>CM040402.1:53245001-53617501 GCA_022702515.1 Ilyophis sp. 1 JC-2022
AACAAAAGTTATGCCATGGAAAGCCATTCTGGCCTAAAAGGCTACCAAGTAGCGATGCTTGTATGTTATATCACTGGGGAAGACGAGACTACAGTTGTGTGCATGTTCATATGCCAGCCAAGGGTGGTTGTCTTCTTAAGATTACAGCCCTTTCACAAGTGCCACTCGAAATCTAGCCTACCATGTTTAGATTGATCGGGAAACAAGGTAAGGCAATTTGTTCGGTCTTAAATTGTTTATAGTCCATGGATTTTCTGCCCCAGGGATATATGATGTAATTTACGTATTGAACTGTAGGTCCCCACATGCACATATGCTAGTTCCTATGAGCAATCTGTTCACCAATTGATTATTCTGTATAAAATGGGATTGCCAGCATCCAAAAAAAAAACAAAAACCTCTTAGGCAAAGCCCTGCTTTTTATGTGCTATACTCTATGTGTAAACCAGTCACGTAGCCAGGTATTAATTTTGCATCTATCATGATATTGTAACGGCACTGGGATTGAATATGGGTCTCTCAGGGGGAGAGGCCGTTACGCTAACAACTGCGCTAAAGATAAATTCACCTTTAGCAGGGAGTTAGGCCATCTCAGGAGCAAATCGCTACACTATCTCCCCACTTTCCACAGAGCGTGTCCTCACTCTCGTATGCCACTGACAGGCTGCCCTTGTGAGGCAACGTCCTGTCCATCGAGGCCCCACCTTCACTTCTGACCAGGGGTGTAGCACAAATTCACCTTTAGCGGAGGAGTTCGGCTGCCTCAGGAGCGGATCGCTACAATATTACTTTCAATTAAAATTATTATAAATCAATTTCACTGCAGAACTAAAATAATAATTTTTAAAAAAGGGTTTTCCACATCATAAAACCAAGCCTAGTAGTCTCCTCTTTGCAAAGAGGCCATCCGTTACCTCCTCAGATCACCTTAATGTCCCTGAGCTCCAATAATAAAATCAATCCATTGAGCCTGTCCACCATCATGTTTAAGAATAACGTTCCCTTAATGCTGTCTCCAGTCAATTTAGGAATTTTGGCAGGGGTTCAAACCCATAAACCTCCCTTACCTACATCACTGGCGTACACATGTGACTAATTCTATAATGTGCAATGTAACTTTCTATCACCCTACAACAGCCTAAAACCCACATTAGTTAAGTTGTACTATTACTGCCAATTAAAATGGCTGATTATTTTGACAAAAACCATAATATTTGAACAGTAAGCCATCTTATGGAAGGAAATAACTGAAAAAAGAAAGAAAGAAATGTGATCCTCTAGCTTGTACATCTTTTATCCTTTAAGAGGATACGTTGGAGGATCTCAAATATAACATGCTACCTGTGGTGTAGGCTACAGTGCCTCTCGCAAATACAGAATACACTTGTGAATCTCTGTGAGAGCCCTTAAAGACGAAGACATTCAATTCACCCAGGTGTCACATCAGCCCCTGAATCCACATCCAAGTGTTTGAGTGCCGTGGGTATACTGTATATAAAACGGCTGGCTCTTTTAGGCAGAGAACATCCATCCATTTAAGCATTTGCACCCGTTACATCCGATAACAAATGAAGTGTAAAATTTCAGTTAGTTACACAGCTAACTTAAAAACGGAAAAACATAACTTACATGTTATTGTATCACCCTGCTAAAAATTCCAGCTTAAACCAGCCTAAACTGGTTAAACTGGTTTAAGCTGTGTTTTCAACACTTCCAGTTTTTTGTTTTGCTGGTCGACCAGCTGTTCACCAGCTGACCAGCCTATAGTCAGCTAGTCCACCAGTTTGGCCACTAGCTTACTCTACCAGTTTAACCAGCTGTGTCAAAAACACAGCTTAAACCATCTTAGAATCCCAGCTGGTCTCAGCTGAAATTTTCAGCAGGGCAACTAGCATTCTTTTGAGTGTGTACAGTAACTTCAATTTACATTTCCAATAATTTCCATTAATGTAGCACTTAAATGAGGCAAGAGACAGCAATCCCAGGCACCATAGCAAAGGATTATTACCTCAGCCAGAAAAATGCATCCACAGTACTATTAATGCAGTTCTCAGATTTATTATTAGAAATATTGTGCAGTATTTTCAGCGATAGAGCCAGGATCTGCATGCTACACAATGCAAAGATATATTAGTCAGAACAGTCAGTGTGTGCCTCATTAAGTGCAATGCACAGGCATTTATTTACTAGTAAAAGCACTGGGGGATTTGAATGAGGGCTCCTGGTGATTCAGCAATAATGTTCTCATTTTAATGTCAACGTTTACATTCTCACTCTATCGCCTCCACTGAGGGCCTTGACCAAATTAAAGTCATCATTTATGAGGAGAGAAATGACAAAACTTGCATATAATAATCTCCTTTTCAAGTTTTAAATGTATGAATAAAGCCATCAGCAAACAGGGAAACCAAACGTTCTTTTTATGGACAAGAATGTCTCCAATAAGCTATTTTACATACAGAGATTCAGATGTTAATTCTTGGAAGCACAAACAAAAAAACTTAAAACTCACAAACTACTACACAGAATGCAGAACACATATATAAACCTGTGTGTATTATTTCTTGTTACAATAAAATGTAGGGAAAGCATTGCATTAAAATATTCTTTCCTTTGTATGCAATGCCATAGGCTCAACTAAAACAGGGATACATCAAATAGTTTTAATGTTTTTTTTTTGTGTTGATCCTTAAAGAACAATGTATTATACTAGGTTTGTAATTAAGTAATAGCTCATGGATGAAATATCAGTTGACATTTTATCAGCATCACTGTACACTAAATGGTTCTCCATGGTATCATACCAGACTCACTTTTCAAAGTACTGAATTTCTTCTAATGTCTGGGTTTTCAACAGGGGGTCGAAATATTTTGGAAAATATTTTTTAATATATAAAATGTTTTAAGTTATGATGGGGGTCCCCTGCAAGTCTTAGAGCCTGGGTAGGGGTCCCTGGATCAGAAAATGTTGAAAGTTCTTGCTCTAATGAAATCACAGTATGAAGTTCTGAGTGTACAATCACAATATGCAGTGTTGAGATTAATGAACAAGAATAATAATATGCAGGGTTGAGTGTAGCATACCAAACTGTATAAACTGTTGAGTGCATTGTACCAGAAGTGTTGTGTGCTCTATCAGAATCAGTGTTCACATTGTGCCAGTGTTCTAGTGTAGAGTTGAGTGTACATACTGTAGCAATGTTCTGGCTTGAGGGCTGGGTTGAGTATACATACTGTAGTAGTGTGTTGGGTTGAGTGTGTACATACTGTAGCAGTGTGATGGGTTGAGTGTGTACATACTGTAGCAGTGTGATGGGCTGAGTTTATATCCTGTAGCAGTGTGATGGGCTGAGTTTATATACTGTAGCAGTGTGTAGGGTTGAGTGTACATACTGTAGCAGTGTGCTGGGTTGAGTGTACATACTGTAGCAGTGTGCTTGGTTGAGTGCTGGGTTGAGTGTACTGTACCAGAATCGCTATGCGCCGTGTCCTGGGACCCGATGGTCTCGCTCAGACTCTTGTCCCCACTGGTCCCGCCCCGCAGGGTGAGGGAGAGCTGCCGTTTGATCTTCCTCATGCGATCCATCAGGGGGGGCAGGGGGGGCAGCGGGGGGCGTGAGGCGGAGGGCGGAGGGGCAGCCACTGTTCAATCTGCCTGTGGAAGACGCACATACACAAACACACTATTAAACGCGTTTATACATGCGCTCACATGGCAATGAGAAAGAACAGTGATTAACCACACTATCCACTATAGTACAAAACAAAGGATTCCATGCCCCATTCTTTTTTTGTTTGAAGTGTGTTTGAATGTTCTATCACCGGGTTCAACGAGCTTATACAACCATTTGAATTTTTAATTCAAGTTAAAAATAAAAAAAAAGAAGATCAACAAAAACAAAGACATTTTTCAAAAGCCACTTAGCAACTGCAGAAAAATAAACATTTACTTCCCACAGTAATTAAAGTACAAATCCTGATCATGTGTTTTTATTGCTTCTTTTAGATATTCAAGATTCCTTCTCTTAAGAGTCTGCCAAACAGCCAGAAGGCACTTTTTTCCCCCCCTTGTGACTTAGTCACTTGGCTTGGCACACAGAACAGTTACTGTGTCAGCTCCAGATCTTGATGATTGCATTTTAATGACCCATAAATTATGCCACATATCCCACCGTAAAGTGAGACTGCAAGCTCGCCAATGTTTACGGAGGTATAACATCCAAACACACCATGACTTTGCTATATCCGATTCCTGTACCAGATCCTTGGCTGAATAGCGCAACAGAAATTCTTTTTAAATTATTTCACCAAATAAAACGCATGCTAAATTAAGCTACCCTTCTAGTTCCAGCATCAATACAGCAAATGCTTTAAATACTCACGTCGGCTGTCAGAGTGGAATAAGCGCCCATTTTCTTTGACTTAGTCTCTAAAATACTAATACTCATAATAACTAAATGAAATGCATGCAAAATTAAGCCACCCTTCTAAATACAGCATCAACAAAGCAGATTATTTAAATAGCTACTCATGTTGGTTTTCAGAGTAGGATAAACCCCCTTTTCTTTGACTCAAAAATACAAGTTATACGTCGGCATTGTGGCAATAACAACTAAAAACGAATAACTGACGAGACATTGCAACTGGTTTACACCGAATGGCATTTAATTTCACATCGCAGATTACATAAATCAATCCAGAGTAATTAGTGATGATTGGCTGCTGCTCAGAACCAATCAGGCTGGGGCTTTTCATCAGTCAGTAAATACACACGCACTGTGGCCTAAAGACCACAGATGAATCGCAAGTCGCAACGTTTAATGCATTTAAGATAAAGAGCACAGAAAAGATACACATACTGGATAAGCGAAAGGGCTTTGTCAGAATATGATGCACTTCCCTTGCTTGTTTCATTCAGTCCCCTAAACTCTCACTTGAACTCTCTCACGGATACCTTTCCAGGCCTGGCTATGACCAGCTGGCTTTGGCCAAAATCCGCTCTTAGTCTCCTGGATGCAAAGGGCAATAGCTGTGCTGGTGGCCTCCTGGAGAAGGGGGAGCTGAATACGGGCTGTAAGAGGCGGGAGATTAAACGTGAACGCCTGTTGCAGGGTCAAAAGCATGAGGAAACCAGCGACGACTGTGGCCGGTAGCTCCATACGTCGACGCACAATTGCCGATTGCGTCGCCCAGGGAACGGGAGGGTTCAGTCAGATAGGGTTCCATGTGCATTGCTATCTAGCGAGGATGAACCAAAGAAAACAACTACAGCAACATCATTTAGATGCAGGGGTCACAGTGACGATGAACGATGGAGAACCTGAAGACCTGTCTTTTATTGCCTCGGCCTAATCACTCCTTCTCCAGTGATCATATATGCTTGCATGAGGCTGCGCATTCACAGAGGAACAAATACCCGTAGTCCGGTCTGGGCTGATTGGCTGTAGTGCAGCAAGGCTCACAGAGAGCCCATTGGTCAGTTCGTTCGCACACAGTAAACGTGCACACTGTTTCTGGATCCGAGTTTCATTCAGCATTGCACTGCATGTCAAAACAGGGCTAAAAATAATAGATTTATGTTTCAGTTTTAGGATGGTCAACTACAAAAATATTTCTGCGTAGCGGAGATATTGTACGATCCTTCAAGTACTCTTTTCTAAGAGCTGTTTGCCCACAGCTTGGATCCAGATGGAATACTTAACACACAAGCTGGGAAGCCAGGCTGGTAAATTCTGTGAGAATGTATTTTTAAATATATACATTGAACAACAACATTTGGTCTGGGAACATGCGGATGATGTTGCGTGTTTGTGCATTGGGGACTGTACACACGATGCCCTGAAGTCCGGCTGGTTCCGGAGATGTCTCGTAACAATAGTGTCTCGGGAACCAGTCAGGCGGGGGCTAACACTCCACCCCCCCAGGACTACTCCATGCTAATGCAGCTCTTAGAACTGTATTAAAGGAACAACTAAAATGACTGTTCCTGGAACATTTTGTAACGTTCCATGTGTTCCCATGGCCGGCTGTGCAAATTAAACCTTCCTGTCTGTTTGTTGGGAACATTGGGTCCGCCGCTTCAATAATACAAAGGTTTTAACATTTCACATTGACTAACAAGTCTAAAGAATTTAAGACGGTTGATGGAGTGGGGGTGGAGGGTGGAGGGTGGGGGGTGGGGGGGGGTCTTTCTTTGTTTAAAATCACAAAAGGGGGAGATTATTGCAATGTTGTGCGTATGCTGACGGTGTACGTTTACATTGAGTATCAAACAGCATTTTCCAAAAGTGATGATTCTCTTGTGAAACGGTTAATGCGGCATATTCTGAGTGACAGGAAATGAACCGCTTCTTAAACACTTCATAAAAACCTTTAATCTTTGAGCGTCCTGCTTAGAGGCTGGAACCATAAAGATGAACAAGCGCGCCTCTACCGGAATCTACAAACAATCTGGCAACATTTGATTAGTAAATGATGCTCTACATATACGATTTGCCATATTAACATTTATATAGTTTAACAATATAAATATTTTTCATGAACTTGGAAACCAATAGGGCTCGGAGTTCACTATCCTGCACTAGTACGCTGAATCACCGCCAAGTGTCCTGTTACAAACAACCTATTTACAAAGGTCTGTGCTTTTGCTTTCTTATGTTTGAAAACAGGGACTCGGCGAACATCATTTCAGTGTTTGTTGAATTAAATGAATAGGCCTAGCCACTGTGTAAGATGCTGCGTGAGATCAACAGCACTGCATATAGGTACGGCATACAGATCATTTTTAAGTACCAGCAGTACTTACCTTAAATATCCAGCTGTATACAATTGCTTGTATGTAAAAAATATCATTTGTGTAAGCACTCTGGATAAGAGCTCGTACTAAGTCAAAATGTAATTTAACCCGCCGTAGGAGGAGGCAGATTGCTTCCGTAAGAAAATGTTACGAAATGCAATGAAATTTCTCTCGCATCCATCCTATACCTGGTAGTTCAGGACGGCTTGTAGAGCTAAATGTACCATTAAATTATACTTTTTAAAAAAAAGACACCGAGCACAGAGTAAGAAGAATATTAAATATTCTTCTGTACATCTAGGTGCCTGTGTTATTTAATGAATTTATCAGTAACTGTTGCAGCTGAACAGGCTCTCACTGAGATTTTAAGCTTTCAGCATGAGTTAAATGGTTAGCTTTAGTGCCGCTTGAAAACAGCAGTGATTAAACTCCCTCTTCACAAAGACACCGAGTCAATCGGTGGCTTTCAGTTTTGTTGAGGACTGCAGGGGTCATATTTGGCATTTTATAGCTGTGTATTATTTCTTTATTTTATTATACTGTATACTACAGTTTTTGTATGTGGAAATGTTACGTTGATTTACCTATATTTGCATTGTATAAGTTTTATTGTTAAATAACCCTGCAACTAATAGAGTAATAACAATAATAATAATAATAATAATAATAACATATATTATTATTATTCTCCACCTCCTTATTTATTTATTTATTTTGTCTTCATATTATTATTTATATAATAACTAACTTAAAAAGACAGCTTTGTCAGTTTTGTTACAGTTAAGCGTAGCAACTGGTTAACGGTCCGGTCCACCTGCTTTAAGTTCAAACTCACTGTGAGACACACACCCGGAGGAAACGTCCCGGTATCGACCCACCTACTACAGCGGGACACTATGTGATACGAGTCTGACACAACCTGCCTATTCCACTGGGGACCTCTCTGACGGAAACCAGGGTATGGGCTCTGCGACAGCGATATCCCTGACAGTCCCATCACGCTCCTCTCTTTGACTTTACTTGACCTATTTTCACGCCAGCTGCTTTGACTTCATACGCACAACGCTTCAGTCAAAGGAGATACGTTTTTTACTTTGACACTGTTGCAAGAATAAAGGAAATAAATTGAGTAGATAACAGTATGAAAGCTCTACAGAAGGGGCCATCGGAAAACATGCTGTTTTAAATGGCGCACGCACGTCGCTATACAGTGGCTCAATGTCAAATCTCTGTAATTTCGCCACCATTTCACAGGCCCTGTAGAACTCAGCAGATAGTATGTGCGTGTGTGTGTGTGTGTGTGTGTGTGTGTGTGTGTGTGTGTGTGTGCTGTTGTTCAGAAAAAGCTGCTTAGAGCAGTTCTGAGGACTGCAGCACTTGACTGTTTCACTCCTATTTGGCACCACTCTCAGAACCACCCACATCCATACCCACATCCACATCCACAATCACACCCACAGACATATACACATCCACACCCACAGCCACATACACATCCACAGCCACATACACAGCCACACGCACATCCACACCCACAATAACACCCACAGCCATATACACATCCACAGCCACACGCACATGCACAATCACACCCACAGCCATATACACATCCACAGCCACACGCACATCCACACCCACACCCACAATAACACCCACAGCCATATACACATCCACAGCTACACGCACATCCACAATCACACCCACAGCCATATACACATCCACAGCCACACGCACATCCACAATCACACCCACAGCCATATACACATCCACAGCCACACGCACGTCCACACCCACAGCCATATACACATCCACAGCCACACGCACATCCACACCCACACCCACAATCACACCCACAGCCATATACACATCCACAGCCACACGCACATCCACAATCACACCCACAGCCATATACACATCCACAGCCACACGCACATCCACACCCACACCCACAGCCATATACACATCCACAGCCACACGCACATCCACACCCACACCCACAGCCATATACACATCCACAGCCACATACACATCCACACCCACAGCCACATCCCTACAGTTCTCCACATGCCCAGGGAGCAGCGGTTGCAGAAGTGAGTGGAGCCCACATTGTTCAAAACACAAAATATGACGATTCTCTGGCTTTTCAAAAGGCTACATTTTTCTACAAGGAACATAGGTTTAAAAACCACTGCTCATACAAATGGTGGTGGCTCACGCACACATAAAAAATATTTAAATACATTTGCACAAGATATTTTACGTTGAAAAAATCTCTAAATGTAATACTCAAATACATCATAAATAACAGTAATCCTACGCAGAAAAATATCAATAAGTATATTGCATATCATATATTGTGATAAATATATTATTTGTTCTGTTTCTCTCATGCATTCCCTCAGTGCCAGTGGTCTATGTTCAAACTTTTCAGATCTCAGAAAACATATATTAATAACATAAACGTTGTAATTCACATGCATAATAACGGTTCAACTTGTGAGGGCGCTCACATCAACAAAGAAACAAGGCATCTAATTAATTATGCATTTAATTGAAAAATATTGTATTAATTTTGGCAAATATATGCAGCCATTTAAATTTTGATTAAACAAGCGCCAAAAGGAAAATTGCATTTATGTCTGTAGGCTATTTTTACATACATCACTGAATGACTTAATAATGCAGGCCTAAATCTACTCAAATGTTTAGGAATGTTTGTAGATTAATTGCTGAACAAAATGTATTCGCAGACCCCAGATACGTTATGTACTTTGACAGAGCCTAAACATGTGACTTGTTTAGATTTGTTTACAATTACGTCAGTGTTATTATTCTGTACGGGACCACCATTAGGCTACAAACAATTATAGGCCCGTCTAGGTCCATCAGACAGTAGCAATAATGACTGTTCTAAAATGTATTAAATTACACCAAACAAAAGCTATGTGGTCGTATTAAATTCACATTCAAAATTGTAAAGCCTTGCGCATTTGCATGGGGTCCATTTCAACTTGCTATTCCGCCACATAATCAATAAATGGTAGATACACGGGCGTTAATAAGTTGTATTCATAATTGCACCATCACCATCATCCACATAGTAGCGTGGTCCATCTTTTCTTACAACATTCTGAGAGGTAGTAGGCTACGTACCCGTTATGGGCTTGACGCAAGACTAGCTAATTCCGAGCGAGGGTTTAACCTTACACCGTAACACTACATGCACATATGTTAATGCTGGGCACAAATGCAATAAAATGCTCCATTTTGCAAGCTATCTCACATACTTTGAATCCAAGTAGTCATCGCATTTTCTCTGTAAACCATTGTGGCTACCTGTCAACATAGCAATAGTGTGTTGAGAGCCCTTGAAAGAGGTTAATACAGTGAATAATACAATTTATCATTATAATATTAAAATTCGACATCTATTAAGCTAGTCATAGGCCACTGTATAGCTAGCCCGCAGGCTAAATTTAGCGAGCGAGCTACATATTTCCAATGTGTGCTGGAATGCGATGCGGTGAAATTTTAATAATATTAATAGCCAGGATGAGGCGTGCAACCAGGCAGTTCTTTTCGGACCTTTCTTTATTCCTTACAAGCTAACAAAAGCGAATGCTCACTTTTCCCGACCGACATCAGAAACGACTGTTAAATGTAAGATGCAACGATTCAATGTAGCCAGATCTGCTTTTAATTACAGTTTTACTTACTAGGTAGCCTACGAAACGAATAGCCAACATTCTGTACGACGGCAGTAAATAAAGAACGGGTATTTAAATAGGTTTTTCAGAGTCAGTAGGCTACTGCACACGGACAGATTGGTTAGTTGCTTACCAGTAGACGCGAGATCCCGTATGCCCTTGTAATCTTAACAATAATATCCCAAAGCCACTGTGCTCTCCCAATAGTCTTCAGCCATGACTCTTCGGGCTTTGATTCGGCACAGATTTCTCCACGACTGACAGCATGCCCCAGTCGCGTTTTTCCAAATTGTTATAACGTTACAGCTGCTGTTTTTTTTTCTTCTTTCCCAAATCCGGAGCGGTGGGGGAGACTTCAGCAGCTGCGAATAGATTCGGGAGTCACTCACTAGGACCGTCTAGAGAGGTGAAAATCAGTTAATTACGCATTTGCGTGTACGATCCCGAACCAGGACGTTTTGAATTAATGTCGTTGATACAACGGTAACTGTTTTCCCATTTCTGAAACTAAGTTGTGGATTTTTATAACGCATATTTTTTTATCTGTACATTACTTTATTTAAAAAAATACACGTCTCCCCTCAGCAGTCGTTAGTGTCCGATAGTGGTCTGACCCAAATTCCATTCAAGAAACTAAGGCTGTACCATTGAATATGCAGGCACGGGGGGATAGAAAGGTCAGGTAACTACAGCACAATCTGCTGCTGGTGAACTTCACAGGTCAGGAGTAGGAGCATCAAGGATCGCTCTATCATATAGAAGATGCCCGTGGAGTATCCAAGATACATACTTGCCAATATGCGAGGGAAATATAGATAAAATACGGGTGTGTTGATAAGCAAAAATGCTGACAAACTCCATCATACACCGTCATATCGTAATAATTGAATGCTTACCTTAATAAGAATAATAATAATAATAATATACAACTTTATTTATATAGCACCTATCATGCATACAGCTCGAAGTGCTTTACAATACAAGAGAAAGACAAATATAAGAAAAAGACAAAACAAAGCATTAATTACGCATTAATTCTTTATTTTTTAACTGTTACCCTTTTGAATGAAACACATTCACCACGTACCCTACTAACTAAGCTGCACGAAAAATAGTGATCTTAAAATATTTGGATTGCACGTTATGCATTCTTTCAGGTTTTTTTTAGTTCTTCCAGTTCCAGTTCTTCCTTTTTTTGCATCAGGATTCTGTTGAGTGTCGCTTTTGTATATACAGGCACTCAGGCAGTGCCTCCATTTTGACTCAGGCATAAGATATACACAGTGTACATTGGCAAATACCAGAAGGGCATGAAATGGAAGTTTTTAGTATAAACGTATAGATGTTTTCGTACGTACACTCTCACAGAAAAGGTCAGAAAAATACCTAAAAAGGTACAAATGTTTGTCACTGGTACCTATAGTCAGCAATTATTTTTGCTTGAAAATGTACTTATTAGGAGTACCCAAGTAGAACAATATCGTACTTTCAGGGTACATTTTGGAAATGTATTCCTTAAAAAATAAAAATGTACCTCCACTCTACCTTTATTTCCGAGAGTGTATGATTGAATTGAACGTATGTATGTATGTATGCTATGTATGTATGTATGCATGCATGTATGTATGTATGTATGTATGCATGCATGCATGTATGTATGTGCCACAATTATTGGCACCAATAATTACTACTATTAATACTATGTGCTACCATGATTTAATATTGTTCTTCTTTGACTGTTTGGCCATTTGCAGCTGGGAAGATCACAATTCCAACACGGTTTTTCTGTATGTAAGAGAGAGCGGTAGCAGGAGCGCTACTGGTGTCTCTCGAACCCCCGGTGCTCATGGAAGGGAATACTTCAAAAAGAGAGGAAAAATTATGACCAAAAACAAAATGGCATAAAAAATCCAGGTCCAGGCACTCAAAGAGGTTTGAAAAACATTAAAGGCCTTTAATTCAATGGGCTAGAACAGGGGTGGGTAACTCCAGGCCTTGCGCGCCGGTGTGTATGCAGGTTTAACTCCAGGCCTCGCGCGCCGGTGTGTATGCAGGTTTAACTCCAGGCCTCGCGCGCCGGTGTGTATGCAGGTTTAACTCCAGGCCTCGCGCGCCGGTGTGTATGCAGGTTTAACTCCAGGCCTCGCGCGCCGGTGTGTATGCAGGTTTAACTCCAGGCCTCGCGTGCCGGTGTGTATGCAGGTTTAACTCCAGGCCTCACGCGCTGGTGTGTTTGTAGGTTTAACTCCAGGCCTCGTGGATATGTAGATTAAAATATCAGATCATGTAAACGATTGGGCTAATTAAATAATTGTTAACTGGTGGCAGCAAAAACCTGCATACAGTTTTCTGTACTTTGCTTATCACCTAGCAAGGGTGGACATCCCTGGTCTTGGAGAGCTGGTGACGTTTCTGGTTTTTGTTCCATCTGAGCTTGATCACAAGAGTTTGATGGATGGTTCAAAGTCTGAGCATGAATATTCTGAATGGAGGAATGCTGAGCGTTTGGTCACCTGTATTCATTACACTTGATTAATTTAAATGAATCCAGTTTTGTAGTTATAGGTTTGGATGGAGCAAAAACCAGGATCATCGCCGACACTCCGGACTAGTGTTACCTACCAATGACCTAAAGAAAAGTGGCCGAAAATTTCTGAGATTATAGAACTACAATTCACGAGGCAATGCCACACTAAAACATAGCAGCTTAAAAATGGCAGAAACATCCTGTCATTTTAAAGTGCCTCAGGAAAGCAATCTGTATTATAGTGGCTATTGCAAATGACGGCAACCAATCACAAAAAGAGATGTAGACTGCCACACGCCACCAAAAAGTCATGTACGTAACATCCATATATGTGACTATGACAATATAAAACCAACACATAGTTGTAATTGAAATGATCCAAATGTATGGCCTCTTAAATAATGGCATTAATTAAAGGAATATCAATAATATTTGATGGCTAGCTGAGGACTCCAAAGTTGATGTCTGGCTGATTACTCATAGTTGTCTTCAAATATTTCCAGAGGCTTCCATGATTTTGAAATTGACTTTGTAATAACCGCAATTGACTTTGTAATAACCGCGACTGGAAAAATATGTGATTCAGATAAGATTGCTCTATTTTCTTCTAAACAGACGCCCTTTTGCTCCGAGCCTGATTCATATCCTCAGTCATGACAATGCGTGTTATCATTGAAACCCAACTTGAAGGGGGAAAGATTTTTCTACACACAGCCAATTCAGAAGAGAAAAGGAAACCCAGACACGCCCGCCCTCTCCCCCCCCCCCCCCCCCCCCCACCCCCCAATCCTGAAGTATCGGAGTAGGACATGGCGGTTGGTATAGCGGTAACTCCAAGATGACTCATTACTCTGGCATGTCTTTCAATTCCCAGCTGCCCTGCTCTCAGCTTATTGGAAATACAGACCCCACTGCAGGTCTGGCTCTAAAGGCCCCACTGCAGGTCTGGCTCTAAAGGCCTCATTGCAGGTCTGGCTCTAAAGGCCCCACTGCAGGTCTGGCTCTAAAGGCCTCACTGCAGGTCTGGCTCTAAAGGCCCCACTGCAGGTCTGGCTCTAAAGGCCCCACTGCAGGTCAGGCTCTAAAGGTCCCACTGCAGGTCTGGCTCTGAAGGCCCCACTGCAGGTCTGGCTCTAAAGGCCCCACTGCAGGTCTGGCTCTAAAGGCCCCACTGCAGGTCTGGCTCTAAAGGCCCCACTGCAGGTCTGGCTCTAAAGGCCCCACTGCAGGTCTGGCTCTAAAGGCCCCACTGCAGGTCTGGCTCTAAAGGACCCACTGCAGGTCTGGCTCTAAAGGCCCCACTGCAGGTCTGGCTCTAAAGGCCCCACTGCAGGTCTGGCTCTAAAGGCCCCACTGCAGGTCTGGCTCTAAAGGCCTCACTGCAGGTCTGGCTCTAAAGGCCCCACTGCAGGTCTGGCTCTAAAGGCCCCACTGCAGGTCTGGCTCTAAAGGCCCCACTGCAGGTCTGGCTCTAAAGGCCCCACTGCAGGTCTGGCTCTAAAGGCCCCACTGCAGGTCTGGCTCTAAAGGCCCCACTGCAGGTCTGGCTCTAAAGGCCTCACTGCAGGTCTGGCTTTAAACTACTGGAGGCCCTGTAGGCAAAATGTTCTTTGGAGGTCCCCTTTTGAGTTATATCCTACAGGAGATGTGTTCTGTGGTGATGTTTAGCTTTGTCTAATTAGAAGAAGATGTCTTCTCAACACTAGATATGGCTAAATATTTCCTCAGCACGTATAGTTTTATTTGAAAATGTCAAAACTCAACCAGTTCAAAACTACTGAAATAATTTTAAAGTTATACTATTTTCCATGTGGTTTTATCTATCACGAACATTTCAGTTTAAACTAGTAAAAAGTTTCCACTTTCCACATAATAATTCATAGATAATGATTATCAAAAATAGTGGAATAAACAACCCCAAAATACTGCAAGCAAAATATGTGATTCCAGTAATCCGCATTTAACACTTGAAATAAACAATTATCCTAAAAACACATGGCAATAATTTAAAATATATATTTTATTTAGTTTTAATGTTAATATTTGGCCTGGATAAAATTCTTGAGTTCAAAAACTTCAGCATACCCATTGAAACCCTAAGTTTGACAATATAAAAAAAACATTAAATATCTTTAATGACCACAAGTGGCCGCTGTTTAATCATATTAAAAATGAAAGAAAATGCAAGGCGAGCTTCCAAAATTTGACCATGGACTCTCTCTGTATGTACTAGTTTGACAGCCATGATTGAACTTCCCCAAGTTTAAGAAACTATTAATTGTTCTACGTTATACTCTTAGTGATCATTTCTCCACTAAGGCCGTGTTTATCAAATTAATAATGCTTCTCAGTATTCATATAAGAATGGCTAATCAGTCAGTTAATTCCTCAAACAGCTCATTTAATTTATTTTCAGTAATGTACACTGTGACAAATACTTACTTTAGAATAAAAAAAAAAAATTGTATTCAATATATTTATAGAAAAAGTGACAACTGCTAAAATGCGGAAATGGTGCGGAGAAACTTAGTGGGTAATGGAAAATGGCCAGAGAAAAACAATGCTTATACTTGCATCCTGTTAAAACCCTGAATGTTTTTATTAACTTTAATAATTAATAATGAATGGAATGAAAAGCAATAATTACTGGGATGCTCCAGGTAATGTTGCTTGGTCAGATAAATATGGGGGCAGTTGACTCAGGTTTCCATATTTCATATCCATTTCGCGGTTTGCTATGATTTTCACTGGTAAAAACAGAATTACTTGCACAGTAGACTGTGTCTGATTCACCTGCAGTGCATTTTAAAAATAGCCCATAGCCATGTTGGCCATGGCTTTGATTTGTTTGCCCCCACAAGTTCATTTTCAGAGCAGCCCATTTGTGCAAGAAAATCACAAATGGGGCAACACTCGCTCCAGAGTTTGGGGACCCCTGCTAAAGGACCCCCTTTGCTTTTGTCCGTCTTGCAACCTTGTTAATGAAATGATCCAGACATACAATTGGCTTGTTTGTAACAGAAATTAAGACACATTGTAATCAGTGAATAACGAAAGGTTAACTGAAATAAATACGTACATAGCAGTGTACACTTTAAGTAGTCCTTGAGAATGTTTTTACAGGTTTCTAATTCCACTTCTTTTCTTACTTGTCCTCTTTGAAAGCAAAGCAAACGCAATCAATTGAACACACTTGAAGTCAGTAAAGTCTGTGTGTTTTATAGATCCCTGTTGTTTTAAATCCCAATTACAAGCTGCTGAATGTGTTTATACCTTATTCCCCCCCACAGTTCGGAAAAAAACATAATCCCAGAAACGTGAGTCCATCCCTTTAGGCAACCCTGGTCCTGGAGTACCGGAGCCGGTCTTGGTTTTTGCACTTTCCAAACCTATAACTACAAAACTGGATTCATTTGAATGAATCAGATTTAATGAATGTAAGTGCCCATGTGCTGGAGGCACTCGGTATCTCACCATTCAGAATATCCAGACATTTAATCACCCATCAAACTGCCCACATCTTTTTTGCAATTTCATGGCAGTAAAAAACAACAACGACAACAACGAAAAACAACAAAATTCTTTCTTAAATCCCAGAGGCGCTTCAGGCCAGCTTCTATATACAAGAGGACTGAGCTGGTGCTCAACAGCCAGGACATTGGAATTATAATAAAGGAGTCTTTCACTGGGGCTTTCCCAAAATAAGGAAAGCCGGACCACACAGAGATCAGAACAAAATACACTTATCGACACACTCTTCTCTGTTCATGATAAGTGTCTGGGGCGCTTTGTGTTTCCCAGCTTTTCTTATTCCAGGTTAGTCCCAGTGAAGTTGTCCGGATAAGGAGTTCTTTATTAGCCCATTCCATTGGGGTAAATACCCTGCCAAGTGAACACCTCCATCCATGGGCAAGTCTTTCCCAACTGCTACCAACACAATCAGGACCTTGGTGTGTGTCCCTGCACTACACACACACTTCTTACCCTCACACATTTATGTATATCACATTACTCATCATCAGAAGCATGTTTTTATTTTCAGTCTGAAGGGTGGCCGATTTCACAAACCCGTGTACGAATCCCTCCTGTATGACTGACGGTTCGATTCCCCGGTGCGGCGCTTCCTGTGCTGCGATTCTCATCTCTACTTCTAACTGTCTCTATCTTCCCCCATCTGAATAATTAAAATAAACATAGAACGAGAGCAGAGTGCCCACTCTCTTTTTTTTTTGGAGAAAAGAAAAGAAAGAAGAATAAATAAAGGCAGAATCCGCGGTTCTGTTGGAAAAGCAAAGATAGCAATAACATTCATATACATACAGTTTTTCACAATTGTTAACACACGTTTCTCAAAACAATAACGGCTTTCTCAAAACGGCACACACAAAACTGAAAACCTCACACACAAAATGTTAAACCTGACACTCCCTTTGCAAGATGACTCTTTGCCATCAAATTTCTTAACTGTTCACAAAATGGAACTCGTGTTTTCATTTGGTACACACAGCCATATTTTCAAATGACACACACATACCATTCATTGAGTACACACAACTAAGCATTTGCTGCACACTACCAAGCATTTACAGCACACTGAAGTGCAAAATTGAAAACACAATCATAGAAATGGAACACACCATA
Organism: Ilyophis sp. 1 JC-2022; assembly: GCA_022702515.1. Classification (NCBI taxonomy): domain Eukaryota; kingdom Metazoa; phylum Chordata; class Actinopteri; order Anguilliformes; family Synaphobranchidae; genus Ilyophis; species Ilyophis sp. 1 JC-2022. Next base: position 53,262,673 of record CM040402.1, read on the forward strand.
TAAATGACAATGACTCTGGAGAATGAGCCATTTCTCCTTTTGTAAAATGTCTCAGTGTAGGCCTACTCTTTTCATAGTCAAACATAAAACAGCACACAAATATGCAGCAAAAACAAGTTTTATTTCAGTACACACAGAGAACAGTACAGTACTGTAAACCGGCCTGCTCAACCCCCCCCTCCCCACAAAAATGAATTAGGCATTACGCCTCCTTCTCCTTGTCCTCTTCCTCCTTGTCCTCCTCCTCCTCCTTGTCCTCTTCCTCCTCCTTGTCCTCCTCCTCCTCCTTGTCCTCTTCCTCCTCCTTGTCCTCCTCCTCCTCTCCCTCCTCCTTCTTCTCCTCCTCTTCCTCCTCCTCCTCTCACTCTTACCCCTCTCCTTCTCTGGTTGTCTCTCTCTTCAAAGTTCTCCATTGTTCACCAAACAAAACAGAGGCTCAAGGCACTTTTATGCTGCAGTCCTGAAGCAAATTGCTCAACAGACCTGAATGTTTAGAGATTTGAATATTTGTGTGTTGTAGGTTGATGCTTTGAGATTTTACTTGAGAAGTGTGTGCAACAACTGATCATTGTGTGTAGTGTTTTGACAACAAGGTGATGTGTAATTGACATCAGAGTGTAAAGAAGGAAAGTCAGAGTCTAATGCAGATAAGGGAGTGTGAAGTAGTGCCAAATTGGGTCGAGCGATTGGTACATGAAGTGAAGGTTGTGCAAATTGTGCCGAATTTTCGCTTTTTGTGTGTTAACAATTGTGAAAAACTGTAATATAATAACAATAACAATCATATACATAATATAATAACAATAACAATCATATACATAATATAATAACAATAACAATCATATACATAATATAATAACAATAACAATCATATACATAATATAATAACAATAACAATCATATACATAATATAATAACAATAACAATCATATACATGCTAATTATATCATTCGACTGGATAAGCTAGACAAGGAGAGAGCAGGACTGTGCTTTGAAAGAGCATACGTTTCCTTGATTAAAAGCTCAGAGAGCTTTTAGCTCAAAGCCTGTATCTTGGTGTGCTTGTGTGATGGGGATTACCAGTGGCAGGTACAGGGAGGAGCGTGCACTATGCAGAGCTCCTTAGCTTCAGACTGTCTTGACAATGGCCCAGAGAACCTTGCCAGACTACCCAGCATCTGCCGAAGCATTTAAAGAAAGACTAGGACCGGCTCGGCTGGCTTGTCACAATTAAACATTAACAGATGTCCACATACTGTTTGACCATACTTTGATTTCAAGTTCAACAACAGCACTATTGCTTCCGCTGAACATATCCACATATCTAGCAGATAAAATGGTGAATGGTGGTCCTTTAGTGGTTTTCCTGGTGCTATCTTTATAATCTGTATGTGTTTATGTGTGGAGAGAGAGCGATAGAGAGAGAGAAAGAGAGAGAGAGCGGAGGGGAGAGACTGAGAGACACACAGAGACAGAAACCGATAGAGAGGGGGATTATTGCACAATTGGCTACAGAGGGATTATAAACAAAGCTCCATTGGCTGTAGCTCTGCTCTGGTTTTCTCTCTCTTCCTCTATGTAAGTATGTCTGTGGCAGTGGCAGCATGAACACACATCTGAGCCTGACTTTCCAGTTTGACCTACAGCCGCACATTCCTTTCGGCTCACATCAAAGCAACAGAAAGAGAGAGAAAGAGACAGAAAGAGGTACAGAGAGAGAGAGAGAGGCAGAGCCAGAGAGAGAGAGAGGTACAGAGAGAGAGGGAACGAGAGAGGTGCAGAGAGAGAGAGAGAGAGAGAGAGCATGCGCATGCATGAGAGAGAGCAGCAATTGGTTTGAAAATGTGTGCATGTGCTTGTCTGTGAAAGAGAGAGAGAGAGAGAGAGAGAGGGAGAGAGAGAGTGAGATTGAGAGAGAGAGAGAGAGAGAGAGAGAGAGAGGCGGGTAGAAGGAGAGAGGCAGACTGTGCACTCCAGTGTAAGAGGGTGACGTTGAGAGAGAAAGAAAGAAGGCAGGGAATAAGGAAGAAAAGGAAGAATTTCACCACGGAGCTTGAATACAGCTGCAACAGAAAGTAAGACATTTTACGGTCAATGCTCTACATATCCTGTTTCATAATTCATGTTTTGTTCGCCCCTGGAACATTTCTTTCTAAATGCAGTGGTCGTGTAGTTAAGACAATTTTTTTGTTTTCTTTCCTTTGGTTGATTTCAAAATGCTGATCATAAAATCTACAGTCTTGAAAGATTTGTCATGTGCAGCCAACTGCGCAGTCAGTAGTTTGAAGCCTCCCATGTTTATTTTACAGAGTAATTTTTGTATGGTCAGTCGACTCAAAGAAGGAACCAAAACCGTTGAAGCAGCATTTCTGCTCAAATATACAATGTGTTTGTGTGAAAGTTTCAGTGAATCCAACACATTCTACAGTTAATAATTAGGTAACTACAGGTAATAGTCAGGTAACTATAAACATATAGAAAACTAAATAAAACATGTTCTCTTAGTTTCTGTTTTAATTTGAGGCTCAAAGCAGTTAACATGCATGATAGTGTATTTCTGATTTCAGAAATAATTGGCATGTTGTAATGTGATATACTCATTTGACTATGCCATCAAAATTGATTGAAAAGATTATTTTTTTAAATATTTCCCTTGTGGACCAGAATGGCCCCCTGACATTGACAGAGATGGATAATACTCTGCTTTATGACTGTAAGCATGCATGCGATAACCAGAGAGCTTCAGACTCATTCACTGTCCGTCAGCGGGAGCGTTTATCTCCTCTTTGATATTGGATTTTTACTGGCCTCTGTAGAGAGATAAGATCTTTAATTAAACCCTCCGTGGCACCAGGCGGGCAGATACCGCTGTTTCAATGGGCCTACTGTTTCATCCCCTCTGTACGCCGCTGACAACGTTGGGAGACGCTCCGTACTCTCACAGCCAGTCCGGAGACCCGGGTTCTTTAAGTATCAGATATGTACCGTAGGTTGTGGCTAAGCTAATTTGTGAGTAACGAACACACACATCTGTTGGGGATTACCAAGGCCTTAGTGGACAGGCAATGATGCAGCAGACTTTTCAGATAATGTTTTATAAATGGCTGCACTGTGATAGAAACCATGGGGAGATTTATAAAATGGTAAACACTCAATGTTGTCATGGTGATATGTCAGGAACTATGGAGGAACAGGATCAAAGGTTCCTGGTAGCTGAACTCAATATTGGTGCTCAAAGGTAGAGAATATAACAGGACCCTCTTTTGGACTTTGGACATGTTGTGACAGCAGTTGCAAGAGTGGGATCAACCCGTCTGAAATTATGTTTCCGAGAAGAGAATATGAATCAGGTCGGTTTGAATAGAACCGTTTGCATAGTTTAGATTCCATATTCTGGGTTCTGCCAGGGAAGGCAGCTGCAGAATTCTCTGTGAGGGTCATTGTAGGTCATTCAGTGCTTTATAGGATCATGGACTGTGCCTGAATAAATGCCCTTCCATGCTATTTCCAGGTTTTCGCTGATAATAGTATGGAGGATATTTTTCTGCATGTCAGACTGCATGTCACTAAACAGTATGCAGTAAACAGTACACAGTATGCTAATACACAGTACATAGTACACAGTAGAAAGGGGCTCTGATTCGGACACAGCCATGGTCTTCAGGGAAAGTATTTGACGATATGTAATATTATTTAGATTAGAGGAGAGGACTTGGTACACTATGAAAATACTACTGAAATGAAACAGTCCTGGTCCCGGTTGAGGAATGCAGCTTGTTGTAAACATGCATTTTGCCAAAATATGGTACATAGTCTAAGACAGGGGTATCTAATCTAATCCAAAAACAGCCAGTGTGGGTGCAGGTTTTTGTTTTAGCCCAGCAGTAAGCCCACCTGATTCTACTTGTTGAAGACCATGATTAGTTAATTTGTTGAATCAGGTGTTGTAGTGCTGGGCTAAAACAAAAACCTGTACATCCACTCCGGCCCTATTCGGATATGATTGGACACCCGTGGTCGAAGACGATTCAGTCATGCCCTGTAATGCTCCAATGATCTGGAGCCTGGGATTTCAACACGGGGTTCTTGAAGGTACTGTTGGGGTCCCTGGCTAGACTTGATATGCAATAATATAGATTTGCAAAAAAGTGTACCCCACCAATCAGAGAGGATGTGTGCCAGGGTGTGTTGGAAATCATGGGAGCCAAGTACAGGTAACCCTCCTGAAGTGGCTCTCCTTGTTGAAGGCCAATATTAGATAACCTCGTCTAGCTTGATTCTTTGTCTAGCTTCCTTCTTTGATATGCAGTACCTTTGTTTGACATCCTGATGTGTTCTCATTCAAGGCAATGACCATTTGGTCTTTTGCTTCCCTTGTGGGACAGAGTATAAGTGTTGACATTCTCGCTAATCCAGTCAAATTTATACAGTACCTTTGTTTGACATTCTGATGTGTTCTCATTCAAGGCGATTTGGTCTTTTGTTTCCTTTGTGGGACAGAGTATAAGTGTTGACATTCTCCCTTACTTGTTGGTTTTTGTTGATCTGTACTTGGGGAACAGACCCACTCGTTCCTTCTACTCTATTAAACGACCTATTTTGAAACTAAGACGTGCCTGCATGTATTTTTCTACTTACAAATGTACGAAGGAATAAATTGAACTCTTACAGTTTTTCACAATTGTTAACACACGTTTCTCAAAACAATAACGGCTTTCTCAAAACTGCACACACAAAACTGAAAACCTCACACACAAAATGTTAAACCTGACACTCCCTTTGCAAGATGACTCTTTGCCATCAAATCTCTTAACTGTTCACAAAATGGAACTCGTGTTTTCATTTGGTACACACAGCCATATTTTCAAATGACACACACATACCATTCATTGAGTACACACAACTAAGCATTTGCTGCACACTACCAAGCATTTACAGCACACTGAAGTGCAAAATTGAAAACACAATCATAGAAATGGAACACACCATATAAATGACAATGACTGGAGAATGAGCCATTTCTCCTTTTGTAAAATGTCTCAGTGTAGGCCTACTCTTTTCATAGTCAAACATAAAGCAGCACACAAATATGCAGCAAAAACAAGTTTTATTTCAGTACACACAGAGAACAGTACAGTACTGTAAACCGGCCTGCTCAACCCCCCCACCACAAAAATGAATTAGGCATCACGCCTCCTTCTGCTTGTCCTCCTCCTCCTTGCCCTCCTCCTCCTCATTGTCCTCTTCCTCCTCCTCCTCTTCCTCCTCCTTGTCCTCCTCCTCCTCCTTGTCCTCTTCCTCCTCCTTGTCCTCCTCCTCCTCTTCCTCCTCTTCCTCTCCCTCCTCCTTCTTGTCCTCCTCTTCCTCCTCCTCCTCTCACTCTTACCCCTCTCCTTCTCTGGTTGTCTCTCTCTTCAAAGTTCTCCATTGTTCACCAAACAAAACAGAGGCTCAAGGCACTTTTATGCTGCAGTCCTGAAGCAACTTGCTCAACAGACCTGAATGTTTAAAGATTTGAATATTCGTGTGTTGTAGGTTGATGCTTTGAGATTTTACTTGAGAAGTGTGTGCAACAACTGCACATTGTGTGTAGTGTTTTGACAACAAGGTGATGTGTAATTGACATCAGAGTGTAAAGAAGGAAAGTCAGAGTCTAATGCAGATAAGGGAGTGTGAAGATTATGCAAATTGTGCCGAATTTTCGCTTTTTGTGTGTTAACAATTGTGAAAAACTGTAAAAAATTCTACAGGGTGTACCGCACCAATCAGAGAGGATGTGTGCCAGGGTGTACCCCACCAATCAGAGAGGATGTGTGCCAGGGTGTACCCCACCAATCAGAGAGGATGTGTGCCAGGGTGTACCCCACCAATCAGAGAGGATGTGTGCCAGGGTGTACCGCACCAATCAGAGAGGATGTGTGCCAGGGTGTACCCCACCAATCAGAGAGGATGTGTGCCAGGGTGTACCCCACCAATCAGAGAGGATGTGTGCCAGGGTGTACCCCACCAATCAGAGAGGATGTGTGCCAGGGTGTACCCCACCAATCAGAGAGGATGTGTGCCAGGGTGTACCCCACCTATCAGAGAGGATGTGTGCCAGGGTGTACCCCACCTATCTTTGAGGTCACTGCAACAGTGGGACAAGCCTACGTTTATGATTTCACAATTCTAACTGTGGGTGTGTGATGGAAATTTTATTTTCCCTTCTTATGACCAGGGCTGAAGTTGTCAATCATACCAATATGATTCCACAGCAGAGACAGATTTAAACACAATAAGACTTTTATTTTTCTTGTAAGCAGAAACAACAGAATGAGAAAGCTCTCATCTAAGCTTTCTGCTTTCTCAGAGAATGCACACAATATATATATACAGGTGCAGCTCAAAAAATTAGAATATCGTGAAAAAGTTCAATATTTTTTGTCACTCATTTCAGAAAGTGAAACTCATATATTATATAGATTCATTACACATAGAGTGAAATATTTCAAGTTTTTATTTCTTGTAATTTTGATGATTATGGCTTACAGCTAATGAAAACATATTCATATTTTTAAAGTATCGTATTTAATATTTAGTCGCATATCCTTTGCATGCTGTTATTTCCTGAAGTCTGTGACCAATCAACATCAAAAGACTCTCGATATCTTATTTTCAGGTACTGTTACAAGCGATACTATAACCTCTCTGCATTTGAACTGATCTCTATGGGAATTGGGGGGTAAGACTAGATTCAGCTGTAAATTACGCTGGTACAGTATGGAACACATGACTGGTGAAATGGCTGTACGTCATCAAGGGTCTAAGGTATCAAACGAGCCCCAAACCATCACTCTGCATCCAGATATGGAGTAGATATGGATGGATCCCTTTAAGGGTTGTTTATCCTGACTTTTTTCCCCATAGAATTCTATAGGAAAATGAGTCAGGAGAAATAACCCTTGCAGTGATCCATCCACATCTACTCCATATCTGGCAACAGAGTGATGGTTTGGGGCTCGTTCAATAGCTCAGACCCTTGATGACTTACAGCCATTTAGCCAGCCATGTGTTCCATACTGTACCAGTGTAATTTACAGCTGAATCTAGTCTCACCCCCCAATTCCCATAGAGATCAGTTCAAATGCAGAGAGGTTATAGTATCGCTTGTAACAGTACCTGAAAATAAGATATCGAGAGTCTTTTGATGTTGATTGGTCACAGACTTCAGGAAGTAACAGCATGCAAAGGATATGCGACCAAATATTAAATATGATACTTTAAAAATATGCTAAAGCAAAATATTCTAATTTTCTGAGACACTGAATTTTGGGTTTCATTAGCTGTAAGCCATAATCATCAAAATTACAAGAAATAAAGGCTTGAAATATTTCACTCTATGTGTAATGAATCTATATAATATATGAGTTTCACTTTCTGAAATGAGTGACAAAAAATATTGAACTTTTTCACGATATTCTAATTTTTTGAGCTGCACCTGTATATATATATATATATATATATTTTAACACACAGGCATAGGCTCCCGTGGTTTCCAACAGAGGGTAACGATAAATGGTAAAGAAGTATTGCAGCCATGGGACAGACCATCAGTAATGCTTTCTTATCGGTTCTGTAGTTACTTTGATGACCTTTCTGTATGCACTTACTGTACGTCGCTTTGGATAAAAGCGTCTGCTAAATGAATGTAATGTAATATTCCAAATTAGGGAGGGGAAAAAAGTAGAATCAAATGTTGTTTTAAAAAATATAAGCTAATGAGAAAATAAGTAGATTTGTATCAGATTGGATTTCTGCACACTACGGTGTTCCATACAAGTTGATTGTGCTACTGTGTGGTTATCCAACAATCTTTTCACCAGACCACGTGTGGTGGCAAAACAACAAAACATGATTAGAGTCCTTGGATTCTGTGCATAGCCATAGAACAGATTCACTCGAGAACAAAGGGGACTGTGAGAAATGACCTAATATCAAAGCTTTACTCCAATATTTCTACTGCAGTCTATTTCTACTCAACTTATCTGGCATCTTCTCGCCAGCAGTTAGACAGTTAACCCGCTATGGTGTAAGATCACAAATATGTGATTAGAACATTCTTAACTAAACATTCTAATACTGATGTAACAATCATGTAGCAATGGAGTTCTAGAATTTTGAAATAAAAAAACATTCCAAATAACCTGCTCTTCAGAGAGGGTTAATAATGGCGTCTATTTAAGAGTAGCTCCTGATTGTTAATGCCAGGCCTGTGGCCATATCCAAGCGGAAGCACAAGAACGGCTCTGACACCATTTTTATCCATCCATCCACATCTTTCTTTCTTTTACAAAAGAGAATGAAATGCTATTGGCTGCACTCCCTGTTCAGGGATCAAGAGCTGCTTGACTCTGTGTTCCCTCCTTTAATTCACTCCATTTTACTGCCAAACCCACAACCACCACCCCCCAAAAAAAGCCTCTTTTGGCCTCTTGTGCAGGAGTTTATTTGTTGTCATACAAAAGTTGCTGCAACCTGGTCTTACCTGTAGAGGTGGGGGGGGGGGAGAAGGAGAGAGAAAGAGAGAGTGTGTGTGTCTGTGTGGGGCTTGAGAGTGAAAAAGAGAGAAAGAGAGAGAGTGTGTGTCTGTGTGGGGCTTGAGAGTGAAAAAGAGAGAAAGAGAGAGTGTGTGTGTTTGAGGGTGGGGGTGAGTATTTCAGGGGGAGAGTGAAAGCAGGGATAACAGTTGAAAAAAAGACCAAAATGAGGTGCACGCTCTGAGTGTTTCATTAGCTGGATTTTAAATATGCATCTCATTACCCCGACACAAAGGATCAAACAGAGGCAGTGGACGGCAACAGTGCAGAACAAAAATGTTTTAATTAATGGAAATAATGGCAGGTCGTGCCATGAAACACTTCCACACATTCTGAGTTCACACTGTCTGACAAACGGCTTCCATTATCCCTCATCTTACATGTATTTCATTTACATGTAAGCCATTTCTCTGTGGCACTGCAGCATACAACCCAATGTCATATCCATGTAGGTGGTAACTATTATGGGGCAGTTGCCATAGTGATCAACATTCGTTCAAATCCTGATTTTAAAAAGGTACAAAACATTTGTTAAAGGTAAATAAGTGAAACTCGGTCAGTGTTCTCCTCTGAAATAATTTCGTTTCAATGTCGCCTCAGTCTACCTGAAATTACTCTTCCCTTCTTATGAAACTAAAACATTTATTTCTTTCCACAAGCAACTTGTACTAAATATCAGATAAAAAAGTGTTTTTTACGTGTTAGAAGATATAAATAAGCAGTCTTACAGTTTGCCGACCAAAAAGGTGTGAAATAAATTTAAAAAACGAATTTCATCTTTGTTCACTTATTGTTTATTTAAGTACAGTGTATGCATAGCCATTGCCCACAGCTAGCCCAATAGCTGCCCACAGCTACCCAAATAACTTCCCACAGCTACCCCAATAGCTTCCCACAGCTAACCCCAATAACTGCCCACAGCTACCCCCAATAACTGCCCACAGCTACCCCAATAACTGCCCACAGCTACCCCCAATAGCTGCCCACAGCTACCCAAATAACTGCCCACAGCTACCCCAATAGCTGCCCACAGCTAACCCCAATAACTGCCCACAGCTACCCCCAATAGCTGCCCACAGCTAACCCCAATAACAGCCCACAGCTACCCCCAATAGCTGCCCACAGCTACCCCCAATAACTACCCACAGCTACTCCCAATAGCTGCCCACAGCTACCCCCAATAGCTGCCCACAGCTACCCCAAATAACTGCCCACAGCTACCCCCAATAACTGCCCACAGCTACCCCAATAACTGCCCACAGCTACCCCCAATAGCTGCCCACAGCTACCCCAAATAACTGCCCACAGCTACCCCAATTAACTGCCCACTGCTACCCCAATAACTGCCCACAGCTACCCCCAATAGCTGCCCACAGCTAGCCAAATAACTGCCCACAGCTAACCCCAATAACTGCCCACAGCTACCCCAAATAGCTGCCCACAGCTACCCCCAATAACTGCCCACAGCTACCCCCAATAGCTGCCCACAGCTACCCAAATAACTGCCCACAGCTACCCCAATAGCTGCCCACAGCTAACCCCAATAACTGCCCACAGCTACCCCCAATAGCTGCCCACAGCTAACCCCAATAACTGCCCACAGCTACCCCCAATAGCTGCCCACAGCTACCCCCAATAACTACCCACAGCTACTCCCAATAGCTGCCCACAGCTACCCCCAATAGCTGCCCACAGCTACCCCAAATAACTGCCCACAGCTACCCCCAATAACTGCCCACAGCTACCCCAATAACTGCCCACAGCTACCCCCAATAGCTGCCCACAGCTAGCCAAATAACTGCCCACAGCTAACCCCAATAACTGCCCACAGCTACCCCAAATAGCTGCCCACCGCTACCCCCAATAACTGCCCACAGCTACCCCCAATAGCTGCCCACAGCTACCCCAATAGCTGCCCACAGCTAACCCCAATAACTGCCCACAGCTACCCCCAATAGCTGCCCACAGCTAACCCCAATAACTGCCCACAGCTACCCCCAATAGCTGCCCACAGCTACCCCCAATAACTGCCCACAGCTACTTCTATTAGCTGCCCACAGCTACTCCCAATAGTGGGTGTACTTCCTGTCCATGTGTGAACCTCTTCCCCCTCTCTCTCAGGCAGAATGTGGGTGTACTTCCTGTCCGTGTGTGAAACTCTTCCCCCTCTCTCTCAGGCAGAATGTGGGTGTACTTCCTGTCCGTGTGTGGTGGGGGAGCAGCGGTCCTCTACGTGCTGTACTCCTGGCTGATTCCTGTGGCAGTGCAGTACAGCGGCTGGTGGGCGCTCCTGTGGCATGACGTCATCGTGGAGCGCATGCTCGATGCCCTCACGGGCTCCACGCGACCCAAGGTGACCCCCTCTCTCTGCAGCAGCCCCAGAATCCCGCCTCAACCTACTCACGTCCGAGCAACAGCTCAATACCTGCGTGTGAGCTGCCGCCAGTGCTTAATTTGTAAATATGGGCAGAGCCTATGTGGGGGAGGTGACCAAACACCTCAGGAGTTCCACAAAAAAAAGTGTGTATGGGGGGGTTATAGTCCTGGCGGTCCAGGGGGGTGTAGTCCTGGCGGTGAGGGGCAACGCCGAATATCTTGGAGGCAACGCGTACATTTTTATTTATATACATTTATTTTTTTCCCCCTTTGAGAGTTGCCGGATGCACACAAGTAGTACCGGGACCCAGGCAATCTGAAACTCAGAGGTCCCGGATCCTGTTCTGTCAGGATCCTGCAGAAATTAAGCACTGGCTACCGCTCTTCAGTAGTGAAAATCCCTGTGTATGCGTTACCTCTTTATGAGTTACCTCTCTTCAGGTTCAAGTCATTATACTGTTCATTAATACAGTGTGAAGTGAGTATACTGGTCATTAAGACAGTGTTAAGTGAGTATACTGGTCATTAAGACAGTGTGAAGTGAGTATACTGGTCATTAATACAGTGTGAAGTGAGTATACTGGTCATTAAGACAGTGTTAAGTGAGTATACTGGTCATTAAGACAGTATGAAGTGAGTATACTGGTCATTAATACAGTGTGAAGTGAGTATACTGGTCATTAATACAGAGTGAAGTGAGTATACTGGTCATTAATACAGTGTGAAGTGAGTATACTGGTCATTAAGACAGTGTTAAGTGAGTATACTGTTCATTAATACAGTGTGAAGTGAGTATACTGGTCATTAAGACAGTGTGAAGTGAGTATACTGGTCATTAAGACAGTGTGAAGTGAGTATACTGGTCATTAATACAGTGTGAAGTGAGTATACTGGTCATTAAGACAGTGTTAAGTGAGTATACTGGTCATTAAGACAGTATGAAGTGAGTATACTGGTCATTAATACAGTGTGAAGTGAGTATACTGGTCATTAATACAGAGTGAAGTGAGTATACTGGTCATTAAGACAGTGTGAAGTGAGTATACTGGTTATTAATACAGTGTGAAGTGAGTATACTGGTCATTAAGACAGTGTGAAGTGAGTATACTGGTTATTAATACAGTGTGAAGTGAGTATACTGGTCATTAAGACAGTATGAAGTGAGTATACTGGTCATTAATACAGTGTGAAGTGAGTATACTGGTCATTAAGACAGTGTGAAGTGAGTATACTGGTCATTAATACAGTGTGAAGTGAGTATACTGGTCATTAAGACAGTGTGAAGTGAGTATACTGGTTATTAATACAGTGTGAAGTGAGTATACTGGTCATTAAGACAGTATGAAGTGAGTATACTGGTCATTAATACAGTGTGAAGTGAGTATACTGGTCATTAAGACAGTGTGAAGTGAGTATACTGGTCATTAATACAGTGTGAAGTGAGTATACTGGTCATTAAGACAGTGTGAAGTGAGTATACTGGTCATTAATACAGTGTGAAGTGAGTATACTGGTCATTAAGACAGTGTGAAGTGAGTATACTGGCCATTAAGACAATGTGAAGTGAGTATACTGGTTATTAATACAGTGTGAAGTGAGTATACTGGTCATTAATACAGTGTAAAGTGAGTATACTGGTCATTAAGACAGTGTGAAGTGAGTATATTGGTCATTAAGACAGTGTGAAGTGAGTATACTGGTCATTAATACAGTGTGAAGTGAGTATACTGGTCATTAAGACAGTGTGAAGTGAGGATACTAGTTATTAATACAGTGTGAAGTGAGTATACTGTTCATTAAGACAGTATGAAGTGAGTATACTGGTCATTAAGACAGTGTGAAGTGAGTATACTGGTTATTAATACAGTGTGAAGTGAGTATACTGGTCATTAAGACAGTATGAAGTGAGTATACTGGTCATTAATACAGTGTGAAGTGAGTATACTGGTTATTAATACAGTGTGAAGTGAGTATACTGGTCATTAAGACAGTATGAAGTGAGTATACTGACCATTAATACAGTGTGAAGTGAGTATACTGGTCATTAAGACAGTGTGAAGTGAGTTGCAGTGAGACCTCACTGTGCTGAACAGCCTCTCTTTTTCACCATGCTCTCTAGCGCCTCCTACGTGCGGTGCAGAAAAATGCGACTCGGGGAGATCCCCAGAGCGTCATCAATGCCATCGACCACTTCTGCCGACACGTGGAGTGGGCCATGAATGTGGGGGACGAGAAAGGTACTGTACTATCTTTTTTATTTTCACATCGTCAAAGACGAGGATTCCCCTTTACTAAGATTCCGCATGTTTTATAGGTTTTTACAGTGGGCTGATTCAATAACCAGCTCCTCCAACTGTAGCTTTTCTGGAGAATGGCCTCCAGTCTTATCACACTGCCTTTTACTGAATGTGAAGTGAAGGAATCCTCCAGTCTGCTAGGCCAATGAAATCACTGCATGAGTGCACAGCAAAGCAGAGAGGGAGAAAGAGAGAGAAAGAGAGACAGGCAGAGAGGGAGAGAAAGAAAGAGAAAGAGAGAGAGAATGGGAGAGAGAGGGAGAGAGAAAGAATTGAATAATTAAGATGGACAAAGATATTTCAAACGGCCATTACTGATTCATTAAAATAATTCAAATACAGGTGAAAAAAAAGTTTCAGTTCACCTACTAATATTATGCTAATTACATAGCATCTTCCCTAAAAAATAATAAAACCATTGAAAAAGACATAACATAGCAGCAGTTATTGTTGTTATTGGTTATAATTAATAATGTATGTGTTTCTGCTAGAATAATTATTATATAATTAAGCGGCAGTGTAGTATAATGGTTAAGAAACTGGACTTGTAACCGAAAGGTTGCAGGTTCGATTCCCACGTAGGACACTGGTAGGACACTTCTATATTCATCACCTGTAATAAATCGAAGGGCACTATGGGAGACTGCACCAAGTGGTTTAAGGGTAGAAGCTGCTGAATGCATATAAATAATGTCACCATAATCTAAAAATGTTGACTGCACTGACTGTTTTCTGCAGTTTAGTGGGAGACAGGATTTATTTCTATAAAAGAATCCTAACTTACTTTTCAATTTCTTGGACAGTTCATTTTGATTGATTGATTGAAACCTTTATTTCGACAGGGAAGAACATACTGAGACCAGGTCTCTTTCACAGATGTGCCCTGCTTACAATCAACATATACAATAAATACAGTAGCAAAGGTACAAAAAGTAGTAAATATAGTGATAGGTACAGAAGTGCAAAGTACAGTAGTTATCTAGATACAATAAGCAAATTAAACAGATGCAGCGCGGTCAATTAATCTGTGACAATTACAAGCTACAGTCCCATTTGTAACAGCTAATAATTCTTTAAATGTTCGCAGGGGAATAAGGGATGGCAACTTGTTCTGTTTCTGGAAGGAGTTCCAGAGTGTGGAAGTTCATCAATGTGTGTTGATGTCATCAAGCCATACTCCTAAATATTTATAGGATGGTACCCTTTGAATTGAAACCCCACTAATGGAATTTATGACTAAGTCAGAGGGACAATCATTCTTTGCTCTGGAAAAAAGCATGTACATAGTCTTCTCAGCGTTCAGCACTAGCTTGAGATCAATAAGGGTATTTTGTATGGTGGTGAAATCCGATTGTAAGTTTAAAAAAGCTTGATCTATCGAGGAAGCTGATGAATAAATCACTGTGTCATCAGTGTAAGAATGGATAGCGCTATTTTATATCCCAATACCCAAATCATTTATGTATAGCGTTAATAAAAGAGGGCCAAGAATTGATCCTTGTGGCACCCCTTTTCTGACAGCTAAAAAGTTTGATTGGTGACCATCAGCTACTATAGCCTGGGATCGATCAGAAAGATAATCATAAGACCAGTTGCATGCATTTTCATCAAAACCAAGTTTTCTAGCAGAAGTTTAACGTTAGGCCTATAGCCTAAAATAACGCTGTCTGTCATTGATTGTAACGTTAGATATTACGTGGCCTAAGAATAGACATTTAATGGTTATATTTGCATATAGCTATTTTATTAGTCTATGCAAATGTAAATCTTATTTTTTCTCAGATCCTAGAATCCAGTAGCCTACTGAAAATGTGGTGGATGGATGGCTGTATAGGAGAGATAGCTAGCCAAATCCGACAAACAAGCCAGATCTTAATGCGTGTGTGTACAGGAGCCGGTTTCGTTTATTAGTTTTAAATAGTATTTGGTAAAGATTTATTTGGACACCATAAAATATGTTTATTTGAACTATTAGGCTATTTATTTCTTCTATTATATAAAATTGTATTTATCTGTTCACAGTTGTTGTTTGTCAAGAGTTCTAAAAAAAAAAGTCACCATTTTAAATAAGAAGTAGCCTATTTTCTATCATTAGCTGAACACAATCGCATATTAATTATGTTTTATACTGCAATTTGGTTGCAAACAGCCACATGTAGGCTAATCATTTCGTAATAAAAAGTAGGCTTTTAAAGTGTTGGCATCTCGGAATATCATTTGATATAACAGAATACCTTTGTCAAGGTTTCTGGTTGATCCACGCTGAGTAGCAAGGCTAAACCCGATTATTAATGATGTAGGCTACAGCATTTGCACTCTGTAAAAACTCGAAAAAACTTTGGTTTGTGTCACGGCTCTGGAGCCGTGGGATATTGCCGCAGCTCAGGGCTCTGAGTTGAGTTTATTTCGTGTTGATGAGAGTTGGGTAGTAGGCGACTGTAGGTACATCTTAACCGTTAGCAGCAGTAGTAATAATCACGTTGGAATGAGCTGAGGCGATTATCTAATCATAGTAATGTGTGCAATAATGTTAGATCGGAGCAGCTCATTAAAAAAAAATAATAATTAATTAAACAAAAAAAAGAAATTAATGTGAACTAGTTCATCTTTTGGGATTGTGAACTTAGTTCAAAATTGTAAATTGTGACCTATGAGCGTGAACTAGTTCATTTTAATCTGTGTGAACTGAACTTTGAGCTAGCTACAACACTGCTCCTGTGTGTGTGTGTGTGTGTGTAGGCTCCATCCTGGAAGCCCATGTTTAAAAGGTTTACATTCCTGTGTGTGTGTGTGTGTGTGTGTGTGTGTGTGTGTGTGTGTGTGAGAGTGTGTGTGTGTGTGTGTGTATGTGTGTGTGTGTGTGTGTGTATGTGTGTGTGTGTGTGTGTGTGTGTGTGTGTGTGTATGTGTGTGTGTGTGTGTGTGTGTGTGTGTGTGTGTAGGCTCCATCCTGGAAGCCCAGGTTTAAAAGGTTAACACTCCCGTGTGTGTGTGTGTGTGTGTGTGTAGGCTCCATCCTGGAAGCCCAGGTTTAAAAGGTTAACACTCCCGTGTGTGTGTGTGTGTGTGTGTAGGCTCCATCCTGGAAGCCCAGGTTTAAAAGGTTAAGACTCCTGTGTGTGTATGTGTATGTGTGTGTGTGTGCGTGTGTGTGTAGGCTCCAAACTGGACAGCCAGGTTTAAAAGATTAACACTCCCGTGTGTGTGTGTGTAAGCTCCATCCTGGACACCCATGGTTTAAAAGGTTAACACTCCTGCGCGCGTGTGTGTGTAGGCCCCATCCTGGATGGCGTGGTGAGTGAGGTGAACCCCAGCACGGCCCTGGAGCTTGGCACATACTGCGGCTACTCCACCGTCCGCATCGCCCGCCTGCTGCCCCCGGGGAGCCAGCTCATCACCCTGGAGTTCAACCCCGCGTACGCCGCTGTGGCTAAGCAGGTCATTGGCTGGGCAGGGCTGCAGGACAAGGTGAGGAGGACCAGGGGATGAACAGGGGCTTAGATAAACAGGCACAGGGGTGGGGGGTCATTACCGACGGTCAGCCCAGACATCAAATCTAATCTAATCAAATTTATTTGTATAGCGTACACAGCAAAAATGGCAGTGGACATTCAATACTGTGGTCTCATATAAACCGCGGTCTCTTATAAACCCTCATATGTACACCAGGGGCCGCACGCATAAACAGCGCTGAGCAAACAAATGCCCTCAGAAAGCCATGTTAGCGGGTTTCCACGCAGAAATGTATGTGGAATGCAGATGTATAATATAACACATGCTGTGAGAATCTGCGTACCTCAGCACACGAAGGACACCATATGTACGCAATGTTTGGAGTCCGTGTGATATGGCGACACCGTGACAGAAAGGCAGAGGTAGAAAATGCTAAACTTTTTTAAAGCAGATTTCCGACTTTCACCCTGCAGTGTTATTTTTTACGCATTATTTTACTCAGAGTTTTATGCATGAGGCCCGAGCACTGTCAGATTTACACCAGCCTTTTTGCTGTGAACTTTATATACATTTGTCACAATACGTTTTACAGTAGATCTCTGGCCATGAGAAGTGATAAGACAGCACTGCCAAAACAGGAAGAGCCTTTGCCATGTTTTCCTGACGCTGTGCGTGTTTTCAGGGGAAATAACGCATGGATGTTTGGCGTCACAGATCCCGACATGCCGTTAACGCTGCCCTTGTGTTGGCAGGTTCAGCTGGTTGAAGGGCCTTCAGGAGACCTGATCCCCCAGATGAAGGACCTTTTCGGGGTCCAGTCTTTCGACTTTGTTTTCCTGGACCACTGGAAAGACCGCTATCTTCCCGACACCAAACTGCTAGAGGTGCACTATAGAGTACACTATTTCTCAGTCACTGTGTAATATTCCTGTAATATTCCCATCACGTCATTCCTCTTCACATCCAGCATTAACAAATCATCACTTGTGACGTTTTACTGGTCTCCCAAATAAGGTTAGATTTTTGTTTTAGAGATAGACAGAGCGAGAGAAAGATAGTGAGAGAAAGCTCGGGCAGAGCTCCCTCACCAGTCCAGGCCCCTCCTACCTAAACTATACTGTTAGTGATTATGAATTGTGGATAATATTGAGTAGTTATATTAGTAGAAATACACATACTGTATATGTATAACATTTTACATTTTAACTCAGTCCCAAGTTACACCCTTACAATAAAAACACCATCCGTTACACACACACACGACAGGTTCTCCAGTCTGAACTCAGTGCTGCGTCTGTCTCTCTTTCTATCCAGGAGTGCAGTCTGCTCAGGAAAGGTAGCGTGCTGCTGGCGGACAACGTGATCTGTCCCGGGACGCCCGAGTACCTGGAATACATCCGAAACAGCCCCCGCTACGAGAGCCGCTACTTCAAATCCCACCTGGAGTACACCAAGGTGGAAGACGGCTTGGAGAAATCGGTCTTCCTGGGATAGAGAGAGAAACACAGCCACGCCTTGCGTGTCCAAACCGTTTACAGAAGCAGGAAATCAAGATTACGATCTCTTCCGCTTCAGGATTATATTCGCAGTGCTAGTGTACCCAATGTAGATATTACATAAAATGTAAAGAATGGTGAAGCACAATTATCGCACGTCAGTTCACTCACTTGTGTGAAGATGGACAGGCAACAAGACCCCCACTGTCTGGAGTCAGTTACTGAAGGAAACGGGTCAAATTGTGCAATGAGTATAGAAAACTAAACCAATCAGAAACTGGGAAAGCCCTGAGGGAGCTTTTTAATATCAGTTAAACCTTCATTGGTTTTTCTCAAATAAATCCAATACATATTTATATTGGATTTTAAGCATCATGTACAAGACACTAATAAGCATCAGCTGGATTATTATACATTTTACATAATACTACATACACCTCACACAACGAAGGCTATAAATGTCATCTTTACTACTTCTTTACTATGAGTCTGCCATTTCATTAACCAAAAACAGTGCCAATGTTTTTATTTAATTTCCCTTTGTGATTGCTTTTTATATAATGTGGCTTTAATAAATGCGTAAATATTTGGAAGATGAAGCATTGCAAAGTAATAAATCAGTATTTGAATTTGTGAAATTATGTGTTCATGTTTTTGTTTTGCTCAATGTTCTCTATTAAACCGGTAACAGGATCTCACACAGAAACAGATCCAAATTATGCTGTATTAAAAAGGAATGTTTACTTTAGTCTCAACACAGAAACATTAAGTATGGAAACCATGTTGACAATCTATTCAGATCTGAACTTTACATCCCTTTACATAATTTGAATGATCTTTATTAGTCTTTCTACTCCTGTACAAAAGTGAACCCTAAAATCTAAGATAAACACTGCTTAAAAACATTTAGCATTTATCACTTGATTCAGTAAGGCAGTTTTGATCACACAGTAAACAGTGTTTATGAGGAGACAATTGTTAGTCAAACCCAACACAGCCTACGATAACAAATGTTCATACACTGTATTTCAACTGGAGAAAAGGAAACCATGAACACCAATCATTTCAATATTTTATGAAGTGAAAACAGCACTGGTCTTGTATCTGCAGGGCAAGAAAACACAAACCCCAAACAAATAAGTGGTGACACAAAAAATTTAAACGAGGGGTGGAGGGGATGCCGTGTGGGCTAGTGGACATACAGCTTGTCCAGCCATTTATCGTCCCTCTGGGCAGAGTGCAGAGTCTCAAGGCTGTGTCCCAATCAACACCCTTCCATACCATTGAGTATGCTTGTTGAGTACACTGGATGAGAAAGTTGTTAAGTCTGCAAAATGTTCTCTAAATGTAGTGTACTTAAAATCCCCGGATGATGTACTTATTTCCAGGATTTAGCCGATAATAATATGGAGGATATTTGTTGCATACTTCACTTCGGGTACTAAACAGTATGCAGTAAACAGGATGCAGTAGATAAGGCTCTGATTGGGACACAGCCTCAGTCTTTGGACGCTGTGTTGTTGAAGATCTTGGCCAGCAGGGAGACGTTGGACTGGGACTTCTCCTGGATGACCCGGGCCTTTTCCTGGGCTTTTTTAAGATTCTTCTTCGACATGGTCTGCTTGCGAAGGCGGCTCTGGCGGATCTCGTCCTCGGTGCGCCGCTGTGTGAAGTCCCAGGTCTTCTCTTCCACTGCCTCGCCCTTCCTCTGCCTCTTCTTCCTCAGCTTGTCCAGGTTCTGGCTCTTCTCCACGTTGGCCAGGTAGAAGTTGGTCTCGCGCTTGGCCTGGGAGATTTCGGTCCTCAAGCGCTGTTGGCGCACGGTCTGCTCGTAGGCTAGCCGCTCGCTCAGGTGACACCAGTGGAACCTGTGGAGGTACTGGGACAGCGAGGGGATTGAACAGCAACTCAGTCAGAATACACTCCGAAAAAATATATATACCTACTTCTCAAACATGACCCGAACTAATTTATTTTAAAAACCAGCCCAACATGAACCTGTCAGGTTCCAACTGGTTCAGCTCAGAAAATAAAAGCTCTACCCAGCGTTCAATATACTGTAATCAAGATAGTGTTGAATTTAAATCGTTTTTTCAGTTGTTGTTTGATATTATGTAGCTAAATTAATATCCATGTATATATTCACTGCTTTAGGGTTTCCCTGTCTATGTAGAGTCTATGCAGTTTCCATCCAGAAATAAATGGATATCTGGAAATGCATACGTTAAAGCGGAAGAAACCCCCTTACCTTGATGCACCAGAGATCGTCATTGAAGCGATTTCTTTTGCGAGCACCCATGGGTGTGTTGTGTAGGCTAACGACCACTTTCTTGGCGATTCTCTTATCTCTGAATTCCACCCAGCCTTCAGTGAAACTGCGCGCCTTACTGCCAGTCTTCTTCTTCTTCCTCTTCACAGAGTGGTCTGAGTGAGAGAGAGAGAGAGAGAGAGAGAGAGAGAGAGAGAGAGAGATAAACTTAGCCATCAAGACTATTTACAATGGGACAAAAACCCAGTGGAAACCCTGCATGCTGAATTCTAGGTCCACCGAAACACACCAAACAATGCATGCAGGGCAGAATTAGGCCGTTACCCTTTAATTATTAACATTCAAAAAAGAGCACTAAAATTTTGGATACATCTAAAACAAAGCAAATCAAATTATCTCCAATATAAGGCCTTCCTATCCCATGAGCTAAGCCCCAATAGAAGTCCTCTCAGTCAGCTGGCCCTGAAACTAACAAACCAAACAAAAACTAATAATACTAATTATGGCCCGTTTCAGACCAGCACTGCTTCAACTAAAATTAACCAATTAATTAATCAAACAAAAGATTCTTATTTGGAACATTGGAAGATAATGACAAAACGGCAAAACAAACTAAATTGTTATAATATGTTAAAAAGAAACTACAAATTGGCAGAATATCTCTCCATTGTCAGGGATATAAAGCAGAGACAGATCCTATGAGGATATGTGATCACTGTGAGACAGGTGAGGTTGAGACAAATTTTTAAAACCGACCCTGACCAGGAGTAAGCGGTTTAGAAAAAGGATGGATGGATGGATGGATGGGTATTTAAATCCTTACCCTCAGGCTGCAAAAATATCCTCCCTATTTCTCCATAGGAAGTGAGCATGTTCCTCACATGCTTGGGTCTAAGCCTGGGAGGGATGTGACCCAAATAGATGATCCCAGGCGTAGACTTCTTCCTCGTGGACTCCTCCTCATCGTCTCCTTGCATTCCATCGCTTTCTTCCCCAATCTCTAACTCGTCATCGCTCCCCGCCTCCTGATTGTCCTGGAGTTCTTCAGTCACATGCTCCTCCATCTCAGTCACCATGTCCCCTTCCTCCCCAAGCTTGGTATCCTCCTCTTCCTTGTCTGCGCCTGACATTCTGTAACAGTCCAGCACAGCATAGAATGAGAGCGACACCCGGACAACTTACAGATGAGGTCTGAGAACATTTATATCCTTCCTGGTCATGTACTTATTATTATTATCATTATTAGACCCCTAATTTTCACTCAGTGTATGCCCCGTATGTGTACTCATGCGCATCGCTGTAACCTGCTCTGCACAGCAGGGAATGAGAGCGTGACATCAAGACAACTCATAATAGCGCCCTGAGAGAACCATTATTATTCCTGGCTATGAATCTTATTATGATTACTATTATCATCTGACCCGTATTTTCTCTCAATGTTATGCCCCCGTGGATGGACACATGCTCATCGCTGCAACCTGCTCTATCAGTTCATCACACAACCCCACATGATGGAAACCCGCTGCTCGTTTGCACTCGGCGCAGTGCACCACTTCAGCTCGCGGAAATCTGAGGGGGACACTTCGGCGTACCTTAGTTACGGACTGCCAGGGCCCAATTTAGCATCACACAACGACGACCCGCTGACTAATACCCTCCCACCCCAGCAATGCTACGGTACTACTACACTGGCACAGACCCGATTCGACATGAAACTGTGGGGCCCATCCACACGATAAAACAGCTCGTTACCAGTTGAGCCACCAGCAGCCCCATCGAGGCAAACTACAACACTGGAAAACGTAACGGTATGACTTGACTTAGCTTTAACAGCAAAGCTGGAAATGATGTCTAACGACAGACAGGTTACTCCAATACGCGGATCTTAATAACGCTAAATTACTGATAACCAACTGGATAATTTCTATTTTATGATTATATCAACTAGCCCGCGAATATAGTTTATTTGCAATTGTCTTACCGTACTAAAAGGCGATACTTCGTTCAGCAATACGGCTTCTAATGTATTTATCACATAGTATTAAAACGTGCGTTTACGAAACATCACAGCCATGATGGAACACGTGCCCAGTGCATACTTATTCTACTTCGTCGTGGCGGTATATAGCGCAAAACCTGTTATGACTGCCATCTACTGGGTTGGAGTGTGAACAGATAGGACTCAAGTTTCTATCAGGGGACCAAGGCTTCACTCCTTGAAGCTCGCAAACCCCAGTGGTCATCGGAGGTATTGCAGCCTCTGGTGCCAAAAAGCAAATCCCCCCATTGAAGTCCATTAAAAACTACGAAATTACCCAGGCCAAATTATACTATTTGTTAAATTTGTTATTCACCGAACTAATTACTTTACAGGGACCGTTTTTTTCTGCGCCCCACAGAAGAAGTTGTAATATTTATTTCATTCCAATTGGGTCCATATGTTTATTTACATTACATTACAATCATTTGGCAGACGCTTTTATCCAAAGCGACATACAATAAGTGCATACTGAAGGTCACCCAGTGCACATGCTCCTCTGATTCCAAAAGTCCCCATAGTCTAACATGGCAGCCTCCATGAATTGGCTTCACGCTCCAATGACCTGCTTCCATAGGAATTCATGGAACCGGTAAGCGGAAGCTTTCTCCAGTTCTTCTTATATATCTCGATGGGCAGAACACTGGGAGGAATGGAACCATTTTTATATAGAATGAAGATGTTGGTGCTGATAATCTTCCACGGCAATGAAGCCAAGCCCACAGCACAAGTGACTCCTGAATATTATTGCAGAGCCCAGTGCACACTGGCGGATCCAGAGAAGGTCTCAGGAGCGCTGATTGATGTGGCCAAGCACCTGGGCAATCTGAAGTACAGAGTGTGGGTGAAGATGCTGGGGACTGTTCAATACAGTGAGTACTGGGGGCAGGGAGCTCCACATTGTCACTGTACAGGGGGAATCTTCAGCATCCTTTCCACAAGCTGATAAAGCCAGACAGAGCCCTGGAGTGAAGAGACTGAGGGCCAGTTCTTAATCTCACTGATGCTCATAATAAAATGCTGCTTTAAGAGTGATACTGTATTTAAGGAGAAGAACATGTTACACAAACACTGACAGGCTTTGCTCCCTCTTACAAGGATTATACAACTTGTGACTTATGAAATATTATTAGTTTTTAGTTCTGGTGCTTCTCTCACACATGTATCTGAGGCTATAATGGTTGTTTGTGTGAAACTCAGTTTATATCATTAGGAGCCCATTGTGTCTGACGGTTTCCCTTTGTGCAGATCAGTGCTGACGTCTCATTCTCTGTCCCTTCAGCTCCTGTGACTTTGGACCCAAACACAGCACATCCTGTCCTCTCACTGTCTGAGGATCTGACCAGTGTGAGATGCAATGCTGAGAGACAGCAGGTTCTTGATAATCCAGAGAGATTTGATTTGGGGTTGTGTGTGCTGGGCTCTGAGGGATTCAGCTCCAGGAGGCACTGCTGGGATTGATGGGTTCTGAGCTTTGTCCTATAAGAGTAATTATGCATGTGTGTGTGTTGATCAATGATTTGGTGTAGCAGGTGAGGGCTGATCTTTGGACAGGTCTCTGCCCTCCCTGATCGGACATCTAGGTGGCATAAGTTATCAGGCATGACTAATGGCGTGGGTTGTTGATGAACAAATGCATGTTATTTGGGAACATTTGGGAGATATGCTCTCACAGATGATGTAAACATTTGCGTTAAACTCAAGGCCTCAGAGGGTATATAAATTTGGCTAGATGACCAGTGTGTTGAAGGTTGTTGGACTGCAATTTGTCCTGTGTCTTGGTGATCTTCCTGCTGGCCGGTGTGATTGCAATAAACTTTTACTTTCTCTAGTAAAGTGTTTGTCGTGTTGAGTGAGTTCCTGCATTGTTCTGACCTGGATTTTTTGGAAAGAAGCCGGTTCCTAACAAGTGGGGGATGGATGCTGGGAGGTGGGTGTGGCTAATGAGTCCCTCAGAAGGAAAGGGTTTTTCACTATGAGCCCAGAAGATGAAGTGTGGGGTATATATCTGGCTAAGGGAGAATACGCAGCCCTGACCTCCCCACCTACAGCCCTCACTGTGCAGAAGAACCTCCAGAGGGTCAGAGTGCAGCTGGACTGGGACAGGGGGGAGGTGTCATTCTCTGACCCCAGTAACAACACTCCTTTCTATACTTTTAAACACACCTTCACTGAGAAAGCGTTTCCATTTTTATATATTTGTTCTCTGCATATCTGTCCACTGAAAGTGCCTGTAAGAGTGGAATAGCATTGTGGGTAAAGATCAGGTCTAAAAGATTCTGCATCTGCAGACAGTGGTGGCATTCAGAGTGTAAAAATCCATGAGGAAATTGTCACTCACCTGTTCGCCGGCTCGCCACACACATGTGCCGGCTGGAAAATAAAGCCCTTGGTGTTTGCACCTTGAGAATTGTGTGTTAATTGAGTTGAGGCTGTGATGACTTCAGTTAATTAAACTGAATTATTTCTAAATGAGCGCATGGTGCAACCTGCGCTTTATGAAAAGATTTGTGTGTAGAGTTTTGCACGAAAGGTTCTACAAATCTGCAACGTGTGAAAGCAAGTGTTTATAAATTACTTTGGGGGAAATTTGTCTTTTTTTTGGTAGTTGAGGTAATGTTTTGGCCATAGAACCAGTTTCAGAGTGTAAGTGATTCAGAAAAACTGTAATACAAGAGAGAATTGATAGAACCTGAAGATCTGGGCTGGTGTAAAACTGCTGGCAGATCAGCCACACTGAAACCTCAGTGGTACAATGCTGCCTCCTGTAGGAAGTGCTGTCTCTGGTAATCAGGTGTGTTAAGTCCCCAGGTATGTAACAGGTGTGTCTAACAGGAAGACAAAGTACAGTGGGCGTGTTCGAGTAGACATCGGTGAGCAGTTGGCTTACCTGCCTCAGGCGGAAATGAAAATCGCCTGAGCAGATCCAACTGGGACAGTTTCGGACGTTTCTGAAACCGACTGGGAGAAAAACAACATGGAGGAATTAGTCGTGTTGTTTGTGGTTGCGGAGGACTTGGAGGCGACACAGATGTCCTTTTTACTTCAAAATCTTGAAGAAATGGAGGAGAATGAATGAAGATTGTTTTAATACTGACTTACATTATTTCATGACTTGTATTGTTCGGGTAGTCAATATTTATCTTTTGCTACACGACTTTGGCTATCACCCTGAATTGTGCCACAGTGAAACTCCAATTAAAGTTCTTGAATAAATACGTATAATTTCCATTGGAATTAAAGCGCTGGGTGCCGTTTCATTGTCGAATAACTAAATTATTTAGCTAAGCTGTCATCTGTTATGGTAACATACCAGTGTAAGCATTAGGCTGCTTATGTTCTATTGCTCATATTCAGCTGTTTCTTGTCTGTGAATTCATGAGATGGCCTATACTACACCTGTCATCTCTGTTTAGACTAGAAAACATGGTAGACATGTCATTTTAGTTCATCTAAACCCAGAAGACATTGTAGCCATCGGAAGTCATACATTGTAATGTGAGAAGTATCATAACTTGCATGCATGTTTTCATAGACCTTTGAGTGGTGGTTCTAAAGCATATTTTATTGCAGAATATCTGTACCAATATAAATGAGAAATGTCTCTTTCATGGGACTTTTTTTTAGAGTTGTACAGTTAATGCATTGAAGATATTCCTTGTGACATAAAGGGAAAGTGTATTAATCCTAATAATTAATTATGTTGCTATGAAATACGCATGCAAGGACTGCCTGAAGTCTGCGAGCTGTAGAAATCATCAGATGCTGGGTATCTTCACTGGTGATGCTATGCCAGGCCTGTACTCCAGCCTTCTTCAGCTACAATATGGATGAAAATGCCCTCAAATTAAAGCTTACAGTCTTTACTTTAGCCTCACAGTCGTTGTATCATTTCACATCCAAAGTGCTGGAGTACAGAGCCAAAACATAGGAAAGAAATATTCACTGTTCACTGTATATATCCTTTACTTGACCAGTCTGTTGAGATTTCTTTTCACACTAAAACATTACATAGCATACATGATTCAGCTACTCATAATGTCAGTGTTCATGATTTATTCAAATTACATGACAGCATGTGGTCTCTTTGGACCCTGACAATGAACATATTGAATTGAATGCCATTCAATGTCTTTAACAAGATAAATTGAGTTTGTATGAATGAATAACTAATATAGTACTTATAGGGACATTGGGATACTGAGAGTCGTTTTGTGTTTTCAGGGAACAATGTCAAGAAAGATGACATTTTCCTTGCTAGTTATGGTAATGTATGGATAAATAGAATTGTATTTGCATTAGATGTGTTACGATCCGCTCCGCTCCCCGTTCCCTCCTTGATGTTTTCCTCTGTTTTCCCCGAACCCAATTGTATCATGTCTGCGTTCATTGCCTGATTGTGTCTACATTGCACATGATTACTTGCACCACATCTTAATGACACAACTCACACTTAATTGCCTTCACCGCATTCCTCATGCATTTCCTAATTGTTCAATCAATTCACTGATCTCGCACGCATTTCCCGCAAGCTGCAGCGTATCAGCTCTAATGACACTAGTTATATAACCGTGCTGTTCCTGTGATTCCTTGTCAAAGTATTACGGTTTGTCAGAGTACACGGTCCTTGTCGCGTGTACTTGTCTCCCCAGATGCTAGCTTACTGCCAAGCTGACTACCCCGGTCTGGAATTGCCACACCTGCTTCCCAGTGTGGATTCCAGCTCTACCTCCGCCTGACTCTGCTCCACGACCCAGGCTACGACCACTCCTGGCCACTTCGCTGGATCTCGATCGCCAGCTCTCTACGGGTTCCACAGCTTATGATTTATTGTTCAAACCTGTTTTCCCGGTGTGGATCCGACCCGGAATTACGAATAAAAACCCTTCTTGTCAAAAGAACTACTGTCTCGTTGTGCATTTGGGTCCTTACCTGCTGGACGTCACAAGATGTATTCCAATATCAACATGTTGTCTTCCTTTTACCTGTCACCAATCATTGTTCATATATTTCTGATTTGACAATAAACATACAAAATGACAGAAAGAACCTGGTGTCATTGTGGCTTGAATGGAGGGGAATAGTCCTACAGTTTATTTACCTTTTGTGAATGTCACCATATTGTGTGAAATAAACATTCTGAAAATGTTCTCTTTGCTTAATTGTTGGTATAATTTATCTGTTTTGTTCTGGAGACCAGACCACCCACATCTAATAACCCATAGCCATAATAACAGTGTTAGATCTTTAATCTCAATCATTAATTTGACAACAATTTGCACGATGGATGTATAGCATTGTACCCAGGTTGTGTTGCTTAATGTTGTTTAATTGTTAATACCCTTCATGTTATTATGGTATTGGGTTGTTTGTATGTGGTCCCCTCTGCTGGAATGTGACATGCAGAGGCCTGGCTATACACTGTCCCATCTGGAGATAGGGAAAACTCCACTTCTCAACACAATGATGGACAGCAGGTCATACCTTCAGATCTTGATAAGGTGTCTTACTGATAACAAGGATGGTGAAGAGAAATATTGATTAGGTAACAGTTTTTTTCCATCAAAAGACATCCAAATACTTTGAAATAAATGAATGAGTTATCATTTGGTGGTCCTACCTTAATGTTCTATATGCTTTTTGGACAACACTCCAATTAGGATTTTACACTTAAGCTGTTGCAACTACTCTTTATAACAAAGTTGAATCTACTTTTCTATAGAATATGGTAGCGATACTATAACCTCTCTGCATTTGAACTGATCTCTATGGGAATTGGGGGGTGAGACTAGATTCAGCTGTAAATTACACTGGTACAGTATGGAACACATGGCTGGCTAAATGGCTGTAAGTCTTCAAGGGTCTGAGCTATCGAACGAGCCCCAAACCATCACTCTGTTGCCAGATATGGAGTAGATGTGGATGGATCACTGCAAGGGTTATTTCTCCTGACTCATTTTCCTATAGAACTCTATGGGGAAAAAAGTCAGGAGAAACAACCCTTAAAGGGATCCATCCACATCTACTCCATATCTGGCCGCAGAGTGATGGTTTGGGGCTTGTTTGATACCTTAGACCCTTGATGACGTACAGCCATTTCGCCAGTCATGTGTTCCATACTGTACCAGCGTAATTTACAGCTGAATCTAGTCTTACCCCACAATTCTCATAGAGATCAGTTCAAATGCAGAGAGGTTATAGTATCGCTTGTAACAGTACCTGAAAATAAGATATTGAGACTGATTGTGGTGACCATCCAAGTACATTGAAGCAGGGACTGTATTTTTTCCTACAACGTGTTACATGAGTAACAGAAAGAGACAGGAGGGAGGGGTAGGAGTGTGGAAACTTTGGTCATGACTGAATATGATCCCTTTCCCCTGCCCCCTGTCCCCTTTCCCCTGCCCCCTGTCCACTTTCCCCTGCCCCCTGTCCACTCAGACCTCTGTCTACTATGTGCCCTGTCCCCTCACTTTGCAAGCAGCGTGTGAAAGAGATCCTGCAAAACTCTTTCCAAACTAGTGAGAAAGTAGGTTGTAATTTTTAAATTTTTTTATTGAGAATGTCAATCAGTTTACATATGACATTGGTTACAAAGTGTAGATTATGAAGGAAGATAGAATTAACTCAAATTAAAAAAGAGTAGTTTGTAATATGTCCCGCTCTTGTACTACAAGTCGGAGTTTTCACTTCCGGTTTAGTCCTGAAATTGTGGGATGAGTGTGCTCCTGAATCCCCTCAACAAAACCCCAGAAATAAGGGTTTCATCCTGGAATTTTAAGTGCCACATTTGTAAGAAAAAGTTGCCCACTCAAAAAACTTGACAAATTTTACTGAAATATGCGCCCTCAAAGGGGTGAAGGGATCATATTCGGTCACGGTCATATGCAAAAGGTCTGTAAAAATCCTATAAATATCACATATGCCAAAAACGAAATTTACTAAATAAATATGTGGTTGAGAACTAGCATATACAAATATTTCAGACTAAAATAAAATATTTCCCTAACATACATGGTCCTCACACAGCGAACTAGACACGGGATTCTCAGACCAGAATACAAAGTACAACTAGATGGACGAGAGAGTACGAACTGGCGACGAGAGGGAATATATAGTGAGGTAAATGATTGAATGAGTGAGTGCAGCGTGAGAATGTATGCGAGAGTGATTTAATGGTAATTAGCAGTGTGTGGAATGCAAGCGGGAAATGCGAGCGATAGGCTGAAGAATAATGAGGGAAACAAGCAGGGAAACCGCGCCCAACCTGCACAAACAAGGAAGACAAACACGAAACATGAAAGTAAGACGAGAGGAAAGAGGGAAAACAAGAAGAACGAAAGGGAGGGTGAACTGGAAGGGTGGAGGCGAATGTAACACACATATGAAACACACAACAACAACAAAAAAGCAAGTATACACATAAAAAATCTACACATAAAAACATTAGGAACTAGAAAGAATGCGGTAAAATGCATGGAATGTTTCTTCTTGGGCTCAGGCCCAAATGTATGCTGACTTTGGGGACGCCCTGATCAGGGCATGAGAAATAGAACTGGGAATAGAACATGTTTTATGGGTAATCTCTAGCTATGTATGTTAAACTCGTGAATTTAACTCCCTTAACTTTATATACAATGTTCTAATGCAGCGATATTAATGCGTGCACTCGCTCTGAATGCCAACCACCAGGACGGTCACAAGTACCAGGGCAGGGCAGGCGGGGATATGCAAATAGGTTACCATTGATTGGACCCCCCTTTCGACGTAGAAAAGGAAAACGAATCTAAGCGGCTTGTAAAAGAGGAAGGGATATTTGTCAATACTGGTTCATAAAAATAACTAAAGGCACCTAATTTGTATTTTCACAGTTCCGTCTCAGTTATCCTGAGTGCACAAATATGGAAACGTGCATAAGAACAGTCTGGGGCCTTTAAAAGTGTAAAATACCTGATTACCTGTTTACCTGTTTACCTGGCATGTCCCAGTCATAGAGGCAATGCACTGATATGTGTCTCAGTGAACACATTGTTTTACACAAGCTGTGACCTGAGTCTCCGTTCCAGCTCCCCTCTGTCTGAGCAGGGGCTCTAGTGCTGTCTGTGTAGGCAGTGAGGGTTACTGTTGCTCTGTTTCCTCAGTAAAGTGTTGACTCATTTATTTCCAGGAGAAACTCAGGACTGCACTGGCTCCACTGCAGGAGAAGCTAAAAGCTTTTAATGAAGTGAAACTAGTCTGTGATCAAACAGCAGAGCACATCAAGGTACTGTACTGAGGCCTTTAAACCACAGTGTTGAAAATGCAGCACTGGATTGTGCTGAAATAATGATGAATAATGTTTATTCCAGAGCCAGGCCCAGCACACAGAGAGACAGATTAAAATGGAGTTCGAGAAACTTCAGCAGTTCCTGAAAGATGAAGCGGCAGCCAGGATCGCTGCACTGAGGGAGGAAGAGGAGCAGAAAAGTCAGATGATGAAGGAGAAGATTGAGAAGATGACAGAAGAGATATCATCCCTTTCAGGACAAATCAGAACCATAGAACAGGAGCTGGGAGCTGAAGACGTCTCATTCCTGCAGGTAAGACCTGTTCACTCTGTGTCTGTAGGACTCTATACAAACTGGTGTTAATGCTCACACACATTCATTTATAGAATATAATATTCTCTAAACCACCCTTTTAATGTAAACTGCCTAATATCAACAAATCCCATCAAAGCTTTATCAAGCAGAATAATTATAGTCTCCTTTTTGCATACAAAGTGCTTTTCTTCTAAGTTTATCATCCTACGTACATTCACACACTGTACACATATACAACTACGTTCCATGTTCATTACTAGGGATAGCTGCTACGTTATGTGAAGGGTGTGCTTTGTCTCATCTTTTCTGTAGTTACTTCGATGACGTTTCTGTATGCACTTATTGTATGTCGCTTTGGATAAAAGCGTCTGCTAAATGACTAATGTAATGTTGAAGCAGCATATTTAGTTTTCTATGTCATATGTAATGCACATATAAAGCATGTTCTGAAACATACAGTCAGTTATTACTGTGGATTCTAACACAGTTAAAATGGGCTGAGTATTGGATACAGTGATAATAATTCACTCTCTCTATTTCAGAGCTACAAGGACACACATAACAGGTAAGCAAACTCCATCCTCTCATCACTCTGCAATAAAAGTGAATGTATGCACCATGTTTGTCATTATTCTCATTACAGACGGGTGTAAGAAAGAATACAGTACCCCTGGGAACACAGTGCAGTATAATAACAGCCATAAACAATTAAAAACAAATAAATACAGTAATTAACATTATAAAAAAGACAATGAGCAATAAACGCATGCAGTATTATTTTAAAAAAAATTGTAGTTTCGCCGCTTGTTCTGGACTGACACACCTCCACCAGCGCCTTTCCTCCCACTTCCGGCGCACGACGAGTCAAACGGGCTCAAGAGCGTGAAAATACATGCTGAGTCACGCCTGAAACCCGCCATGCGCCAGCCGGAAAATAGAGCCCTAAATATCAAAACCATTTTCTTATATAATGAAGATCTGATGTTGGTGCTGATAATCCTCTATGGTAATGAAGCCAAGCCCACAGCTCAAGTGACTCCTGAATATTATTGCAGATCCCCGTGCACACTGGCAGATCCAGAGAAAGTCACAGGACCGCTGATTGATGTGGCCAAGCACCTGGGCAATCTGAAGTACAGAGCGTGGGAGAAGATGCTGGGGACTGTTCAATACAGTGAGTACTGGGGGCAGGGAGCTCCACATTGTCACTGTACAGAGGGAATCTTCAGCATCCTTTCCGCAAAGGAAAGTTTGCAATAAAATACTGAGAGCTACATATGAGAAACAGATAAAAGTGTACACTTTCTGGATCATAACTGTACACTTTCTGGATCATAGACTCCATGTCCACAAGTGTGCAAAATCCCAGGGTGATATGCAGAACTACTAAAGATCTATGATGCAAAATATAGGCAGTGTATCCTGTTGTCGATAGTGTCTCCAAATCTATCCAAAATGGCTCAATTGCACACTGCTGTAAATCAAAAAATAAATATATTTCACTACAAACCAACTGTTTTGGCTCATAAAACTCACTTTTGCATCAGACTGGGTGGGGGGTTGCTTGTTAAATGGACCTGCTACGCGACAGTAGTGACACTTAGAAGCTCCGTATCGGGCAGAGTCGTCACAAACCATGTAGGCTACTAATAAAGATAAAACATGGAGTTTGTTGTTTCCACTCATAGTTTGCTTGCAGGAGAAATTAATATCTGAGTCCAGAAAAATCTTGGCGCCGGTGCCATTTCCACAAGAGGATCTGCGCAAAGTGGTTAATCTCACTGACGCTCATAATAAAATGCTGCTTTAAGAGTGATGCTGTATTTAAGGGGAAGCACAGGAGCTACACAAACACTGACAGGCTTTGCTCCCTCTTACAAGGATTATACAACTTGTGACTTATGAAATATTATTCGTATTTAGTTCTGGTTCTTCTCTCACACATGTATCTGAGGCTATAATGGTTGTTTTTGTGAAACCCAGTTTATATCATTAGGAGCCCATTGTGTCTGACGGTTTCCCTTTGTGCAGATCAGTGCTGACGTCTCATTCTCTGTCCCTTCAGCTCCTGTGACTCTGGACCCAAACACAGCACATCCTCTCCTCTCACTGTGTGAGGATCTGACCAGTGTGAGATGGAATGCTGAGAGACAGCAGGTTCCTGATAATCCAGAGAGATTTGATATGTACAGGTGTGTGCTGGGCTCTGAGGGATTCAGCTCAGGTAGACACTGCTGGGATGTAAAAGTGGGGGATGGTGGCTGGATGGTGGGTGTCGCTAAAGAGTCCATCAGTAGAAAAGGGAAGGTCACTCTGAGCCCAGCAGGGGGAGTGTGGAGTATACAGCAGAACGCTGGGAAATACGTAGCCCTGAGCTCCCCACCTACAGCCCTGAGCTCCCTACCTACAGCCCTCACTGCCCAGAGGAAACTCCAGAGGGTCAGAGTGCAGCTAGACTGGGACAGGGGGGAGGTGTCATTCTCTGACCCCAGTAACAACACTCCTCTCTACACCTTTAAACACACCTTCACAGAGAAACTGTTTCCATTCTTCTTTCCTGAGTTTGTGCGGATCTGTCCACTGAAGGTGTCTGTAACAGTGGAATAGCACTATGGGATTGTGAGTAAAGATCAGGTCTTGCGTGTATGCAGCATCCTGGCTGACTGAGTCAGTGGACTGTCGGTCTGGATCACTGTATGCAGCCTGCCTGTCTGTCTGTCTGGGATTGATGTTTCTGTATGGAGGGTAATTTGTTAAAAACTGTTTCTGTTATAGAGGGAGGGAGGGAGGGCTTATCTGTTTTCTGTGTGTGTGTGTGTGTGTTCACTTACTGTTCCCTCTGGTGCAACTGACAGGTACCCTAGTCACATTCAGGTTTTATTACAGCAATGCCAGACTTATGAACACATTTATTAAAACATGTCCATGAATTTAACATGTCAAAGTTTGTATTTTTTTGAAAAAGCAGCAAAACATTTCACAGTTCTCAAGTTTTCCACCAGGGGGCAGTGATAGCATTTTATTTCCATATTAACAAGTGAATCACATGTATATTCTGTAAATACAACAGGTAATATTTATAAATGCAGGATGCAGGTGAATTTCATAAGAGAATAAAGTGTGACACAGCAGCAGGTTTTACATGAGCATTTCAAGAGCATGCTGGGAATTTTTTTTTATTAAGAATATCAATCAGTTTACATATGATGATGGTTACAAAAGGTAGATTATGAATGTAGAAGATATAATTAACTAAAATTTAAAAAAGAGTAGTTTGTAATATGTCCCGCTCTTGTAGTTGTAGTTTTCACTTTCGGTTTAGTCCTGAAATTGTGGGATGAGTGTGCTCCTGATTCCCCTCAACAAAACCCCGAAAATAAGGGTTTCATCCTGGGATTTTAAGTGCCCCCATTAGTAAGAAAAAGACGCCCACTCAAAAACTTTTTGACGAATTTTACTGAAATATGCACCCTCAAAGGGGTGAAGGGATCATATTCGGCCACGGTCATTCTCAGAGCTTTGTTAGGGAGCAGTGCTCAGCATGGAACAGTAGGGGTCAAAGTTCACAGCTCAGATATACTGTACATGTCTGACACAATGTGGCCTTAGAGTAGAGATCTGCACGGGAATGGAGACAGCGGTATTACCGCGGTAATCCACGGGTTTGGGGACAAAATATTCCTGCGGTCACAGCGGGAATGGGGATGGGCTTTACGGTATTCCCACGGGAACGATGATGAAATGTATGTTAACAACGCGGTAATGGTAGTGAAATTTTAATGGGACATCCCTAAGTACTCACAGACTTAATGAGAACGCGCCTTTCCCATATGCAAAAAGATCTGAGCGTGTAGTATAATGGTTAAAGAACTGGACTTGTAACCGAATGGTTGCAGGTTCGATTCCCAGGTAGGACGCTGCCGTTGTACCCTTGACGTGACTTAAGCTGAATTGCTTGAGTATATATCCAGCTGTATGAATGGATAAATGTAATAAGTTGTGTAAGTCGCTCTGGATAAGATAAAAAAATGCTATAAAAATCACTTATGCCAAAAACAAAACTCATAAAATAAATAAGTGGTAGAGAACTAGCATGTATTTCAGACTAAAATTTAATATTTGCAAATATTATTATATATAATTTTACATATGTGTTGAGTCCACGAGTCTGCGAGTCCAGAGAATGGAATGCAGTCTGAGATTCAGTCGTGGACTTGTTTTTTACCACAGGGTTTTATGTAAAACTCTAGCAGAACACGCCCATTTGGTCATGTTCGGGAGGCCTCCCACTTGCAAAACGAGTTCACCCTGTCTGGGTGGGGCTGTGTAGCAGGTCAGTGAAGCTCTCCTCTAACACAACTTCATCCTATCGAACGTAGTTCCAGGGCTTTGACACACGCAACGGCGTGCGATAATCCACAGTAACTTAACATCACTACACAAAAAAGTTATAAAAAATGATTTATAGATAGATATACTTGTACAATTTTTTTTCCAAGAAGGGCGAGAGAAGAGGAAGATAGAACATGTGCAAATACAACTGTAGTGTAGCCCGACGTATTGCAGATAGAAAAACACGCAAACATGCAGTGTTCAGTTCCACTAGCAGTGTCCAAGTGGATTCAGAAAGAAGAATACATCTATTGATGCTACTTTATTTTTCTTCTATTAGTCCCAAGAAACCTCTTTGTTTTTCTTGTAAATCATTTCAATTAATTAAAATTAATCTGAGCATTTTAAAAGCACTAGGACTTTACAATGTATTGTTCTTGCTAAAATGCTTGTACAGGTCTAGTCTGTTGTTTATTTAGTTAAATTCTATAGGCACTAGTAGTCTATGGGCCTAGCTATCAGGTGATGTGTGTGAACCGACTGCCCATCAGGTGTTGGTGTTGGTTAAACGCTATAGGTTGTTAAAAGTCAAGTCATGCTTTATTCGTGTAGCACACTTATACAGGGAAACACACAAGAGAAATAGTGTTGTTTCTTGTATTCTATTGTTAAGTGTAACATTCTTGTGTAAGCCTATTCACTTTTAAAAGCCCAACTAGGGATGAACATAAAAAATTAGTGCAAGCTACAAATGTTTTGATACAGGGCATGTTTTCTGTATCTGTTCCTACTTAACTAAACATTAAATTAATTTTTAAAAATTATAAAACAAGTATACACGTGAAATAAATATACACATAAAAACATTAAGAACTCGAAAGAATGCATTGAGGAACAGTAAAATAAAATAGAATGTCCTTTCCTGGCTCAGCCCCAAATTACAAACTTGGGCTCAGGCCCAAATGTATTCACACCCTGCTGATGCCCTGATCAGGGCATGGAAGTAACTTTTTCACTCACAGGGAATAGAACATGTTTTATGGGTAATTTTAAACTTGTGAATTTAACTGCCTTAACTTAATATGCAATGTTCTAATGCAGCGAAATTAATGCGCGCACTCGCTCTGAATGCCAACCACCAGGACGGTCACAAGTACCAGGGCAGGGCAGGCGGGGATATGCAAATAGGTTACCATTGATTGGACCCCCCTTTCAATGCAGAAAAGGCAGACGATTCTAAATGGCTTGTAAAAGAGGAAGGGGTGTTTGTCATTACTGGTTCATAAAAATGACTAAAGGCACCAGATTTTTACTTTCACAGTTCTGTCTCAGTAATCATGAGTGCACAAATATTTTAAAGGTGTAATATGCAACAGTCATACCTGTGTACCTGGCATGTCCTGTCATAGAGGCAATGCACTGATATGTGTCTCAGTGAACACATTGTTTTACACAAGCTGTGACCTGAGTCTCCATTCCAGCTCCCCTCTGTCTGAGCAGGGGCTCTAGTGCTGTCTGTGTAGGCAGTGAGGGTTACTGTTGCTCTATTTCCTCAGTAAAGTGTTGACTCATTTCTTTCCAGGAGAAACTCAGGACTGCACTGGCTCCACTGCAGGAGAAGCTAAAAGCCTTTAATGAAGTGAAACTAGTCTGTGATCAAACAGCAGAGCACATCAAGGTACTGTACTGAGGCCTTTAAATCACAGTGTTGAAAATGCAGCACTGGATTGTGCTGAAATGATGGTGAATAATGTTTATTCCAGAGCCAGGCTCAGCACACAGAGAGACAGATTAAAATGAAGTTCGAGAAACTTCAGCAGTTTCTAAAAGATGAAGAGGCAGCCAGGATCACTGCACTGAGGGAGGAAGAGGAGCAGAAGAGTCAGATGATGAAGGAGAAGATTGAGAAGATGACAGAAGAGATATCCCTTTCAGAACAAATCAGAACCATAGAACAGGAGCTGGGAGCTGAAGACGTCTCATTCCTGCAGGTAAGACCTGTTCACTCTGTGTCTGTAGGACTCTATACAAACTGGTGTTAATGCTCACACACATTCATTTATAGATTATAATATTTTCTGAACTACCCTTTTAATGCAAACTGCCTAATATCAACAAATCCCTTCAAAGCTTTAACAAGCAGAAAAATGATTGACTCTTTTTTGCATACAAAGTGTTTATCATCATCCTACGTACATCCACACACTGTACACATATACAACTACGTTGAAGCAGCATATATATTTTTTTTTTATGTCATATGTAATGCATATATAAAGCATTTTCTCAAAAATTTGTAGTTTCGCTGCTCGTTCTGGACTGACACACCTCCACCAGCGACTTTCCTCCCACTTAACTTAAACTTAACTCCACACGCATGACGAGTCAAACGGGCTCAAGAGCGTGAAAATACATGCTGAGTCACGCCTGAAACCCGCCATGCGCCAGCCGGAAAATAGAGCCCTAAATATCAAAACCATTTTCTTATATAATGAAGATCTGATGTTGGTGCTGATAATCCTCTATGGTAATGAAGCCAAGTCCACATCTCAAGTGACTCCTGAATATTATTGCAGAGCCCCGTGCACACTGGCGGATCCAGAGAAGGTCTCAGGAGCGCTGATTGATGTGGCCAAGCACCTGGGCAATCTGAAGTACAGAGTGTGGGGGAAGATGCTGGGGACTGTTCAATACAGTGAGTACTGGGGGCAGGGAGCGCCACATTGTCATTGTACAGAGGGAATCTTCAGCATCCTTTCCACAAGCTGATAAAGCCAGTCAGAGTCATATTGGTCCTGTCTGTGTAAGAGCCCTGGAGTGAAGAGACTGAGTGCCAGTCCTTAACCCCTTTGCGAGTTTGCGCAGATGCCAAATTTGGTCAATTCTCACCTATTTAGAAGATGTTCTATTTAAGGTTTTATAACTCCAGGTGTGAGAATCACAGAAACTACAAAGTTTCTGTATATAATAATTTATGTCAAAATAAATTGGCACAAATACAAAGAAACTTTGGAAAAATGCAAAAAAAAATAATATTTTTTTATTTTTAGTTTTCAATAAAATACTGAGAGCTACATATGAGAAACAGATAAAACTGTACATTTCCTGGATCATAACTGTACACTTTCTGGATCATAGACTCCATGTCCACAAGTGTGCAAAATCCCAGGGTGATATGCAGAACGACTAAAGATCTATGATGCAAAATATAGACAGTGTATCCTGTTGTCCCTTAGTGTCTCCAAATCTATCCAAAATGGCTCAATTGCACACTGCTGTAAATCAAAAAATAAATATATTTCACTACAAATCAACTGTTTTGGCTCATAAAACTCACTTTTGCATCAGACTGGGTGGGGGGTTGCTTGTTAAATGGACTTGCTACGCGACAGTAGTGACACTTAGAAGCTCCGTATTGGGCAGAGTCGTCACAAACCATGGAGGCCACTAATAAAGATAAAACATGGAGTTTGTTGTTTCCACTCATAGTTTGCTTACAGGAGAAATTAATATCTGAGTCCAGAAAAATCTTGGCGCCGGTGCCATTTCCACAAGAGGATCTGCGCAAAGTGGTTAATCTCACTGACGCTCATAATAAAATGCTGCTTTAAGAGTGATACTGTATTTAAAGAGAAGAACAGGCTACACAAACACTGACAGGCTTTGCTCCCTCTTACAAGGATTATACAACTTGTGACTTATGAAATATTATTAGTTTTTAGTTCTGGTGCTTCTCTCACACATGTATCTGAGGCTATAATGGTTGTTTGTGTGAAACTCAGTTTATATCATTAGGAGCCCATTGTGTCTGACGGTTTCCCTTTGTGCAGATCAGTGCTGACGTCTCATTCTCTGTCCCTTCAGCTCCTGTGACTCTGGATCCAAACACAGCACCTTCTGTCCTCTCACTGTCTAAGGATCTGACCAGTGTGAGATGGAATGCTGAGAGACAGCAGGCTCCTGATAATCCAGAGAGATTTGATATGTACAGGTGTGTGCTGGGCTCTGAGGGATTCAGCTCAGGTAGACACTGCTGGAATGTAGAAGTGGGGGATGGTAGCTGGTGGGTGGGTGTGGCTAAAGAGTCCATCAGTAGGAAAGGGAAGTTCACTCTGAGCCCAGCAGGGGGAGTGTGGAGTATACGGCAGTACAAAGGGAAATACGCAGCCCTGAGCTCCCCACCTACAGCCCTCACTGTGCAGAGGAAACTCCAGAGGGTCAGAGTGCAGCTGGACTGGAACAGGGGGGAGGTGTCATTCTCTGACCTCAGTAAGAACACTCCTCTCTACACCTTTAAACACTCCTTCACTGAGAGACTGTTACCATTCTTCTGTGTTGATTTTTTACGGATCTGTCCACTGAAGGTGTCTGTAACAGTGCAATAGCACTATGGGATTGTGAGTAAAGATCAGGTCTTGCTTGTATGCAGCATCCTGGCTGACTGTCTGTCTGAGTCAGTGAACTGTCTGTCTGGATCACTGTATGCAGCCTGTCTGTCTGTCTGTCTGAGTCAGTGAACAGTCGGTCTGGATCACTGTATGCAGCCTGTCTATCTGTCTGTATGTATCAGTGTATAGAGTCTGTCTGTCTGTCTGTCTATCTGGGACTGATGTTTCTGTATGGGGGGTAATTTGTTGAAAACTCAGGCGTTTCTGTTATAGAGGGAGGGAGGGCCTACCACAGACTGACAAATCATCTGTTTTCTGTGTGTGTGTGTGTTCACTTACTGTTCCCTGTGGTGCAACTGACAGGTACCCGGTCATAGTCACATTCAGGTTACATTACAGCAATGCCAGACTTATGAACACATTTCTTAAAACATATTCATGAATTTAACATGTCAAAGTTTTTATATAAAAAAAAAATACCCACACAGTTCTCAATTTGTCCACCAGGCAGTCGTAGTATTTTATTTCCATATTGGCAAGAGAATCACATGTATATTCTGTAAATACAACAGGTATTATTTATGAATGACTTGTGGATGCAGGGGAATTTCATAAGTGTGAAACAGCAGCAGGTTTTACATGAGCATTTCAAGTGCATGCTGGGAAATGTGACGGATGTGACGGATGAGTGTCCGCAGTGCATGCTGGGAAATGTGATGGCCATTTGTAACTCCTCCTCCTTAGATCAGTGGCAGTGAGTCCAGCAGCCATCACAGCTGCTGTTCAGTAATAATCATAAATAATTATAATAGATATATGAATATATAAATTATAAATCATTCCATAGCGCATATGAAGATGCAGTATGCAGGCAGCAACTGTTTAAGGCGCTATACAGCTGCTCTGATTAAGGTGGTAGAATCTGGAAAAACTTATGAGAGAAGACCAGCCAGCCAATGGGGCACCTCTTAGCAGAGCCCAAGAGGTGGCCACACCCCTAGTAGAGTGAGCTACCACAGCAACAGGAAGGGTCTCCCCAACATTGCCATAAACCATAGATATTGCGTCTACAATCCAATGGGCAAACCGCTGCATGGCCCAACACCTTACCCCCAGTATGCAGCCTAGCCGGGTTCGGGAGTAGAGTCACCGTAGAGTCACCCCCACTAAAATGCAAACATGAGGGGTGCACAGACAGTGCATGAAGTGCTAACGTGCTAAATAGCTAGCAGAAAGTCTTAAGCTGGCTATGGGTTCATAAGGAGGCCCAGTGAGAGAGTTTAAAACAATCTGCAGGTCCCAGGTAGGGAGCAAGAGGGACCTACAGTCATGTGAAAAAGTAAATACACCCTCAAACAGAAGTCAGTTTTTTTGACATATCTGGACACAAGTTTATTTTATTTTAATTTCAACCATATTGATTGATTAAGGTAAACTAATTCAACAAATGAAGTAGACTTGGGAATCACTTAAGCAATTGAAATTAACATAAATGCAAATTTCTCATGGCTTCAATAACTGGTCTTTCCCTCTTTGGCAGCAATAACCTCTTCTAGGCGTTTCTTGTAATTGACTATAAGTCTCTTACATCGACTGGGAGGAATTTTCAGCCATTCTTCTTTGCAGTACTGCTTTAATTGTGTGATGTTAGAGGCTTTCTTGAATGCACAGCCCGCTTCAAGTCCCCCCAAAGCATTTTGATAGGATTGAGGTCTGCACTCTGACTTTGCCATTCCATAACCCTCCATTTTTTCTTTGAGCCATTCTGTAGTAGATTTGCTTGTATGTTTAGGATCATACTCCTGTTGGAGGATCATGGACATTTTCAGCTTCAACATCTGAACTGATGACCTCACATTCTCTTCAAGAATGGTCTGGTATAAAGTTGAATTCACAGTTGAATCCATTATGATAAGTTTACCAGGCTGAGCCAGCAAAGCAGCCCCAAACCATAACGCCCCTCCACCATGTTTCACCATTGGAATGAAGTGCTTCTTCTCAAAGGCAGTGTTGCATCTTCACCAAACATGATGTTTTGCATTGAACTCCAAATTTGACTCATCAGTCCAGCGTACATTTTCCCAGTAGTTTCAAATTTTATCCAGATGTTGTTTAGCAAAGTTCAGTCATGCTTTTATATTATTTTATAGAGCAGGGGCTTCTTCCTTCCTGTCCTCCCATGCAGGCCATGTTTGTGCAATCGCTTTCTGATTGTTGACTCATGCACTTTCACCTTAACTGGCAAGTCTGTAGGTCCTTAGAGGTTACCCTTGGGTTCTTGGAGACTTCTAGGAGCATCTTCCGGTCAGCTCTTGGGGGTGAATTTGGTGGGATGGCCTGTCCTGCATATATTTCCGGTGATGTGGAATTTTTTCTATTTGTATTGATGCCTCGAACAGTTGAATGATGCACTTTAAACTTGCTCTGAAATGGCTTTGTAACCCCTCCCAGTCTCATGAGAATCAATTATCTTTTTTCTCAGGGCTCCATCTAGCTTTTTTGGCCAAGGCGTGCTATGTTAGCACACACCTCGATGGTTTGGTCCAAACCAGACTAATTGTCTGTTTTTATGTAAGTATAGAACTTCCAAATTATTGTCTAATAATTGAACAATCATTTACACCTGTTTTGTGCACCAGACATTCATTTAAATCAATATATTTGATAGTAAAGGTAGGGGTGTACTTACCTTTTTCATTTGCATTTATGTTCATTTCAATTTCTTAAGTAAGTCTACTTTTTTTTTAGCATCATTTTATTAATTAGTTTATCTTAATCAATCAATATGGTTGAAATTAAAATAAAATAAACTTGTGTCCAGATATGCAAAAAAAAAACTGACTACCGTTTGAGGGTGTACTTTTCACATGACTGTATGGTATATACTGTTCACATTTCATGCTCACAACTATGTGAATTATCCAGAAAGTCCACTAGCATTACCACTGCCCAACACAGGGTGGCGACATTACACTGAGATATATTATCTCTGTTTTATGATGAGAGACAGCTATATTTTGGAGGGATATTCAAAAAAATATTCAGTTAAAAAAACGGCCGCAATGTTGCCATGGAAAAACCAAGGGAAAAAAACTGTATAAACCTCAGTAAAAACTGTTATTTCACTGCAGAAATCCTGATATTTGTGGGATGGCTGTTAAATAATAAGTTATTGCCATTATTCTACTTTGACTTTGAAGTTTTTTCAATGGCTTGCTCAGAACATTTATAAAAAAACAAATCATATATAATAGTCCACTGACGATGCCTCACAGTGCTGCCCTAAACGTAGCTCAAGCACATTTAGAATGAACAAAAGTTACCCAAAATACAAAATTGTATTTAAATAATTAATTTAGTTTATTATTCCATTACTTTTTGAAGTGGGGTATCTTACGGTATAAGGCACAATTTCAGTGACCTGTCCATGATTCAGTGCTCTTTGTGAAAACAGCATGCTAGAGCATAGATATTCAAATCTGGCCCTTGAATACAAATCTGGCCCCGGTTTTCTTTTTCCCATCAGGTAAGTGATTGATCATTGAGTGCTAGTGATTGGCCTGTCTTCACACCTGACTCCCAGGTAAAGGGTGGGTGGAAAAGCAGCAGTTCTCAGACCATGAGGACGGTGATTTGAATACCAGCGTGCTTGACGATACTGATGCTGCCCGTATAAAACTAATCGTCTCAGGGCAGGTGAATGATGAAAGTAACTCTAGTGATGAGAAGTTAGGTAGATCCCACCCCTCACACCCAGTGGGCTGCACGGGTGCTTTATCACGCAGGGCCCATGCATGCATCACATGTGCGCTGCTGCTGCATTATAAAGCACCCGTGCACCCATGCAGCCCTGCAGAAGGCCCCTCCGTCAGTGTCTCGCTCCTCCATTTAAATATAAACCTGAACACTAAGACTGGGTCCGTTGGGAAGAGAGGAGAGCTCAGCTGGCCTGTTTCATATGAAATACTGCTGTGTGAAGATGGACCAGTGAGGCAGAAAGAGAGAGAGAGAGAGAGAGAGATAACAAAAAATCTATTTCTGTTCTTTTCTACAATTTTACCCAGCTGCAAGTTTAAATTAAAATTGTTTTTTTGTGTATGCACCTGCAGTGACTAGATTGATAATTCAGCATTATTCAGGATTCACATTTTGAATTATTATTGGTGATTCTACTGCATGAAAACCAAGTTCCAGGATCCAGCTGTCGTCATATAATTTCAATATCTGTCAGCTGGATACTGTATTATATATTCTGTTTGTGCACGTAGAAAAAAACCCATTAAAGTGCACATATAAAAATGATTGAGAAGAGTGCATCGTGTCCCTGTGACACATGATCACAAATTAAGACATTTTTGTCTTTAGGGGGAAAAAAATTATACGGGTCCCTAAAAATGAAACTGTACTTCAGATCTGAGCTGGCTTGCAGAGAGCATGTGTTTGTTCGGTTTGCTGGCTGAATGACAGCTGGAGACATGCACTTGACAGCACGCTGTCCACCACATCCGTACCCACGCAGAGCAGCTTTGGATTGGGGGGGGGGGGGGGGGCAGGAATCTGTTGTGACAAGCAGTGAAAGAAATCTGAGGGGAAACTGTGATGCGGGGGGGATACTGTGCCATATGAACAAAGCTCTTTTTATTTTCCCCCAAATTTACATGTGACAAACTTACTTACACAAACAAAGCATACTGACTGAGTCACTCTAATGGTGTAAAAGTGTCAGGGTAAGGGGTATACAACACTCTCAGAAATAAAGGTACAGTGTGGCAGTGCATGTTTCTTCTTTCAAGTACCTTGAAAGTACAATAATGTTCTATTTGGGTACTAATAACCTTAAAAAAAAGGTTAGATGAATGAAACAACTGGATTTAAAGAATAATATTAAATATTCTTCCGTATATTTATCCATTCTTAAGCAGAATGCAAGTCCAGTACATAACCAGGTGCTGATCATGGTCAGTTATAGGCTAGTGATGGACAAGTGCTGACACAGGGTTTGACCAGTTAAGTACACGTTGATGATTAAGAGTGAAAATGG
The DNA here is from genome assembly GCA_022702515.1 of Ilyophis sp. 1 JC-2022. Classification (NCBI taxonomy): domain Eukaryota; kingdom Metazoa; phylum Chordata; class Actinopteri; order Anguilliformes; family Synaphobranchidae; genus Ilyophis; species Ilyophis sp. 1 JC-2022. The sequence goes on from CM040402.1 coordinate 53,307,521, forward strand.
GCTTTTAAAAAATCTTTTAAACCCACTTAAAAACTTAAGAAGCACTCCTATATTACGATATTGTCTTACAACTGATATAATTCCAACTTTAGTAAATTATTACTTATTATGTACAGTATGCATTTTACTTCAATACTAAAATAACAAAATAAAGTATTCTCGAGAAAGCTACACATCATTTTTCATTCTGTGTTTTTACACACAACCACCGGCATTAGGAAGGAAGGAGTGGCTGCATTTGTCTCCATTTCCTTCATTACAACCTTCCATTTCCTTCATTACAACCTTCCATTTCCTTCATTACAACTTTCCATTTCCTTCATTACAACCTTCCATTTCCTTCATAGCAACCTTCCATTTCCTTCATTACAACCTTCCATTTCCTTCATTACAACCTTCCATTTCCTTCATTACAACCTTCCATTTCCTTCATTACAACCTTCCATTTCCTTCATTACAACCTTCCATTTGACGATGAAGGGATGTGAGCTGGAGAGTTTTGTTTTGGAGCTGCTGCCTCCTCTAGGCCCTTAAGCCTGTGGTGCGATGGAGCGTAGAGGTTCGACAATGACCGTGTTCGACTCAAAGGTCCTCCCCGACTGAGGAGAATGTGGGTGGGTGGGTGGGCAGAACCGCTGCACTGAGAAATCCAGAGCCATCTGTCTAAATCCTGGTGACAAGTCACACACACACACACACACACACACGCTCTCAATCCTCTTTAGCGAAAGCATCCCGAAAGCAATTAGGTGTTCCTGAGGAGCCTTCATTTCAGGGGTGACAAAAGCTGCTAATATCAACAATTGGAGGGAAAGGAAGCGGCAGAGACAGCTGCTCTCTCCCGCTCTCACACGGAGCCTTGCAGATAGAGAGAGCGCAGAGGTGCCCGGGAGGCCTCAGTCACAAATTATTTATTTACTCTTTTTAAAATATTGATTCACATAAAAAGGGGGATGTGCAAATGAGCAGCAGGAGGTACAGAGACAGATGTGTAATTTTGTATTGTGAGATATTTCAACGCTGCGTGTGTGCATGGCAACAGGAAAAAATTAAAAGTTTTGTTTTTTGTTTAACAAAAACAAACAAAAATTCTAAACTGACAGTTCAATCTAGGCTAGAGGATAGAAAAAAAGCCCTGGCCTCTTAGTGCTGTCTGTTTGTTTCTGCTGCAAGGCAAGAGTCAATTACTTTTCACAGCTTTATCAATATGTTTTGCTAAAATTCTATTTCCCTCATGTGAACAAATAGACTACTCATATAAAGAATAATATGAGATGGTTACATGTATTGCATGGTAGCTCATACATTTAATAAAGGTACTCACACTTTGAGTACAACTGCAGCTCAATAGTTTGCTTATTTCAGCTAAATCTGCAACCACTCATTCATTGTGATTACGACAACGACAATAAAAATTATATCAAATTTAGATATATAGAAAATGATCATGTCGTTTCCACCATATGAGCTGAAGGTCCACATGACATGGTCATGTGACCCTGTTATCAGACGTAGCTGTTCTATATCATTCACAGGTGTTTTTATATTGACTGTTGTTCTATATTTTAAAATCAAGTAACGGTAATTGTAGCATAGACACAGCCTCGCCCATTAAATAGATTTTAATTCTTAGACATTATTATGCACACATTTTAAAATGTTTGCAGGCAGGTGAATTACATTTTTTAAAATGTAGCCAAGGTACGCAGTGTGCTTACTCTGTGTACAGCCAGGGGGCGCCACTGTTAAGTGTCACTAGGTCCAGCCATAAGCCTGGCCAGGGGACAGGATGCGATGCTACCCCTGCGCAACACACAGTGGGGTTTGTTTTTTTGGGGGATCCACGGAACTGGGGGAGTCTGTCTTAACAAGTGTTTCAGTCTTGCATTGAGACTTAAAATCTTAGTTTTTTCTCTCAAGTTGAAAATATTACTTTTAAGTTACTTTTTGCTTAAGTAAAAGTAAAATGGTCTTATGCACATTAGCAATCATTTTGTCTTATTTAGGAAAAACATAATCTAAATATAAAAATAGTCTAAATATAAGACTGAAATACTTGTTAAGATTCTTATTATTTGGTTTTTGCAGTGTGTGTGGGTGTGTGTGTGTGTGTGTGTGCCTTCCTGTTACAAAGTAGCCATAACAGGCTCATCCCTATAGGGGCTCAGCTGTACTTACGGGCGTAACCCAGCCAAGGAGCAAATTGCCTAACTGTTCATAGAGATAGAGAGGACAAGAAATAAAAGAAAAGAGGGGAAGGAGCAATTAGGATGGATAAATAGTATAGTATACTATAGTACAGTACACATAGTATGGATATATAGTATAGAACATTTAGTATAGTTTACCCCCTTCAGCTACCCACCCAACAGAAGACAGACAAGAATAAAACTGCAGAGAGAACATCTAAATATAATAAAACTGAATTATGCACATCTAATCACCCTCCACCTATTATGTGTTCTTTATCTGACTATAGTACAAGAATTTCCCCCACAGTTACCTATAGATAGCCCATGAACCAGGCCACCACAATGCAGGGAAGCTATACCGAACATTGCCTCTGTTCATCTATTTTTTATCGCCACTTTCAGTGGCTGCGGGCAGCTAAACCACAGTGCCCCATTTTATTTGATAGGGAATAGAACTAAGGTGTTTAGACACATCTGTCTGTCTGCATCTGCTTTCATGGAACAAAGATATTATAGTTGAGCTTTGACGCTGATCTAATTTGGACCAAGAAGTGTGTCGAGAGGAAGCAGACTGACAAATACAAGGTTTTGATGTTTGTTAGTGATACCTTTGGGGGGGATTCTTCTGGACTTTAGTCCTTATAGAATACTCAGCAATACCTCCCTCTGTTCTGTATTTCTGGAATGCTACATTAACTAGCTTCCTCTTGGTAAGCCATGTTATCTCTTTATTTATGTAAATGTACATGTATTGTGCTAAATATGCCATAGCAAATCAACCAGCAATCTAATAGTGAGACTATTTACAGACCACACGCGTACATAGAGCTTATGATAAGCATCGGAAGATTCGAAAACGTGCCGTTGCTTATATGAGCAAAATGTAGAAGTCGAGCCCACTCCAAGCACAGAATGTTAGAATAAAGCTGAACAGGAGACAGTTGTGAGTTTATGACACTGAGGCCTGTGAGTTGATGGTAAATGTAGTCCTGGAGCACCTCCACAGCATATTAAAATTGAATGGCTTCAACTCCCACAAACTTTTTCTGTTGCTTTAAAAATACAAAGCTGTGCTGACTTCTGCATGGTCTCACTGAGACTAAAGTGTGAACATCCAGCTCTGTCCCTTATGCATGGTCTCACTGAGACTAAAGCGTGAGCATCCAGCTCTGTCCCTTATGCATGGTCTCACTGAGACTAAAGTGTGAACATCCAGCTCTGTCCCTTATGCATGGTCTCACTGAGACTAAAGCGTGAACATCCAGCTCTGTCCACGTCTCCTCTCTTCTGCAATCACACATCTCATCATGAACATCCAGCTCTGTCCCTTATGCACGGTCTCACTGAGACTAAAGCGTGAACATCCAGCTCTGTCCCTTATGCATGGTCTCACTGAGACTAAAGTGTGAACATCCAGCTCTGTCCCTTATGCATGGTCTCACTGAGACTAAAGTGTGAACATCCAGCTCTGTCCCTTATGCATGGTCTCACTGAGACTAAAGCGTGAACATCCAGCTCTGTCCCTTATGCATTGTCTCACTGAGACTAAAGCGTGAGCATCCAGCTCTGTCCCTTATGCATGGTCTCACTGAGACTAAAGTGTGAACATCCAGCTCTGTCCCTTATGCATGGTCTCACTGAGACTAAAGCGTGAACATCCAGCTCTGTCCACGTCTCCTCTCTTCTGCAATCACACATCTCATCATGAACATCCAGCTCTGTCCCTTATGCATGGTCTCACTGAGACTAAAGCGTGAACATCCAGCTCTGTCCCTTATGCATGGTCTCACTGAGACTAAAGTGTGAACATCCAGCTCTGTCCCTTATGCATGGTCTCACTGAGACTAAAGCGTGAACATCCAGCTCTGTCCAGAACATCCAGCTCTGTCCCTTATGCACGGTCTCACTGAGACTAAAGCGTGAACATCCAGCTCTGTCCCTTATGCATGGTCTCACTGAGACTAAAGCGTGAACATCCAGCTCTGTCCCTTATGCATGGTCTCACTGAGACTAAAGCGTGAACATCCAGCTCTGTCCACGTCTCCTCTCTTCTGCAATCACACATCTCATCATGAACATCCAGCTCTGTCCCTTATGCATGGTCTCACTGAGACTAAAGCGTGAACATCCAGCTCTGTCCCTTATGCATGGTCTCACTGAGACTAAAGCGTGAACATCCAGCTCTGTCCCTTATGCATGGTCTCACTGAGACTAAAGCGTGAACATCCAGCTCTGTCCCTTATGCATGGTCTCACTGAGACTAAAGCGTGAACATCCAGCTCTGTCCCTTATGCATGGTCTCACTGAGACTAAAGCGTGAACATCCAGCTCTGTCCACGTCTCCTCTCTTCTGCAATCACACATCTCATCATGAACATCCAGCTCTGTCCCTTATGCACGGTCTCACTGAGACTAAAGCGTGAGCATCCAGCTCTGTCCCTTATGCATGGTCTCACTGAGACTAAAGCGTGAACATCCAGCTCTGTCCCTTATGCATGGTCTCACTGAGACTAAAGCGTGAACATCCAGCTCTGTCCCTTATGCATGGTCTCACTGAGACTAAAGCGTGAGCATCCAGCTCTGTCCCTTATGCATGGTCTCACTGAGACTAAAGCGTGAACATCCAGCTCTGTCCACGTCTCCTCTCTTCTGCAATCACACATCTCATCATGAACATCCAGCTCTGTCCCTTATGCATGGTCTCACTGAGACTAAAGTGTGAACATCCAGCTCTGTCCCTTATGCATGGTCTCACTGAGACTAAAGTGTGAACATCCAGCTCTGTCCCTTATGCATGGTCTCACTGAGACTAAAGCGTGAGCATCCAGCTCTGTCCCTTATGCATGGTCTCACTGAGACTAAAGCGTGAACATCCGGCTCAGTCCACGTCTCCTCTCTTCTCCAGTCACACATTTCTTATGCTCCTTCCACTTATTCATTTTTAATGCACGATTTATTGTTACTTTTTGGCTATTATTCATCAGTTAATACGTTTACCTCTGTCCCTGGGCAGAGTCACATGCAATAACACCCTGATGGACAAAGAAGAAAGTAAACATATAGATACACTCTCAGAAGAAAAGGGTTTTTTGGCTTGTCTCCAGAAGAGAACCTTATTAGATTCTTTATGTAACCCTCTATGGTAGGTGTGAAAACTCCCAAATTTAACCATTTTGCCTGACATCGAACCCTTGAACTAGACAGCATAGCATTCCCCTATGGAGACACAGAGAAGCCTTTTGGAACCCTTTCTTCTGATAGTGTAGATAGGGTTTCTCTATGGAGACACAGAGGAGCCTTTTGGAACCTTTTCTTCTGAGAGTGTAGATATGGTTTTTTTTATGGCACAGAGGAACCTTTTAGAATATAATAGAATAGAATAGAATAACTTTTATTTTCCCACAAGGGTACTTCAGTTGTAGCCCCAGCAACAACAAAAAAGACAGACAGTGGGGCAGACCCACAACACACAAACATATCAAACAAAGACATCCAACAGAATCATTACATCAATCAAGTGAATTAAAGGGCAATACAGCCATGCTTTAAAAAATAGTCCCGCTGTCCCGAGATGTCCAGTGTCACCAAGCAGTCCAACACACAAACTCCACCTCCACGACTCTCCTCCATACACGCAGCGCCGCGGTCTCTGTCCACCGCCGAAACGGAGCACCGAACTGCGTCAATCCTCTCAGTCGTCCTCTCCCGCATTATGTTCTCCTTCTCTGGCTGCCTTTTGAAGATTGCCTGCACTCCCGGATCAGTCCCGAAATCCTCAACTCCAGTGAAGAGCGATGGTAAACTTTGTTGCTGCAGTCTGCAGATCCAACGGACATTCCCTAGCATATGTTGCGAATGCGTCTCTTTGGTGACGACCACAAACAAAATTATATTGACTAGACAATTCTTCGATATTATAAAATGAGAAGCAAGAGTACCCTGAAAAATCTCCAGCCCGCTTCCCCGTCCCACTACAGACACACAGCGCATGAAAAAAAAATACGCCCGACACAACAAAACACATTCAAATTAACAAACACGAACTAGAGATAGCTGGTCGCCATTACAGCGCCACGTGACGTGAACACCGGCGCCCTTTCTTCTGAGAGCATATTTGCTGTTAATATAATTTGCCAAAAAGCCATTTCAAAGTGAAAATGTCAAAACAAAATGCATGTTAAAATATATTCATTGTGTGACAAAAGCCCATATTGTGTTTATATGTATCTATTATCACAAAGTCCTTTAGATTGCATTTAAAAGCAAGTTTGAATCCCTTCTATAGACTACTATATAATATACAGTATGTATCAAGCTCAGCCAGTGAAATGCGTAAATGTGAAATGCAATAAAAGAGAAACGAATGACACTATTTGGCATCTATTCCATATATTAACCTAAAAATGTTCATCTTCACACCAGAATCACACACACACATAGACACACACACGCTTTTAATCCAAATCTGTACCCATTAGTGCAGCAGAGTGAGAGAGAGAGGAGGGAGAGAGAGAGAAAGAGAGAGGAGAGAGAGAGGAGGAGGGGGAGTACGGAAAACCAGGCTTTTAAGGGATTTGACAGTGATTTGTAGCATCACAGTTCTGAGGAATGCTCTGCTTTTTAATTTGAATTTAACACGATTCCGTCATAAAGCTTTGAAAGCCAAAGTATTTTCACTGTTAAAAACTAGAACTCAATTAAAAGATGAGTTTAAATAGTATTTGTAAGATTCATGTTTTTTTCATGTAGGCTACTATCACTGAGTGGGACATGGAATACTTGAGATGGAAGTGGCTTTCGTAAATCGTGCAATTTTCATTTGCACTTCGTAGTGGCATAGGCAAAATCTCATAAGCATTCTATTTGTGTTTCGGGATGTTTGATGTCTCCAGAAAGCCATGACTTTGAGAAACGACGAGATGGCATGCTCAGGTAAGTAATAAAACTATAATTTCCGTTTTTTTCTTCTCACCTTCATCCAGATCATATAGCCTATGAGTTCCTCCGCTTCATTTAAATTCACTGAATTGTTCTCACAGGTCAAAAGTACCGTATTCTAATTAAGTTAGGAAAATAAGAACAATAAAGATGACAGTTATATAATTTGCATGATTCTATCCACATAGAAACCCATCCAGCCAATAACCTACATTCGGAAAGACATTCAACTGTCTAACAGTTCGCTCCTACAGATGCTCTGTTGAGATATTATGATATTTAATATGGCTGGTAAGTTGTAGCCTAAGCTATGTTTCAAACTTGCACACCGAGTAAGAAATCGCGTGATTTCTGGCGGTCTATTTTAAATTAAACATAGACAACCTACGTGCGCAGAATAGTGGCCGATCGCCAACTCTGAAACTTGACTCAAAGTTGGGTGAACCCTTACCCTAGATAGGCCTAGCTAAATTAGGTGTGCGACTACAGGATATATTTCATCACCAATGAAGTATAGAAACAAACGTGTATTTGCAGATTATTATATGCATTTTTTTTTTTGCCTTTTCTAAAAGGGCTTTAAGATTTCCTTCACCTGTTGTACAGTAGAGACTATACCGCTATGGTCACGCGCCTGAAACACTTTTACCACCTGTATTGAGGTGTTCGCTAAATCAAACGACATAGCCTATACAGTAACGAACGCTATAATTAATGTACGTAGCCTATCATAAGCATTACCTTGGAAATTCTTAAAGACACCCCAATAGGTAGTTATACCATTTCATTCAATATAGCTACTGTAGCCTAGCCTACAGAAAAACAATCCACACTTATTTCATATATAGCCACATTCGTGACATTTTACAGTATTTTTTTCTCATTTGTTGTATTTGTTTATGCTATAAAAAACATATTTGTTTTTGCAAAATACATGTTTTGGGTTTTCAGATTTTATAAATTGATATATGTGGCCATAATACCAATACGACAAATGAATAGGCTAATATAAAGAAAGACCAATTTCAGGACATTTTGCTCGCCTGTACATAATTCAGAATGTGTGGTAAAGCACATTCTGAATAAATAGGAATATTGGAATAGGTATAATGCACGGCATACAGCGTCCGTAGCCACAACTTAGTGAAGCTCAGGCTGGGTGCCAAAATCGCACGTCTTTCCACTATATAAACGTACAGGACCACAACGTTTAGCATATGGGCAAATCATTGACGTTCGTGCTTTTATATAAGGTTAATTTTAATGACCTACATTCTCTCTGTCCTTTGAATAATACAGTATGCATCTGCCGCTGCGCACAGCATGATAATAACGCAAAATTAAACGAAACGCGGCAATATTATTCACATTCCTTTGGAAAACAGTATCACAAAGATACGGATAGAATATGCTCACATTAGGCAAAAACGACCTTTTAATCCTCTTATATTTTACAAGTTTACTACTGTTCTTGAAGAGTTAAAAATAAATGAATGGTCCAATACAGTAGGACTACAATTGCATTGCATATTTTTAAAATAGGCCTATACTTTCTGCTTGAATACTTCATGTTTTTGAGAAAGTCCAAGTATTACAGTATGTGATAGCATTTTAGTTGATGTCTTGTTATAGGTATAGGAACAGAATCTAATTTATCTGAAAAAGAACAAAAGACCCCTGCATTCAGGGATCCCATACTGTCCCGTAACTGTTTTCACACTTTTGAATGCCATGGAATCTTTGGATGCAGTTTGGATTTTCCAACACTTTCCCTCTCAGTTTCAATGCGACTATTACCATTTAGTTTTTGGTAATCCAGAGAGCATCTGTGTATATTTCTGTTTGTATTTAAGTTTGATGGTTCTTTTACTGACTGGTGTTCGGAACTATTAACCCTTTGAAGAGTAGCTTTTTTGGAATGTTTTTTCATTGGAATGTCAGTGTTCTAGAACGCCGTTGCTTGCCAGTAGTGATTTTTTACATCAGCACTAGAGTGTTCAGTTAAGAACATTCTAATCACATATTTGTGATCTTACACCTTAAAAGGGTTAAGTCAATACACTCTGTACCCTGTCCTGCTACCTTAGAACTAGTGACAGCTATTGAGCTACAAATGGGAGAGTGCCAGAATGAACCTTTATCTGATAATTATCCCATAGACGCTTTTAAAATGTTTGTGATTAGGAAGCATTCCAATAGAAATAAGGAGCTCACATAAGCAGCTGAATCCATATTACTTTATGTATCTCATGTCCCTCTGCCTTTTATTATTCATAATACATTTAGCTATTTAAGTTATAATGGAAAAAATATGATCTCTTTGCTGTCATTTAAATTGTTTAATGTGAAGTGCACAGCTAAAATTGTGTAAAATTGTGATTTGGCTCATTTCGATAAAATGTAATTGGGTGATGCTTACTAAAATCGTAAAGGAAATTTACATCTCTTAAAAGGCCCATGTCCCAATTGTTCCCCATTTAGCGATTATCAATGCTTGAAATTGCATCCATAGTTTGATACATTTTTAAAAAAATATATATATATTTAAGCTACCTATACAGCTACATTTAAGCTACCTATATGGCTGAAGATCTTTATTTTTTATGACTTTACCTCTGTCCTTTGCCTGCTGGAGCTGACCTGCACACTTGCGTGTCTATTGATCTGTTCTGCTCATTATGGACATATTCATTATGCATATATTTATCTTAACTATACTGACAGGAGTCCTGCAGAGCAGCACATATCTATCATGTAACTGCACTTATAATGGCACTGCAAATTTCTCCCGTAGTCATATATGGGTTGGAGGTCTTCCAGGAGACCCACGCTGAGAGCGAGCCTTCAGTTATAACTCGGAAAGACGTTGCCTCAGGAAGTTCTCTTGCATGATTCGCAGCGTTGCCCAACCCTTCGGCACCGTCAACTTTCACACAGTGTGCTTCTGTGAAACCCATGCAGAGACAAATCCATCATCTCACAGCGTTGTTACATTTCACAAAAATAAGCCAGTTTTTCTTTTTAATCCAGTTCAGCTCTCAGACCACCTCAGGCTGTGCTGGAGCCGGTATGGCCAGCGGAGAGCTGCGATGCTGAGCCGCGCTGCTCCAGTGTCTACATTCATACCGCTGTCCATTCAGCACTTCATATTGCCTTATCAGACTGGTAGTGCTGCAGGGCGCTGGACAGCAGCATCCATTACTTACAGGCTTAACGATAGATGCTTCTCATCGCTAATCACTGGCTGCCACTGCGCCCTCTCCTCGTTAATGGGTCTGTGGAGAATTACGGCTGTACCGCTAGGGCTACCCAGGCTATTCCAGCTGACTGATGCCTATTCTAGGCTTTCCTGCAGTATGAATTTCTCGTACGGAAGCAAGGGGTGGATGAACCATATGTCTGGAGGCATGCAGCTACCATCTGATTGGCTCAGGTTACAGTCATTTCTATTGGTTCTCCATTGATTGGATTTGCAGCCCCCCCCCCCCCCCATTTTCTGTACTAGTTTATTGCTACAGGGCCATTGGCTTGACCATTTCTCACTTGACCGTTTCATTGAAAATTGGTATTTGTTTTTAATACTATGTTCAGAAGCTAAAAAGCACAGGAAGCCTGTGAAGTAGAAAAAAGTTTTGGATGAAAGTTATTTTATTGAAAAGGGCAAAGCCAGAGCTACTATATAGTTCATAATAATAATAAAGTCAATCAATTAACACTGAGTTGTTGGCGTAGTTTGGGAATACCCCTTGGCGTAGTTTGGGAATACCCCTTGGCGTAGTTTGAGAATACCCCGTTAATGCTCAGCTGGGTTCGAATCTACGGACCGAGGAGGCCATGACATATCGATGATGTCATTGCCATGCTACTCAACCGATTGGATGGCTGTCCCTATTCTGTGGAGAAAGGCATTGTCATCTTTAGAGACATTTTCTCTGCAGGAAATAAATGCTTTTACCTGCACATGAAGTCTACCTGCAGTCTACCTGCACATGAAGTGTACCTGCAGTCTACCTGCACATGAAGTCTACCTGCAGTCTACCTGCACATGAAGTCTACCTGCACATGAAGTGTACCTGCAGTCTACCTGCGCATGAAGTGTACCTGCAGTCTACCTGCACATGAAGTGTACCTGCAGTCTACCTGCACATGAAGTCTACCTGCAGTCTACCTGCACATGAAGTCTACCTGCAGTCTACCTGCACATGAAGTGTACTCTTCTGATGCGATGACTGTGCAAGCTCAACTGGTGGACTGTGGAGTTTGAAGAAAAGGCCAAAAAGCTGCACGCATGTTTCAAAGGACAACATGTGCTCTCTGTGTTGTCCTGTACTGAAGGAGTTATTTGCACTGAATTCCAAATTGTGTGGAAAAATTACTAATCTTGGTAAGATAGGTTTAAAAAATAAAAGAAAAAAAAGAACCCCATTAAAACATCTGTTGTTTGCAAATACTCCATATTGATGGAAGGATTTGTTTCATAATTCTCTTCTATGAGAGAAAAGTTTCCAGGGAAGATTTTTTAAATTCCATAAAGAATTAGTAAATTAGTATTCTCGAAAACACTCAAACCCCATTGCTCCCCAGTTTAACTCTTCCAAGCTTTAAATACACAACAGAAACACTGCAACAATCAAAAAACAAAGCAAATAGCAAATATCTTAATATGAGATGCTGGTTGTTTGTGGATGCGTTCGACGTTCTCGGGGCTATTTTGTCCATCCCGCTGGATTACGTAACAATCTATGTGACCTGAGGCCGGTGATTTAAGAGCCATAAAAAACCATCATTTCCTGCCGGACCGTGAGTTAATGGTACATTAGACCCTGCCCATGCGGCTGCAATCCAGCTGTTTCTCGCTCTGACAAATCTTCTTAGGTCCTGATCAAACAGGTCATGATGAGCAGTCCATGAGCTGCCACACCAGATTTCACTACCAAATGGAGAAACTAAAGGCTACTGTGAATTTGAGGGTCTGTATTTGGTGATGGATGACTCTCCAATGGAGAACAGGATCATCTTTTCGGCAGCTTTACTGCACAACCGCACACATTTCAGCACACAGAAAAATTCAAGATGGAGACTTTGTTAAATGAAGTGTGTCATTTAACAAAAACAAGCTCATTAGCCAATAAGATTGAAGGAAATTATAAGAGGTTAAACATAAATTAAAATGAAAATACTTATACAGTAGAATAATTGATGTGATAATAATAAAAAATAAATAAAATAAAAGTAAATAAATAAAAGTAAAATAAAAATATAAGATAGTGTGAATCAATAATAAAATAATAATATGTACAATTACTGTTTAACGTGAAATTCCAGATAACCCTACACTACTAGCAGTTTTCAGTTGGCTTTGGTATCAGAAATAGTCAGAGAGGCAGGGTGGATATTCTGGATTTGCCAGCCGTGTGTTATAAGCGGCGCTAATGGACTTGGACAAGATGCTTTAGGCAAGCAACAGAAAGCGACTGACTGGATCACTGGTAGACAATCCTCTAAACCAGAATATCTCTGCTCTCTACCAGCAGAGTTTCCACTTCCAATTGATGTTTTGTAATGTATTCAATCATTTTTGTGGGAGATTTATGCAATTGTAGATCATGTTTGCATTGCTACGTAGGTAGTTAGGGGTCAGTATTGAAGAGAGGGTGGGTGGGACCAAGTACAGCATCTCTTTCAGGGGTACTGAGCTCCCCCATATTTTGAACTGTGTTTATAAGCCAAGAAAGGGCCTTTTCTAGAGAGACGGGGGGCCCTACGCACCGTGTGAATCTAGGTTCACTATTTTTCTAGGGAGACGGGGTCTCTACGCACCGTGTGTATCTTGGTTCACAATTTTTCTAGGGAGACGGGGTCTCTATTCGCCGTGTGTATCTTGGTTCACTATTTTTCTAGGGAGACGGGGTCTCTGCGCACCGTGTGTATCTTGGTTCACTATTTTTCTAGGGAGGCTGGGGGTCCCTACGCGCAGTGTGTATCTTGGTTCACTATTTATTGATACATGGCGTAAGAATCATTTGGAAAAGGTTCAAACAAATGACTAATCTCTTAACACATATGGCTTACAGTGCATTTGACATAATCAGCCCTGCTGAGAGAACAGTACAGGGGTGTAAACTTCTTTTGGGTATTGAGTCACTCGTGTTTGTACCCTGCAATGCTGGGATGTAAGTTGGCCACTAATCCCACATATCAGTGCTGTGTTGTGAGTGCCCAAGCGTTTGCTGTTTACTTTCTGTAATACTTTCTGTAATTTGCATATAAACACAGTCATATGTATAGGTTCGGGGGGAGACAGGGAGACACGCCACCCCTATTTTCATTTGAATTATTTGCCAGACTTGACGTTTGACTACGTGAGAGTAGGTGGCCCAGCAGTGTGACTCTCCCAAAGTTGAAATGAAACTTATGCACAAAGTCATACTACACTCAATATATAATGCACTTTCAATATCTATGATTGCTGTCCTATGTTTGATTATCAAAGACTATTATAATTTGATGCTTTGAAATGAGAGGGTAATAGAGCTCTGAAGCAGAGGATTCTCAGTGACCTCCCATTTGAAATGTAATGTCTTACACAAATCAGTTTAAGTTTAAGTTGTACTTTATTGACCCCGTGGGCTAATTTGTCCTCTGCATTTAACCCATCCTAGCTACTTAGGAGCAGTGGGCAGCCACAGTGCAGTACCCGGGGACCAACCCCCAAACTGACCCTCTGGCAGTTGCAGCCGGTTGCTCAATGAGTCTAGTTGGCTTAGCTTAGGCTGCCTTTACCCTTGTGGTTCTCTCTTACTGTCGCTGTTCATCGTGTACAGATCCCTGCTCTTTTCATTGCTGGTGAGAATTCATTGCATTGAATTGTTTTTTTCTCTCCATTATCTCCTTTACCGCTAATTAATTTCCACTGTCTTATGTTCCCTATAAAATACTACTGAGATGTTGGAAGCCATCTACAATAATCAACTTACTTAAAAATTATATGAGGGGGAAAAAAGAACCTGCCAAATGTTATGAGGCTCAAGTGTCCAATGGGGCATGCATTAATTTACTGCATAAGACATTAATGTTGATTTTGTTACCACTCTTGAAGGGATAAACAGAAGCCATGGCGCAATAAGATCAGAATCCCTCATTGCCAAACGTCTGGCTTACTGAGTGCTTCAGCATAGCAACACTATCACCCCATGCACATGATCATTCAGCATAGCAACACTATCACCCCATGCACATGATCATTCAGCATAGCAACACTATCGCCCCATGCACATGATCATTCAGCATAGCAACACTATCACCCCATGCACATGATCATTCAGCATAGCAACACTATCGCCCCATGCACGTGATCATTCAGCATAGCAACACTATCACCCCATGCACATGATCATTCAGCATAGCAACACTATCACCCCATGCACATGATCATTCAGCATAGCAACACTATCACCCCATGCACATGATCATTCAGCATAGCAACACTATTGCCCCATGCACATGATCATTCAGCATAGCAACACTATCGCCCCATGCACATGATCATTAAACATTAACGTTATTTCCCTGACATGAATGTACTATTTATACATTGTCCTGTCAGGCAAATGTACAAGATAAATGGAAAATATGAGGATGGGCTCTGAGGTGGTGTGTCCAAGCGAAGTGCTGTGACCCTACCCAGTGTCCATAATTGAGCCTGAGTGTGGCAATGCCTCCTGGGGTGGCGCATAATTGGCTGTAGTCTAAACCAATGAGGAAGAGGTTCTCTCTGTCCTGTCACACAAGAGAGATTCCGTTTGTCAGAGCCGGCTGTTGGCATAAACACTCAGCAGTCATTCAGGGCCACGGCCATCCCTGGGCCACACAATTCAATTAAATTAAATTTATTTTGTATAGCGGTTTTTACAGAGAACTGTAGTTTTTGTGACAATTGAAGTTTAAGTGGCGGCTGTGATTTATGGTGAAGCACTTTGGGGGCCACAACAATATTCTTGCTTAGGGCCACCAGAACCCTAAGGCCAGCTTTGCCTCTAGCTGATCTGGTGGAGTCTAGTCTTCCAATGCAATGACACCCAGCTGGTTTATTACAAATACATGTAGTTACAAAGAAATGGATGCGTTTACGTAAATTATAAAGTCAATTATTCCCAGTAATTAATTTCTACAATTTTCATCTGGCCATAATTATTCACAGCTAGCCAGGTGGGATTCATTGTCTTTTTCCTTTTTTTTATTACAGGAACATTTTTTAATGTTTTTAATTCTGTAAGTCAAGAAAGGGCCTTTCGAGGGAATGCTATTTTATGAAATGTAGGTGTGACATTCATGCTAAGAAGAAGTAGTTTCTGTCTACCCATTTCTCAGCATAAAACATATTTTAACCCCTTGAATAATTGTTTTTTTTGGAATGTTTTTTTTCTTCTTAAAAATTCTAAGTCAGTTCTAAGTCATTCTAGAACCCCATTGCTTTCAGTGACCAGTAGTGATTGTTACATCAGCATTAGAATGTTCAGTTAAGAACATTCTAATCACATATTTAGAATAGAATAGAATAACTTTTATTTTCCCAGTAGGGAACTTCGGTTGTAGCCACCAGTAACAACAAAAGAGACATAGACAGTGGGGCAGGCTCACAACACACAAACAAACATCTCAAATAAAGACATTCAATAGAATCATTGCGTTAAAACTAATTAAGTGTATCAAAGTGGAATACAGCCAACGTCATGATTAAAAATAGCCCCCGCTGTCCTGAGATGTCCATTCGCCGCCTCACTCCTCTCCCGCATTATCTTCTTTTTCCCTTCCTGGTGGCCTTTTGAAGATTGCCTGCGGTACTAGATCAGTCCCGACATCTTCAACTCCAGTGAAGAGCGATGGTAAACTTTGTGGCTGCAGATCCAACAGACATTTCCGAGCATATGTTGCGAATGCGTCTCCGTGGTGACGACCACAAATAAAATTATCCCGACTAGACAATTCGTCAATATAATCAAAACAAGCAGGAGTGCCCTCCATCATTCATCTCCAGCCTGCTTCCCCGTGCCACAACAGACACACAGCACATAAAAAAACAAGACAAAAGCCTGACACAACAAAATACATTAAAATTAACAAACACGAACACGAGAAACAGCTGGGCTACATGTCACCATTACAGCGCCACGTGATCATACACCGTAAAGGGTTAAAGAAAGAAAAAAAGCATAATATTTTTAAATTTGCATATTTTCACTAGCTACTTTTACCTAGAGCTTTTTATATGAGAAAAAAAATATTGGAGAACACATCTATTATTTCTCCACTGGTAAATGTGCATGTAAGGAATACATATATGCACGTAAGTAATACATATGGGAAATTAAGTCAATGAGCAGAGCTCCAAAAACCAAATAAAGCAAGGATGTTGGGGGTGAATTGAAATTACATTATTGACAGAACACCCAAGTTACAGTCAGATATAAGACTCATGTTACAGCATGACCTGGACATCCTTACCCTTCCAATTCAGTCAGAGTAAGCATTAGATTCTTCGTCCATTTGCCAGTGTAAACCTTAACAACAGGAACCTTTATATTGAAAACATCCAGAACTATGATTCCTTTTCTGCATGGCTTAGGAAAAGTACACACTGGTGGCAATTTTATATTGAATGCGTCATCAATCACAAATGCATTACAATGTTTACATAGGATCATAAAATGTATGTGTAATGTGCATTTTGGGAAGTGCTTGACAAGTACTGCATTGCGTGGGGGGGGGGGGGAGGGGTGAGTGCTCTCCCACATTTCGAACAGTGAATAAATTGATTGTCAAAACTATTCATCAAAAAGATTAACAGTTGGGTGTGGTGGTTCAGCTAAGATAAATGGGCGGGGCCAGGATGTTATTTAGGTGGCCCTGGCCGCACCCTGGCTCACCCTGGCCGAACCCCGGCCGCACCCTGGCCCACCCTGGCTCACCCTGGCCGCACCATGGCCCATCCTGGCCGCACCCCGGGCCCACTCTGGCCCACCCTGGCTCACCCCGGCCCACCTTGGCCCACCCTGGCCCACACTGGCCGCACCTCAGGCCC
This sequence comes from Ilyophis sp. 1 JC-2022, assembly GCA_022702515.1. Classification (NCBI taxonomy): domain Eukaryota; kingdom Metazoa; phylum Chordata; class Actinopteri; order Anguilliformes; family Synaphobranchidae; genus Ilyophis; species Ilyophis sp. 1 JC-2022. The sequence continues at coordinate 53,324,732 of CM040402.1, forward strand.
ACTCTGGCCCACTCTGGCTCACCCCGGCCCACCCTGGCCCACCCTGGCCCACTCTGGCTCACCCCGGCCCACCCTGGCCCACCCATCCCTGTGCCACTGAGGTAAACATCACCAATAAATTAATTTTGTGAACATGTTGCTCTCCATTTTTGACACTCAAGGCATGTCTGTCAGCTTGGATTAGAAGGCAGATTAGACATGCAGAATCTGACAGTATACACAAGGTTCACTGCTGCAATTACAAAATGATGTATACAACAGCATAACACTATGCAATATTTAAAATGTACACTGACAATTCTAGGTATATCAACAATACTAAGATATTTGTATTAATGAGGTCGTCAAATTAGCTCTTCCAAAATGTTTCATGAATAGGAAAGAATCTAAGGATGAATAGTTTGAGAATATAGAATATAAAGAGGGAGTGTCCAAAAAGAACATGAATTTTAAGGATCACTGGGTTTTGTTGATGCTGTGGGTGTAACAGTGTAACATAGGCCTGTCTTTTGACAAATCCCCTTCCCACCACTCCACTGCCCCTTTGATCACTGGCTGGGTTGACATTCTATTGTAGTGTCTTTCTCGTGTTTTGTATATATATGTTTTCTATAAGTTTTTTTTACACACCTGCCTGTAACAAGAATTTGAATTTAAATTTCCCAGAGCAAGGTAGTTTATTCACAGCAAATGTCAGCAAAGTGATTGCTGGTCTTAATAAAATATTACTGTTGAGTTGCTACAGTACTCAGGGCTGATTTGACTTGGATAACAGAACTGACACGAGCGTGGGATAAAACAGATTTACTGTCTCACTTCCACAGTCTGCCTTCAGGGAGTCACTGAGAAATGAGAAAAACTGCCAATCAATTCAAAAGTTAAAGCCGAAAGAGGCGATATAATGCACTTAATAACTTCTTTCTCTCATCATTGTTGGCTGTTACTCTCTCTTCATTTTTGGCTGTCAGTGGATAATGTACAGATATTGTAAAAGAAAGGTTTTTTTGTATTTCTGATTCTCCAGTTTTGAAAGGGGACTAATGAGTTCTCTGGAGGGATACGGTTTAACTCGACAAGAATCAAGCAAAGACATTTACACATACATGTAAAGTGTGCGTAACTGTGCGTAACTCTGGATCGGTTATGATGCGCATCTTCTATTGTCAGGGGCATGAGCCGGAAACAACAAGAGCCAAATTGTAATTTAAATCAGTGTTTCATTCCCTGGGATTAGCAGAGGTCCATTAGTACAAGCCTTGTGCTAACAGGTTTTTGTAGAACGTTTTGTTCTTTTCTCTTTTCTATCATATTATTGTTGCTAGTTTGACTGCTCTCAGTGTATTCTATTGTCTGCCTTCTGCTTTGAAAAAAGCTGCTATTATTATTATTATTATTATTATTATTATTATTATTATTATTCACTATGCAGCACTGAGATGCAGATTCTGGCCTGACTATACCCCCCGACTCTCTTGGACTACTTTCAGTTATGTGTCATTCTGTGGGCCTACTGACCATATTCAGCACTGGCAAAGCCAAGATTTGATACCCGACTATGGCACCCATCCATGCACTAGAACAGTGCCTTAACAGATACCAGACCATAGAGCTCATCCATGCACTAGAACAGTCTCTTAACAGATACCAGACCAGTCTCTTAACAGATACCAGACCATAGAGCTCATCCATGCACTAGAACAGTCCCTTAACAGATACCAGACCATAGAGCTCATCCATGCACTAGAACATTGCCTTAACAGATACCAGATCATAGAGCCCATTCATGCACTAGAACAGGGGTTTTAAAAATTCATAAGATTACTGTGCCGGTTTAAAATAAGTTATAAATTGTTATGAATCCTTTCATATTGAAATTGGGTCTTTGCCATGCCCTTCTTTCAATCGCAGCCAATAACTAACCGTCTGCCTGTCAGTCAAAGCATTACGTTGAGCTGCTAACGGCATTGTGTTGTGTATTAAGAAGCTGTATGTTTGATTTTTTTATATTTGCCAGTGTAATTTAAAAGTTTATTTTTAAAGCCATTTCGCAATAGGGGGGCCCCAGCCAGAGGCTACGGCTATTTGGGGGTCCTTGGCATGGAAAAGTTTGGGAACCCCTGCACTAGAACAGTCCCTTAACAGATACCAGACCATAGAGCTCATCCATGCACTAGAACAGAGCCTTAACAGATACCAGACCATAGAGCTCATCCATGCACTAGAACAGTGCCTTAACAGATACCAGACCATAGAGCTCATCCATGCACTAGAACAGTCCCTTAACAGATACCAGACTATAGAGCTCATCCATGCACTAGAACAGTTCCTTAACAGATACCAGACCATAGAGCTCATCCACGCACTAGAACAGTGCCTTAACAGATACCAGACCATGGGGCTCATCCATGCACTAGAACAGTGCCTTAATAGATACCAGACCATGGGGCCCATCCATGCACTAGAACAGTGCCTTAACAGATACCAGACCATGGGGCTCATCCATGCACAAAGGCAGTGCCTTAACAGATACCAGACCATGGGGCCCATCCATGCACTAGAACAGTGCCTTAACAGATACCAGACCATGGGGCTCATCCATGCACAAAGACAGTGCCTTAACAGATACCAGACCATGGGGCCCATCCATGCACTAGAACAGTGCCTTAACAGATACCAGACCGTGGAGTCATTCTTGCACTAGAAATGTGCATTAACAAATACCAGACCATGGGGCTCATCCATGCACTAGAACAGTCCCTTAACAGATACCAGACCATAGAGCTCATCCATGCACTAGAACAGTACCTTAACAGATACCAGACCATAGAGCTCACCCATGCACTAGAACAGTGCCTTAACAGATACCAGACCATGGGGCCCATCCATGCACTAGAACAGTGCCATAACAGATACCAGACTAAGGGACCCTTATTGACAATAAGCACTAAAAACACAATTATTTTGTGGAAATGTCTACACTAGAGTGGAAGACATTACATTTTCACATTTGGCAGATACATGTATGCAAAGCAATTTACAGGGATTCAGTTTTTTGTGTGGACAATACATTTGTACAGCTGTAAATTCTCATTGAAGCAATGCAGGTTAAGTACCTTGCACAAGGGTACAACAGCAGCACCCCGGCTAGGAATCAAACCCACAACCTTAGAGTTTTAAACCCAGTTCGTGAACCATTATAGCACTCTGCCGTCCAAAGCACAATGTATTACTACTAATACCACCACTCCAAAATTCATGGTCTGTTGTGAACAAACTTGAGAATATCACACATGAACAGGAAATCTTTGTCATGTTAGTAGGAGCTGGGAGAAACCTTTAGTACGTTTTTACTCAAGATTTTCTTGACGTGAAGCTGCTGGCAATCACAATGAATGTCCATTGATAGACCATTAACAAAGACAATCTCATGTTTCTCTCTGGAAACACTCAAGGGAAATATGTCAACAGCTCAATTCAGAACAGATTTCTATTGTTTTCTGTTTCAGTGCAATTCTGCTCAGATATTATTCATTCATCTATTTATTGAATTTCTGGAGTCAATAAGATGAAATTGCCATTCATAAAATATTATGTTTTAGAAAAAAGCCTTCCATTAGAAATGAGATCAAAACTTCAAAATAAAAAATAAAAACTTACGGACATGTTATAGTTATGATGAAGATGATGGTTAATATGATTGTTAATATTTAATTTGACAGATATTCTTATCCCTCACATTTCAGTCAATTTTGATATCTGTGCATTAATATTTTCATACATGGAAAATAATATTAATATTAATACATAAAGTTATGCTGTGTATTCTTTATTGGAGTCACACAACATATTACAAGCACAACATATTACAAGAACAACATATTACAAGCACAACATATTACAAGCACAACATATTACAAGCACAACATATGAAAACTAGCAGCTTTCAGTCTTTTTCTGTCCATTGAGGTCCATTGCTGATCTTTGTGAATGGGGACATTAAAAATTGAGTAAGGGGGTTTTCAATGATGAAACCATATGGTGTTCTACAAATGATATTGCCAGTCAATTAAATATTAATTATTTGCTTGACTCGAGTAGTAATCTTGAATGTGTGTTGTTTATGGGGATCATTAAGTGGCATTTGATTCTCTACGCTTTCGTTTTGTTCAATACTGATACCTTGTTACCTTATCAGCTTTCCTGTTTCCCGATCTCCTTGAGAATATTTTTGTCAAGATCAATATCAGTGTTTTCTATCTTCAAATATTCAAAGCTATTGATTTAGTAAACGCTGGGTATTAAGAAATGTAATTATAGAGTAGGATTTGTGCTATCGTCTGGAATGAAGGACAGTTTGTGTGCCATTATACATTTACAGAGCAAAACAATGGATATTTTTTATCCACTATAAATTCAGACAGATCGCTATAAATCCGTGCTAAGCTAGAATGAAAACAGCAGCTTCCATATTCAGCTGCCGTAAAACTGTAATCACAAATGAGGCTTGCATGGCTCAGGAATAATGCTTCATGGCTGCTTTTGATTGAATTGTCTGGTTTTAGGTAAACAGAACTGAGTCTTTGGCAATGGGAAAAACTTTATGAACAAAGAAAATTAACTTTTCAAACAAATTAATTCGTAACAGCAACCTGTGTTGGTTCCCTATCCTCTCCTGAAGCTGAATTGGAAGAAATGAGAATCTTAAGTTAACATTAGCTGTGCCTCCCCCCTTGCTCTATAGCTAGACATTTTAATTACATTTAAATAATATTTTCATCCATGCTTTTCAGCTGAGAAAAAGCTAAACAATGTGATTGAATATAAAATGATTAAAGGAAGCAACCCAATCAATGATCATGTTACCAACAACAGTGGTGGATTCTGGGTCTGTTTTGTAAAAAGTGGAAGTGAAGGATTGAGGTCCTGTAGTCATTGCCATTGAGATCCGGAAAGACAAGTCAATACTGATATCAATGTAATGCTGATATCAAATCAAGGAAATTAGGTAAATGTCTAATAGAGTGCCCTCCACTATTATTGGCACCCCTGGTAAAGACTTGATATCTTATTTTATGGTACTCTTACAAGCGATACTATAATGTCTCTGCATTTGAATAGATCTCTATGGGAATTGGGGGGCGGGGGGGTGGGACTAGATTTAGCTGTAAATTATGCTGGAACAGCATTTTACATGGTTGGTAAAATGGCTGTAAGTCATCAAGGGTCTGAGGTATCAAACGAGCCCCAAACCATCAAGAGTTTTTTGATGTTGTTGGGTCACAGGCATCAGGAAGTCCTGCCATGCAAGGAATATGCGACCAAATATAAAAAATATTACTTTATTCTATATATAAATGCAGGGGTGACAATAATTGTGGCATACGTGGTTTTGTTAAAAATAATTGTTTCTTGTTTTTTTTTCCTCATAATACATTCACGGTGAATTGTTTATAAGCTTTTTTACTCATCTTTACCAGGGGTGCCAATAATAGTGGAGGGCACTGTATATGCTTTAAGTACTGTAATAGAACAAGTACTGTACTTGTAATGGAATTAAATTTGTGCATCTGATTACATTGAAAGGTAATTAATTCAATGATATGATTCAATTCAAGATTATAATTCAATTCAGTTAGTATTATTTGAGAAAATATTTCTGTGTCTGGTAGTTTAAAGTAAGTTGAAAAGGTCACAATAATCACATTGTTCATCATTTAAGCAACAAAATATTTTACATATTTCTATATTTTATTTTTAATACTATTGTGAATATAAAAGAGAGTCAACTAGATTGATATGTTTTCAGGTGCATGTAGTGAACCACAAACTGGAAAAACACAGTGTAAAGTCATGTAACAGTTTATTGGTAAACCACGTCTAAGCCAGTGTGGCCTGTATGCGTTGTGACATAGTCTACCAGCATCCGCTGGAATACGATACCACATTTACACACAAAATAAATCCACTCATGCCTATTTGATGTAAGTGGAAAACGCTTAGACATCATTCCAGACTGTCCCATAGACGCTCAATTGGGTTTAGATACTATGACTGAGAAGGGCTTGACATAATCAATGCTACATAAACTATTGGAGGGCTACTTTTGCTTTGTGGATAAGGGCGTTATGTTTGCCAGAAAGAAATGTGCTTTACCATGGCTGGTGAAGATATTCACTCAGTGCCATTATGTAGTAATTCAGATTAGCCTTGCTTTTTAAGGGTGTAAGTGTGTAAACAAGAGAAAATGTACCCCACACTATTAACGAATCACCCGAACCCTTCACTGCGGGGAATTTAATATGTCTCCATTTTTGTGTTCACCACCTGTACATTTTTACTGTGACAGCTGACATTTTGAGTTTTCCATGTTTTCCATAAGGAAAGCTAAATGTTGACTCATTTATTATGCACTGAAAAATACTATGCTTGAGACAAACTAGTGTTCTGTGATCAATGGCACTAGAATCTCATTAAAACAGAGAGATCTCGGCAACAGGCATTTGCAAGCCAAAAACAAAGTATTTAATGATGTTTGCTGACAACAGTCAACAAATGACCACCATTTATATTACGCTACCATATAACGACAATACATTTTTGCCATCATCAGTGTGTTTCAACCAGTGTGAAAATACGGTACATACCGTAGAGCTGTCACTCAAAATAAACAAGACATTAGAACATTATGACAGCAACTTGCCAATTAGAAGTACTTGTATAATGGGCAACAGAATAAAAAAAATGATTGAACAATGCTTGGCAGTGTTTTTCTCTTCCGTCGACTAATTGTAAGGTTATTGTGACTAAGTGGTATTGCATAACTCTTGTGAAATTCCAGGTGCTGGTAGACTCCTACACTAGCGCTATGCGATGGTGAAATAAGTGGCTTTACATAATCGAAAATGTTAATTTACTGGATCCAAAGGTATCTTGGAGAAGCTGCTCACATGCCTTCAGCAAAATATAATGACTTTATAGACAAAAATCTCAGGCGCTATGGCATTTACAGTGTAAAAATCTGTACATATGATTTACATTTTTAAAAGTTTATTGCAATTCAAACCATTTTATTTACACCGCACGTTATTGTAAAACATTATGCCACCGTAACCATTGCAACAGCTACAGTGAGCACAGTATTTTCTCACAATGTACAGTGTAAGACCATGTCTGTTCTGTGTGATGACTAGAACCGCAGTGTGGTTCTGAATGAAATATGTAGAGAGAACCCTATTCTGAATGATAATTCGTTTTCGGTATTAAATATAACATTTAATCTCATGATGGCAGGCAGCTCACATTCAGCTACTTGACGTCACAGAGCAGCAGATAATGCCACGCTATGCTGTGGAACATAATAGAAATAAAACAGAAGTAGGGCCTTTCGCTATGGCTGAAAAATTGTAAAGACACGCCTCAAGCATGTACACTATTTTTGTGTAGTATCAGCCATTCACAGAGAGAATAAATACACTTGGGAAGCCCCTTTTGGGACCGGGAAAATGAGGGAAAAATGAACAAATGAAGCACATATATGGTCTTAATATTAGTTTCATAAATGTAATATATCAAGCCTTCCAGCTAAAGAAATATCAAACTAAATTGATCACCACACTTGCTAAATTACTAGCTTCATCAGTTCATCTTTCACCAAATGTTTTAATGGAATTATAATAAGTTGCAAAACATAACTTAGAATTTCTTCATGATATCACAACTAATTTATCATGGTGCTTGTTGGTTTTAATAGGATACTCTTCATTTAAAAGGGAATAAAATTATTGGGGGGAAAAAAGAAAGGTGAAAAAGTGTGAAAAGTGCGGCAAGGAAAATCAAGGCACGCCGTTGCTAGGTGATCATTTTAAAAACACAGGCTAGAACAAGACAATAAAATTACCAATGCATATGGACACTAGGTCTTCATCAAGGTCATTTAAAGACCTAAAGCAGGAGGATGACTTTAATGATCTCACTACCATTTACCTGCTTGCTGGCTGTTAGCTGTTGCTGGCTTTTACATACAGTAGTAAGAAAAGAAAATCTCACACTCCTGTCTGTACTGACTCATTTAATGAGTATGCAGTCACTTATTTGTTTTCTGGTGGGTTGTTTGGTTCTCATGCCTACTGACAGACCTTTCCTGTACCATTGCTCCCAAGATGGGATGGGAACAAAGACATATAAAACGGCAAATTAAATGGTCCATTCAGGCAAGTGTAAAAATAGCATTTTCTATGACAAACTGAGTCACCAGAATGTCATCGTCACCCACTCAAAGCCGTGGGGTTTGTTCACAAATTAGCGCAAATATAGGCCATGTTTGCACCAGTGCTTGAAGTGGAAAAAAGTAAGTACAGGAGCTAATGTGAGCAGAAGGGAATAAAATCTGGACCACCACTTGATTTGGGTCCAACATTGCGATGTGGACTGGGGGGGCGCAGTGGGGGGTTGAGGGGGAGGTGGGGTTGGGTAGACGGCTGCAATCATTGGACCAGGGGAAGGGGGAGAGAAAGATATTACTCATCACTCATGTGAGCAAACTGTAGAAGTCCCAGTACAGCATCGCGGTCCGTTTCGGCCCACTTAAAGCACTAGTGTGTGCCTGCCTAAATTATTAGAGTCTTCAAAATGTGTAACTTGTAACTCATCCTCTCTCTGCACATACAAGCCTACAAGCAAATCAGGAATTATTTGTTCATTATGCAGAGATGCTCCAGTCCATACTAAATCTGACAGCACAAATTCTGTTCCACAAGAACCTGTTCAATCACCTCAGATATTGTGTGTCTGAATAAAAAATCATAAATAAATATTGACAATTTAAAGACAGGAATTGGTAAACAACTTTAATGATTTCACTAAAAAATGTACTTCCAGCTGACTGTTAGCTATTGCTGGCTTTTACTTAATAAGATGAAAATGTCTTACCTCGCTGTCAGTGGTAATATGTATAGTATGACTCATTTAAGGACTATGAATAATAAACATTTGTATCATTGTATTGCTCACCCCATTTTCAGCCATAATTGCTTTGTCATTTGTCTAAACATTTATGAATATTTTACTCGCAAAATAAACCAGAATAAACATAAATTTTTTTTATTGTCCATTCAAAGTTTGTTTGAATTATTATTCATTTTTTATGTCGAGATTTGTATCTAGGGGCACTTACAGACAGATCTATCATATATTATCCGTATAATCCACCCATTACATGATCCATAAAATTTCTACAGAAACATATCCAAGCACATCTGTACAATAATGACAAAAATACACAAGATTTATGCTTCAGTTCCCTTTTTTAGTGCAAATCTCTAACAGGCTCTTTTAAATAAGGTAGAATGGACTAGTTTCAGTGGTTAACGGTTTAGTGGCACTAAATACTAAGTGCGTTGGCTTACCACCAATGTGAGGCTTTGGAGTTCTTAAAAAAAAAAACTCCCTCCAATACTTGAATTTATAGATGCAGGCAGCATTATATCTGACTCAACAAGAACATCTTTGGTAATATAACTGAAAGCACATGCCCGATATGAGGCTGGGCTGGGAGGCTCTTTAATTAGGAACTTTGCTTCATTGGGACTGTTCCACCTTTTCCCATGTCCTATGAAAAGCAAATCTGAAGTAGGGGTCCAGGATTCCTTGGCCCAGCATAGAGCTGGGGTGACCAAGAACACTTTGGTGCTAAACATCTACCCATCCATCCATTATCTAACCTGCTTATTCCTGGTTAGGGTCACAGGGGGGCTGGAGCCTATCCCAGCATGCATCGGTTTTCTGAACTGTAGTTTACGTGCAGGAGAAAGCCAGCCACTGAACGTTAAGGTATTAAAGTTATTAAAATTATACATTTGGCCCACCAGAATGCCATTCTAGTTCATTAAAATATCTCCAGCAGATGTCTGTTTCAGTAGATAATCATTCTTCTGTTCACAGTATCATTCACAATATTTTAAAAACCATGTATTTATCATTTATCTTTTCATTGGTACCAAACAGCCATAGGGTTTATCCAAAAGAAGAATATTACCCAGAATCAACCGTAATCGCCTGTTCTCCTTTAGATGACATCATCTTCACGATACCAGAGTGTAAACCACTTCTCCACGCCCCAGAGCTATGATCCCCCCCCTAAGCGACCACCACCGTCCATATGCCCTATGGGCTTAATGCGCACTTAAGTTAGCCTACATTAAAGTACCCTAAGTTGCTCCTCAACATGTGGCAGACCGCTGCTAAGCGCTGCCGTGAGAGGCTTTATGTGTGCCTGGAGAGGGATCAGCCTTGGTATCGATGTGGTATCATTCTCCTGACCCTCACTGACTCTCTATGTGGGGCATACTCTCTGCCCCACCACAGCTGGTCATCGTACTACCGATGGGAGTCGAGCTGCTCCTTTTGCGATCCACGAGAGCCCAGCATTGGTCTCATTCACGCAGATTGACATTAGCGGTAATATAAGCTGGCGATAGGGGATATTCCCTGAGTGATTCCCATAAAGTAGACAAAAAACTGTGCATCATGAATGCAATCGGTATCTAGGATGGAATTGATCTAGGGGTGGGGGGGGTAGGTAGTGTAGTTAAATGAAAGGAGGCAGCCAATAGCGTTTCAGAACGCTGTGTTTAGAGCTGTTGATTCATGGTGACAGATAGGATGGTGACGTTAATGTGGCAAAGATGTGGGGAGAAGATTTTAATAAAATTGTCTGTTGTGAAGTTCAAAAGGTCACATCGGGGTCGCCGCGGTAGTACAGCGGTAAAAGCGTCATCTTTCAGTCGGTGCAGTTGTACTCTGAGGATCGGGGTTCATGCCCCGGTCCTGTCAGATCCAAGCATGGCCGGTGTCCTGTGGGAGCGGCAATTGGCGGCTGCTTCCGGATGGGGGAGAGGGGCTCGGAGAAAATCTTCGCACATAAGACAGCCCTGAGAGAGCTGGACTCACGGTTAGGAGCTTGAGTAGTCGCGCCCTGAAGAGGACGTGGCGGCGGTTCTCTAGCAGTTGCTACACGGGGGGAATTTAATTACACAGGGTCTGATTGGCTACCAAATTGGGAGAAAAAAAAAATCTAAGAAAAAAAAAAAGGTTACATCTGAGGATCGTCCTCAGGAATATTAATATATAAAATATTTAGAGGACGATCCCAATGCAACGACTGCCAATTCTCCCACATTGTGATGATATTAAAATAGAGTATATTAAAATAGAGTAGACTACAGTCCATGAAAAGTACTGAACATACAATCGTGCAATAAATACAAAACAGATCTGCTTTGTAAAATGAATGCTTGTGTCTGTGTTGGACAAACTGTATGTGTATCTCACACAGAGACCAATGTGTTCTAATCTCACCTGAGAATATCAAATCCTATTTTCCAACCCACCCTCAGCCGCCTTTATTCCTTCTCCTCAATTTGGAATCATGAACCCACCCACCACTCTCTCTCTCTCTCTCTCTCTTTCTCGCAGGGGCTTCAGATAGAAGGTAAAGCCTTGTTGCCGTGCCGTGAGATAACACCATCTACTTTTGGTGAAGACCATGATGTCACAATTTCCCACGTCTCTGTCTCATCACTGGCATGGAACGATTCGTGCATTTGGGTGGAGCGGCTGTCATTCATCCCCGTGGCCCCGCCTCCTGTGGATAATGTGGGCGTGGCTCAGCCCGGGGTCATCGTGGGCTCACCAGGGCACCCAGCCTCACTCCATCAAGATCGAAGGTGACATCACTCTGGGGGGGCTGTTCCCCGTCCACTCCAGGGGCCCCCCAGGCATCCCGTGTGGCGAGATTAAGAAAGAGAAAGGCATTCATCGCATGGAGGCCATGTTGTACGCCCTGGATCAGATCAACAGCGACCCCGAGCTGCTGCCGAACATCACGCTGGGGGTGCGTATCCTGGACACGTGCTCGCGGGACACCTACGCCCTCGAGCAGTCCCTCTCCTTTGTGCAGGCCCTCATACAGAAGGACACGTCAGACGTACGCTGCTCAAACGGCGAGCCGCCAATCATCCGCAAACCTGACCGCGTGGTGGGCGTGATCGGAGCATCGGCCAGCTCTGTGTCCATCATGGTGGCCAACGTCCTGAGGCTCTTTGAGGTGAGAATCCCACCTGTGTCATTCTATCCCACAAAGCCATAGGTCTCATTCATACTGAACCTACAATTTGTTGTGAATAAACCTTTCTGCTATTAATACAAGTCGTAGAGTTCATAAACAACATGGATAGAAACAGGAAATCGAAATCGACTGCTTCAGCCCATGCAGGGGCACTGCCATAGATTTTTGGGAAAATATCTCACATTAGGCCCCACCACACCAGACCACCCCATCCCTACACAATTTTTTGAGGGCCCCTGTCAGTCAGGGCCTTTGGAATGGAATCCCCCCCCCCCCCCCCCCCATACAACACCCCTGCAAGCAGGTAGTGTAACTAGACTTCATCATGTACTGGAGAAGGCTAATGAGCTATATCCTGTATGTGTGTGTAGGCAGGAAGTGTATTTTACTACAGATACTAGTGATGCAGTAGAAAACCTTTAGTGATATGGGACCTACAAGGAGAAAATAGGATTGAAAAAAAGTGTAAAGTCCATTACTGCTGATTCCTTTATATATGCTGCTTTATCAAATTGAGAAGTTATCTTGCTATCTTGCTGTAGACTTTGTTGATGCAAAGAGTCACAGAATTAATCTACATGTGGGTTCTATAAGTCGTTTGCCATTAGAGGACCAAAATTACTGACGAAATCAGTGAATTAAAATAAATAGTGAGCTACATCAAAGGATTCGAGTTCCTGAAAGTATCCGAAATGGCCACAGTTATCTCTGACATTCATCACCATCAACTGTAAAACTGAATCATGAATGGGTCAATATATGTTGTTTATGAACAACACAATTAGTAAAGAGTATAGATGCCATCCCTGATTGCTTTGTGAAGCCTTGCAGATCCTATCTCTCATGAGCATGGAAAACAAACTGACAGACGTGACCCTTGCACGCTTACGTTTGTCACCTCACATTACAACCAGTCTTCATTTTAATTGAACTGCTCTCACTTCTATTGGCATCCTCCTTCCAGGGAGCAGACAGGTACGTGGACGAACAGTCCGTCGGATTGTCCGCAAACTTTTGCCTTTCATAGTCGCGTGTACCAACTACATTTCCCATAATATTTGTGTGAAATTGCAAACAACAATGGTGTCCTTCATGGAAGAAGATTACGGTATGCAGAAGGTACGATTGCAGGTGAAACGACCGGTCTGCGCGGACACAAAAAAAACTACAGCCTAGGCAGACGTCCATTTTGGCTCTGCTATGATGTCATATAGGTCCGCGCTGTGGACGTCCATACTTTTTTTGGTGACGATGAATAGGCCTTTACTCCGCCTTCTCTTTACTCCAGCTATACAGAACCATGTGAACACACAGCGGTACCAGGTGCTACTTTTAACGACAGTTGTTGGGCCAAAATGGATGGTGTGCGAGTGCGAGAGCAAAGTTTAGAATTCTAGCTTCTGTTTTTTTCCTGCGCCAGTGTCTTGATAAGTCTGAGGCTGTTGCATAACGTTGATTGTGGATGTTTGACTGGGCAGCCGCACAGCTGCCACGCATTGACTATGAGGATTCGGGGAGCATAACTAATCATGTTTACTGTTCTGAGCAGAAGATTTCTGGTATTGTTTCAGCTGGCAGCCGATGAAGTGTTCCCTAGCCGGGTGAGTAACAACAAACTGTGCATGACGGCAATGGCATCTTCTTTATTCTCAGTCAAATCTATCCTCCAGGACTCAACGTTTATGCACACTGTGGACATGGACAGGTGCACACCCACACACACACACACACACACACACACACACACACACACATGCACACTTTCACTGGTGCTCTAGACTCTTTAAATGGTGGATGAAATTTAAAACATCGCCATTCTTTCAGCAAACAGCCTCTGTGACATGGACAGGTGCACACACACACACACACACACACACACACACACACACACACACACACACACACACATGCACACATTCACTGGTGCTCTAGACTCTTTAAATGGTGCATGAAATGCAAACAGCCTCTGTGACGGCACTAAAACCCCAGCCCTCTAAATGTGACCCAGAAGTGTTGTCCAGAAGCAAAGCATCACAGCCTTCACTGAATACACAAATGAGGTACAGAGAATCAAACGGGTTCTGCGCTTGAACTTCCCCTTTGGTGGTTCACTGTTGTTATAAAGCCGCTCTGTTCCTTTCTGCCCTCTTCTTAAACAAGCAGCGGAATTTAGACACATTTAATGTGTTTGGTCCTATCATCGATAAAGTTCATTCAAATTAAAAAAAAATTGTAAAACTAGGGAATTATGGTTTTGCATATACCAAGCTATGATATAAAAAAAACTGTGACACTCTACTTATTCTCACATGCATGCTTATTTTGACAGATGATTTATAAATATGTATGAATAAACAGAAATGTTGAACATCTTAAAGGTGTTGCTTTTAATGCCACATTAATGTAGTCAAAGGATTAACAGAAATTGGAACAGAGCATGAAGCACAAAAAAAGCATATGCATGAGATTTGTGCAAACCAAACGCTGTCACAGCCCACGAGGAGTGTGATTTGTTGGCGTGTGGGGTTATTTGTTGGTGTGTGGGGTTATTTGTTGGCGTGTGGGGTTATTTGTTGGTGTGTGGGGTTATTTGTTAGTGTGTGGGGTTATTTATTGGCGTGTGCGGTTATTTGTTGGCGTGTGGGGTGATTTGTTGGCGTGTGCGGTTATTTGTTGGCGTGTGGGGTGATTTGTTGGTGTGTGGGGTTATTTGTTGGCGTGTGGGGTTATTTGTTGGTGTGTGGGGTTATTTGTTGGTGTGTGCGGTTATTTGTTGGTGTGTGCGGTGCTTTGTTGGCATGTGCGGTGTTTTATTGTCATGTGGGGTGATTTGTTGACATGTGGAGTGATTTATGATCTAAATTAATGATACAAAACAGGAAATAAATTCAAATGAATATCTGGAAATATAATGTGGTAGGCTGTCAGCATAAGAGAAATGTTTTTTTTTATTATTCTGTCATTTCAACAAGTAACACTGCAGCCTCCCATAGGTCCGGCTCCACCCAATAAGAGACATAAACGGCTGCTTAGGGCCCCGCGACCACCAAGGGGCCCCCCTAATTATTCTAAAATATACAGTATATTATGTAAGGGGTGGGTGAGTTGGGGCCCTCCAAATCATATTGTGCTTGGGGCCCCTGAAAGGCTAGAGACATCATTGCTCACTGGGAACCAGGCAGTAAACACCATAACGGGGGAAGATCGGCTTCTCTCACTGCTAATTCAGCCATGGCAGAGAAAGCACAGGATCTCCATGACTCATTTTCACATTGCCACTAAACTGTACGCTTATTGAATATTTCCCTCATTTTACTGCGCCAGGAAAAAAAAAACAATCCTATCCTACATGGGTCTTAGACAAGGAAAAGAAAAATCTAAAAGAGAAACCTTTATTGTAGAGAGTCTTTCTTTCAGTAAAACCCCCTCCTCAGGGTCACAGCAAAGAGGCCAACTAAATTCATGAATTAAAAATGACTCTTTCAAACATTATGGCCACCCTATTTTCGGAATGAGATCAAGCCTAAAACACTACAGACTGTAAAGTGCAAATACATAAACTATAAATACATACACTATATCATTTTATATTAGAGCATTAGTTGCATTACTTATTACACAACATGTTTAAATAATTTACAGTTTAGCAGTGTTGTTGTACAGCCAATATGGAAGGGAAAAAATACATCCAAGAAACATTGGACTTTATATCAAGGGTGACTTAAATAATAAATAAGTACATTTTGTACCACAATACTCAGTTGGCAAGAGTAATTGCAGAAAGATTAAACCAGACATTGAAACTGGATTTTGAAACATCTGTACAATAGATGCACTCATACACATAAACCAGACGTTTGTGTATTTCTAAAGTGATATTATTGTATGACCATGTGTTGTATGAATATTTCGATCGTACCACCTTTAAAAACAGCTTGAAGCTGGCCTAACTTACCAATGCAGGTAAACTGTATTACATGTAAACATGTTAAAATTCCCTCTGGTAAGCTTTTGGCCAAAAATAGGTTTTTGTTTTATATTGTACAAAATCAACCAATGGCCACTAACGCCAGTACAGTACGAAGTGACAAAATAGTCCTGAAGACTGTGGGTTGGTTGGGCCTGATATACATTGTTATTCTGCAAACACAAAGAAGTTGATTTGAAGTAAAGGGCAAATTTTTTGTCAAATGCAAGTATAGTGCAAATCATTCACAAGACTGCAAGTTTCAGTCTGTTTGACATGACTGCACTGAAGTGTATTTTTCATTGACCCTTCTGATACTTTGTCTGTATTGTTCCCTTCATTAGGCCTTTTAATTAAAACATACAATTACAATTTCTTCAATGCTTTTTTTAGAGAATGAAACAAAGACCATGAATTTCTATTCCCACATAACTATTAGTACCATTTTGCCTTATCTGGCATGGATACAGGTGACCAAAGCTAATTGTGTCTTTAAAATGAGCCTGGTTTTTGATATGAAAATTATTATATTATTATTATATATATATTATTATATTGTGCTTGCAACAACGTTTCAGATTATTTCTATTGCAAGACACATTACAATAGCGACTACATATTTTAATGACTAAAATAGATTTGAACAGAAATATTTGTGGATTGTGGTGTCAGCTGTCCAAAGGCAGGCCACTAATTAATCTCAACAGAGATATATAAAGGATAAGACAAACGATAAAATCAGAAAAACTGCGGAAGATTGGCCATGCATCTTCATTAAAAGGCCGACTCAGTGATTAAGTTCAGTGAACCATAGATGATCTTGGTTGCTGCGTTGCTCAGTGATGTATGCACAAGGTTTAATGTACAACATTCGTGTTCAAAGGCGGAAATTTAATTTGAAGAAAGTAAATGAATGTACTGAGGCAGTGGAATAAGAGGTCAAAAAAAACCTTGGCCTGTTGGGCTGTTACTGGGCTTTTTTTTACTGCGCTTGAATAGATAAAACAGATCACTTATTCATAGTTGATTACATCTCTAAAGATAGACTGCGCTGCAAAAATAAATAATTCAATAAATATACATTTTAATCTTGTGTTGCCAGTCACAACTATTTAATAATTTCCACTGAATGTGCGATGTACTGTACAGTAGGGTGACCACATACTGGATTTAAAGAGGACAGGGGCAGGTGGGCATTATGAACATAATACTAGGCTATTCGTTTGTTTACATACGGCTATGGAACAAGCAAAATCTAACTGGACATTTTTAGAAATTTATAAATTCTGGGCATTATTGGTGCCATAAAAAAAATTTGTCTGGGAAAAAAATATTATATCTGGTCAGCCGGCTGTACAGTATGTGATTTTCAGTAGGTTAAAATGACCTCTCAAAATCATACTTCTCAAATCAAACCATGGCATAAGGTTACATTAGCCCAGGCCTATCAAGCTGTTTTTTTATTAAGGGAAATCTTCATAGACTGTGGTGAAACATGTTGTGATGTATAGTTGAGTGCTTAAGTGTGCACAGAGAGCAGTAGCTTTTGGGAGATCCCGTTCAGCTGAATGGGCCTCCTTAAACCCCCTGTTACTCTCACAATCCTCGAGAACCTTTAACTGGGAGTCAGGTGTGAAGACAGTCTGGCCAATCAGTAGCACTAATTGTTCAGTTAATTACCTGGGTGAAAAGAAAACCAGGACTGGATTTGGATTCGAGGTTCAGATTTGAGTATCCATGCCTTAAACACTGATCTGTGGGCTGTTTGCAGAGAAAATTAATAAGAACACAGAATACAATCAGGAAAGACACTGCAACTCTCATTGTGTTAATATGATATTTAATTTAATTTATTTATACATAAGAAAAAAAAAAAAAAATTAAATAGCTTAGAAATACAAACATATTGTGCAGATGAGGTAAAATAAACCCAATTGTGGCTTATAAGAAGACCTCACCAATCAAAAAGATTCCCAAAAGGTAAGTTGTTATATTATGTTAATGTCAAATTGTGGAGAAGTGAGCGCTACTGCTCGGGGAATAAGACAAACTGCAGTCCCGGTTTACAGAGAACGTTTCGTTTATTTATTTTAGTTCGCACACAGCCACGGCACACACTCTGTGTCCCGTCCTTCCTTCTCTCCACTCCCCGAGGGCTCCTTTTCAAGGCTCTCAGGCTCACTGTTGAACAATCAAGGCAATTGGTTAATTGATAACAATAATTCTATCATCAATCGCCCCCAATTGCCTGATTGCCGACAGCTGTGCCGGCTCCCTAAACCACCCGCGTTCACTCTCTCTCTTGCTAGCCGCGCCTAAAACCACGCCCCCCTACCACACAAATGTATTACATTCTTGTGCAAATTAATTGAATCATCAGCTGATTCTTTTTTTTTTTTCTCCATTTGATGATTTTCTAAACTTTCTATGTTCACCATTTGTTCTTATCTCTTTCTGAAACTTCATAAATCACCACGAAAAAGTCCTTCCGGTTAGTTTTCATTCACATTTCCAGTGATTTCTGTGGAATCTTTCTTCAGGCGGATGGATGCCATAATGCATCATAATGCATCATCCCAATGTAGCACAGAACACATTAACAAGTGTCAATGGAGGAATCCTACAGAATTAAACTAACCAAATTCACGAAAAGCACATATAAGAATTTAAATGGATAAACAGGTGTGGAAGAGGTGGGGTCAGTAACTACAATAGAATGACGATGGAATGCATGAACACACCTGGATGAGGATGGAATTCATAAACACACCTGGATGACGATATAATTCATGAATACACCTGGATGAGGATGGAATTCATGAACACACCTGGATGAAGATGGAATGCATGAACACACCTGTGTATGTAGCATGGCGGTACGTGGGTGTGTGTATGTAGCATGGCGGTGCGTGGGTGTGTGTATGTAGCATGGCGGTGTGTGGGTGTGTGTATGTAGCATGGCGGTGCGTGGGTGTGTGTATGTAGCATGGCGGTGCGTGGGTGTGTGTATGTAGCATGGCGGTGTGTGGGTGTGTGTATGTAGCATGGCGGTGCGTGGGTGTGTGTATGTAGCATGGCGGTGCGTGGGTGTGTGTATGTAGCATGGCGGTGCGTGGGTGTGTGTATGTAGCATGGCGGTGCGTGGGTGTGTGTATGTAGCATGGCGGTGCGTGGGTGTGTGTATGTAGCATGGCGGTGCGTGGGTGTGTGTATGTAGCATGGCGGTGCGTGGGTGTGTGTATGTAGCATGGCGGTGTGTGGGTGTGTGTATGTAGCATGGCGGTGCGTGGGTGTGTGTATGTAGCATGGCATTGCTATGCGTTGAGGTACAAAACACCATCATATTAAGTACTACATACATGCACTGTGACGTAGCACTTAAAAATATTATCCTAGAAAGCCGGTGTGCTTTTTTTGGGCTTCCCTCTCTGTTTCAGTGAGTGAAAGCTCGGAAATAAGAGGATTTAAGACACAGATATAGGTCTTTCTTTATCAGAAGTCAACGCACACGCAAATCCCCGTCATGTTATATTTGACAGGGCCATGAAAACGGAGCATCGGCACAGACCTCAGATGCTCTGTCTCAAGTCTCCATCTTTAATTTACCAAAGAGCAAGCTAAAGGCGGTCAGACAACCACAGGCATATTCACTGTCATCTGCACTTATTCTGATTACAGACGGGTCACAGAGTGACAGAAAACACCACACAAAGCAGCCCTGTCAGTTCAGCTCTCTAGCAGGAACACTTTAGTGACCTGCCAATCGCATAATTGCTGGAACCAGCACTAAGGACTTGGCAGAGGGGAAGAGATGCACTTTGGAACATCATTAAATGTTTTATTAATGAAGATATTCTGTATTTTTGTTTCAAGGAACAACATTAGATACTCCATTTTTTAACACTAGCTGTGTCCGTATCTACTGCATCCTCTCTCCTGTGTACTGTGTGCTAGCAGATGTGTACTGTTTACTGGGTACTGTTTAGTACGCAATGTGCAGTGCGCAAAAACATATCCTCCATACTATTTTCCAACCGTACTGTGGAAGTGTTGTAAGACGTCTTCTTTGTGTTCCAAGTGATAATTAAAAGTAAACAACTGCAACAGGGTAAACATTTCACCTGCACAGAAAAACTATCAAATCAGCCAGTAAATCTAGCTGTGCTGCGAGATGTGAAAGCTTGGTTGAAAACAGTACATGGATTTTATTTGCTGAATGTAGACTGGGGTTAACAGTGTTCCCTCCGGCACACGGCCATGAAAGAAAACTTTCTCTCCTTGAGTGCTCGTCACATTGCAGGGCTTTAATGAAACTTTTCCTAACAATAAAACCATTTAAACAGGAGCCGAGAAGGCAGATAACTCACCAGGCAGCTGTTAGCTGCAGAATTAGGGGGGCCTTCTTCAACAATAAGCCTCTGGCAGCAGCTCAGGCCTAAGGCTAAATATAGAGCTACAGGGTGAATGAAAAACGCTTGATGGTTCTATGCTCTCGGAACCCAAATTTAACACAAATAAATTCCATTGAGGGAACTAAATAAATACTCATGAACTGCAATGAGCAGGTCAACGTGCAGAATATCCATGCATATAAAATGTATAACAAGGTGCAGCGAGTGTGTTTCGCATGGCTGGTCCCCAGTGAGGCGTGAACTAGTGAAACATGCAACCACACAGCCTACGACAGGAGACCTTTTGCCCCTGGTGCAAGATACAGGCATGCACCACTCGAGATTCTCATCTTTTAAATGTAGAGTTTCCAAGACCTAGTCCTGAGGACCTACTGCATACAGTATTGCTCAAGAATAAAATTATTCACCTTTTCTCAGTACTGCTAAATGATTGCGATCGTGGCCGAAAAGTGGACCGGCCCATCTGGCATCTGCCAGAATATCCAGACGGCCAAGCCGATCGTGATGTCAGCCAAGTTCAAATCTTAAACACAGGAGAAATGGTAAACTCTCCCATTCCTGCCCAGATTTGCTTTATTGTCAGCTGGCATGTGCACAGATTGAGGTCACCAACATATGCTGATGCATATACCCCCTATTCCCCCTGCCCCGAGGCAGCAGCCCTTTGCAATCTCCCCCCCCATCCCAATCTACCTCTCCAAGCCCCCCCCCCCCCCCCCAAACCCTCCAATCAGTCTGTGCATGGCCCTGCTCCAGAACATTGGTTTGAGTAGCCAGGAGTAAGGTATGGCCCTGCTCCAGAGCATTGGTTTGAGTAGCCATGGAGTAAGGTATGGCCCTGCTCTAGAGCATTGGTTTGAGTAGCCAGGAGTAAGGTATAGCCCTGCTCCAGAGCGTTAGTTTGAGTAGCCAGGAGTAAGGTATGGCCCTGCTCCAGAGCATTGGTTTGAGTAGCCAGGAGTAAGGTATGGCCCTGCTCTAGAACATTGGTTTGAGTAGCCAGGAGAAAGGCATGGCCCTGCTTGAGTAGCCGTGGAGTAAGGTATGGCCCTGCTTCAGAACATTAGTTTGAGTAGCTATGGAGTAAGGTATGGCCCTGCTCCAGAACATTGGTTTGAGTAGCTATGGAGTAAGGTATGGCCCTGCTCCAGAACATTGGTTTGAGTACCCAGGAGTAAGGTATGGCCCTGCTTCAGAACATTGGTTTGAGTAGCTATGGAGTAAGGTATGGCCCTGCTCCAGAACATTGGTTTGAGTAGCTATGGAGTAAGGTATGGCCCTGCTCCAGAACATTGGTTTGAGTAGCTATGGAGTAAGGTATGGCCCTGCTCCAGAACATTGGTTTGAGTACCCAGGAGTAAGGTATGGCCCTGCTTCAGAACATTGGTTTGAGTAGCTATGGAGTAAGGTATGGCCCTGCTCCAGAACATTGGTTTGAGTAGCTATGGAGTAAGGTATGGCCCTGCTCCAGAACATTGGTTTGAGTAGCCAGGAGTAAGGTATAGCCCTGCTCCAGAGCATTGGTTTGAGTAGCCATGGAGTAAGGTATGGCCCTGCTCTAGAGCATTGGTTTGAGTAGCCAGGAGTAAGGTATAGCCCTGCTCCAGAGCGTTAGTTTGAGTAGCCAGGAGTAAGGTATGGCCCTGCTCCAGAGCATTGGTTTGAGTAGCCATGGAGTAAGGTATGGCCCTGCTCCAGAACATTGGTTTGAGTAGCTATGGAGTTAGGTATGGCCCTGCTCCAGAGCATTAGTTTGAGTAGCTATGGAGTTAGGTATGGCCCTGCTCCAGAGCATTGGTTTGAGTACCCAGGAGTTAGGTATGGCCCTGCTCCAGAGCATTAGTTTGAGTACCCAGGAGTAAGGTATGGCCCTGCTCCAGAGCATTAGTTTGAGTACCCAGGATTAAGGTATGGCCCTGCTCCAGAGCATTAGTTTGAGTACCCAGGAGTAAGGTATGGCCCTGCTCCAGAGCATTAATTTGAGTACCCAGGATTAAGGTATGGCCCTGCTCCAGAGCATTAGTTTGAGTACCCAGGAGTAAGGTATGGCCCTGCTCCAGAGCATTAGTTTGAGTACCCAGGATTAAGGTATGGCCCTGCTCCAGAGCATTAGTTTGAGTACCCAGGAGTAAGGTAACTGTTTGGGGTACAGCTACCTCTCACATAGTAATAATAATAAATGAGTCTGCATGTGAAACATGACAAGACTATTTATCTTTCCGGATCCTTATCATATATGATGTCCTCTACAGAAATTAAATACCATCTCCGCCCACAGTGTTCAAAGCTAAAACAAAGAACAGAACTTGATTAAATTCAACCATGCTTGTTGTCCATTGTTTTATTGAATAAACTTTGTCATCTTTGATATATGAGATCATTTGGACAATGTGAGCATCCCAAACCTATTGCATTGACAATGAAGATGTGTGAAGAAAAATACTTTGCTGTCAATGGTGAGCAGAGATGTAGTTAACAGGATTTATTTTTTCCCCTTGATCAGCTGAAATTTGCCACATTATAAATCTACAGGCCTTTCTCAATAAAAGCTCAAAGCTTGGCAGCGAACAGACAGGGAAATGTTGATGTTTTACCGAAAGAAAATTAGAAAATGGTATTGTGTCTTAAATGTACTATACCTATTACTGTACACACATATTACACACACTTTTTACAATGTGATCAATGTAAATTAAGCATATCAGGATACATATCCTCTCTAGAACGAGCAAACAACAGGGGGAGCAGAGGACAGGCATCCTACAGTCACAGAAACACACACGTGGAAAGAATGGATTGATTGTTAATAGTAGACTAAAGATGGGCCAACAATCGGTCTACAAGCCTGAAACAGGACACAATTGGTCAGATAAATTCCATTTTCATTCATTGACATTTTATTTAAGCTTTTCAGGTGCAAGATCACAAATTTGTAATTAGAATGTTCTTAACTGAACATTCTAATGCTGATGTAACAATCACTACTGGCAATTGAAAACAATGTTTTCTCAAAAAAAAAAAGACCTACCCTTCAAAGGGGTTGCTAAAATGTCATGATAAGAGCTCTGCAGTGTTTTTGTCTATACGTTACGTAAGGGAATATTTGCAGACTGCGTATAACAATGAAGTTTGTGCAAAGTTTGTTCAGAGTTCTGTTTACTGCGATGCTTACATTTCTACCACAGAGCCACAGACAGCTGTCATCAGTCGTCTGCAGATTCAAAGGACTCAGACAGAACAGTGAAAACTGAATATTTTCTGCAGTCACAGCAATGATTACTAATCAGACTCAGGCAGTAATTAGAGCTTCTGTAGATGGTTTAGAGAGGCCCCCTGACTAATAATAATAATAATGCCTGGCTTTTATATAGTGCCTTTCTCATGCGCAAAGCGTTTTACAATGATGAGGGGGAAACTCGCCTCAGCCACCACCAATGTGTAGCACCCATCTGGGTGATGCAGCAGCAGCCATTTTGCACCAGAATGCTCACCACACATCAGCTGAGGTGGAGAGGGAGAGAACAATTTTAGCTAATTTTAGACTAACACCATGAATACTGTTACACACCTCTCCAGCAGGGCATAAAGCAAACGAAGCATTCAGGTTTTAGACCAAAACGAGCATTGTGTATATGCTACCATACATTTGGGCAATTTTCCTGTTTCAGACTCACAGACAGGTTGTTTGTTGGACTTTTGCCCTCAAAGGCAGAGCTGTAGCCTCTTTAGCCTTATATTTAACCTTATATCTATCCATCCTTTTGATGCAGTGTGTGCATGTGTGTGCGCGGATGGTCAGCCTCTATATTCAGATCCGCAGAGTAGCTAAAACTGAGAGAGAAACCATTATAGTGATTATGAGAGAGGATTTGGAATTCTTCAGCTCAATGAGAGTATATTTATTTGATATGGAGCCTTGCTCAAATGCTGGTAGATACAGCATAGTATTCCATTATATGTGATGTCAATCCAATACACCGGGAAGCGTAGAAAACAGAGTGTCAGTCGGTCTGTTATGACTTCAGAAAACAAAGACTATAGCACGTAAATATCAAATATCAAA
Organism: Ilyophis sp. 1 JC-2022; assembly: GCA_022702515.1. Taxonomy (NCBI): domain Eukaryota; kingdom Metazoa; phylum Chordata; class Actinopteri; order Anguilliformes; family Synaphobranchidae; genus Ilyophis; species Ilyophis sp. 1 JC-2022. Next base: position 53,349,298 of record CM040402.1, read on the forward strand.
AACAATGAACAGCAGCTTTTTCGTCTTAAAAGTGGTTACGGAGTGTTTAAAACAGGGAGCAGTCCGTCAGATTGTCCGTGGACTTTTGCCTTTCGTAGTTGAGCGTACCAACCCCCATTTGTAGACTACATTTCCCATCATTTTCCTGCAGAAATTGCAAACAACAATGGCTTCATGGAAGAAGATTTCGGTACGCAGACGGTACACTTGTAGGTAAAACGGCAGGTCTGCTGCAGGTCTGCCTAGGTGGACGTCCACTCAGGCTCCTTTATGGGTCTGCTATATTATTTAGGTCCGCGCATACCCTGCGAACATCCGTACGCATACTTTTTTGGGCCACTATGAATTGGCCTTAAGTCGTTTTCACAAATGGTCAAATGACTTTGCATCGCTGTGTGCTCATATTTTCCCACTAGCCGAGGCCCAGGGAGGGAAGGGTTAAGCCAGCGGCGGTGAGCATAAGCCACACATGGCCATCAATGTTAAATATATTGTATGGCTTACAACTGAGAAATGGCAACCTTGTCTCTCAATCTCTCTCTCTCTTTCTCAATCTCTCTCTCTCTCTCTGTTTAACTTAATTTGACTAAAACCCCTCTAATCCTTCCAGATAATCTGTCAAATGGTTCACTGGCTCCTCTCTCCTTCCTTCATCACACCCCTCTGTGTCTGTCTACCTCCCCCCCCCCCCCCCCATTATCTGACCCCCCGCCCCTTATAGGGAACCTTTCACAAAGACCTCGGTGAGCAGACGCAAAGCCAACCCCATTACGCTAAACACACATCTGAGTCATTAAGAGACCAGCACAAGGGAAGATTAATTGTCTGGTTAAAGGCTTTATATCCGTAGCTCATTTCCTGTTAGCTGTATTATGGGCCAGCTGTAATATGATGTGTTGGCTTTTTCGTTTTTTCCGCTACAATCTCAAGAAAAAAGGGTTATTTGGCTGGTCTTCATAGGAGAACCCTTTTTAGTTTTTTTGGAACCCTCTATGGTAGGTGTGAAGAGTGTGAAAGCTCCATTTTGCCCAACAAAGAACCCTCGAACTAGATAGCGTTCCTCTATGGAGGTACAGAGGAGCCTTTTGGAACCCTTTCTTCTGAGAGTGTATGGGGTGTGGATTAAGTCAATGTGCCCAATGCAAAAAAGGCTTGGACGCACACATTCATAGTTATGATGCAGGTAAAAATGGTTTATGCGATTCACCATTTTTTTCTTATTTTGGAATGCATCTTGCAGGACAGCTGGCCCTATATGGCATTATGGGGTTGTTAATTATGCTATTAGGGAATTCATGTAAACATGCATTCATTTAAGAACAGGTGAATTTACCCTGGCCTGTAAGAAGATTTCTGGAGCTTAAGGGCGGTTGGTGAATCCGACATAAATTCCTCGTACAAACATCTCTCAAGAACGAATATAAGAGAAAGTTAAGAGACAATTAAGAGAATCTTGGATTTGGTCTATTGTTTTTATCAGCAATGTTTTTATCAGCAATTATTTCATTTATTGATTCCTATATCCCACGGTCCTGGTTTCAGTTAATCAGCATTTTTAAATGACTTGTTTCACAATGTTGACTGACAGCAATCTGCCACGGTTATGCTAATAAATGAATGTAATAATGTGTCTCCAGAACAATCGTTGTTCAGTTATATTCAGCTGCAATGTGAAAAGTACCTGATTTTGTGAGGTACATTGATGCCTAACACTTTGCTAAAGAGACAATAATTATCCTAAAATATGAATTCAGTTTCTGCCTATATCACTCACAGCTTGCTCATTTTGGTTTCGATACACATGTGAGCGATCAGTTTTGACTGGATGAGAGACCTACCATTTGGCTGAAACTTTATGTTTTGAGGCCTGCATACCAAATATTGGCAACCATCTTACATATGAAAAGAAACAGCTGGAATTGTTTTCCCTGCTTTAAACAACAAAACAATTTAACTGCAGGCCACAGAACACCTATTGGTGGCTAATTTCCAACCATCAGAACACAAAAAAGATTGTTGTGAAAAGTAGGTAAATAGTCTGTGTATTGAACAGCAGGATCTTGCATTCATAGATATTGAAACGCTTTTATATCTATAGGCCTGTTCACACTGTCCTTAACCCTGGGCTAAGAGCCTCCTTAGCCCAAGGCTGGGAGAGATTTTAGCCCAGGGCTAAGCAAGTGTTCATGCTTGCACATTCTAAAGTGGGCAAGCACCAACCTTAGCCTGGGTTAGCACCGACTTTTCGGGGTTAGCCCCAGAAATCTCCCCAAACACGGTGCCAAAATAGCCAGTGTGAAACGGGGTCAGTGGCAACGATTGTGGCAACGCATAGAATGTTCACTGTCCAGTCCAATAGTGAAGAACAGATGTTAGCCCAGGGTTAGAGGTAAAGTGTGAATCCTTAGCCCAGGACTAACGCTTAGCCCAGGGTTAACAAATGCTTGTGTGAACACAGGCTCAGCTAGCGCTGGGTTATCCTTAGCCTGGGGCTAACTACAGTTAAGTGTGAAAAGGCCTATTTTTAGCATTTCCATTCTCAGTGAATGTTTCAAATGTTTACAAGGTTGAAAAGGATCGGTCGTGTGGTGAATTGTGGGTAAATAGAAAGCTCTTCTTCAGCAATACTGCAGTGAGAACTAAGGGTGTTTCTAGCATCGATCAAGATCATAGGTTTAACCCCTTCTTGGGAGAGTCCGGGGGCAAATTCCACCAGGAGAAAATTGTTTGAATGTTATGTGGAAGGGGGCAGTGGGGGTGTGTGAGTTGGGGGGGCATTAAGCCGGACGCCCCTGGTCAGAACCACATCATTGGACACTTCAGCAAAGGTAATCGTTGAATCTGTGAGACTACAAGGTCCATAAGCCTGTAGTTGTACTTGCTATGCATTTCACCTAACGAGCAGATTAACGGCAGGCAATGAAGAGTTCTAATCCTGGTTGGCTTCAAAGTCATTTCATTGAGCTTAACCGATAATACGGGTCACCAGTCTTTCTGAGATATTCTGCTGCCCTCCTGCCTCTCTTTATATACATGCCGTTTTTGTGTTTTGCTGTAGATCCCGCAGATTAGCTACGCCTCCACAGCACCGGAGCTCAGTGACAACAACCGCTACGATTTCTTCTCCCGCGTGGTCCCGCCCGACTCCTACCAGGCCCAGGCCATGGTGGACATCGTCAAGGCGATGGGGTGGAACTACGTGTCCACACTGGCGTCCGAGGGGAACTACGGAGAGAGCGGGGTCGATGCCTTCATGCAGATCTCCAGAGAGGCAGGTAAAGGCAAGGACACTCTACCTGGAAAAGTGTGTTACAGTGGATATGTTCAGTTGAAAACACGTTTTTCTGTTTGTCGAGTTTTCATTAATGAAATTCTTGCTGAAATCTTCCCATAATTCTGCTTCCATCACAACTGCTCTAGTTATTCCCATGTGGAGAATGCAGTGCCGCTGTTTGATTCAGCTACAGCTACACTGTAAGGAAAGCGGATAACTGTTAGCACAGTTTAGAGACAGCACTGCTGTGGAAGCACTGACGTAGTGCAGTTTCTCAATGTGTGGAATGTGGAGAAGCATAGATCTCATAATAGTTAAAATAACTGAAATCATTGATCACAAATAGTTATTGTGTTTGTCAACCACATTTCAGTTATGTTTGGGCCTTTGGTATTAAAATTTGATACCTCTTAATATACAGTTTAAAAATTAAACAATTTTTTACTAAATTTATGTTATCACAGTGTGTCAGCAATGAAGCATTCTTTACAGGTCAGGGCTGTCAGCTAACCATTGGTTTCTCAAATTCAAATTCAAATTCAAATTCTCTTTCTCCCTGATTCAGGGGGTCTATGCATTGCTCAGTCTCTTAAGATTCCACGAGAGCCAAAACCAGGGGAGTTTGACAAGATCATCAAAAGGCTGATGGAGACCTCAAACGCCCGGGGAGTCATTATCTTTGCCAATGAGGATGACATTATGTGAGTACAGCTCTGGAAGTCTTGTATTCACGGTGAGGAGAAGCTAGCCACTCACAGTAATCTGCAGCAAGGTGTGGTTAAGTGTGTATTCAATGTGAAATATGCTACAGGTAAGTGCAGAACGGTGCTGAGGTATAGCCCTATCAGTACCATTCAGCAGAGTCAGGCAACAATGAAAACATATAACAAGCAGCGGAGTGAAGCGTAGGAACATACCACACTGCTTTTCAAGAGCATCAAGTTTGGATAAATTACTGACGCCTGTCACTGAGAAATTACGTAGGGTCGGTTGATGTCAAGTGCCTGCCTTTACAGATTACAGAAGTGCTGCAAAAAGAGGTCATGTTTTAATAAGATTTATTTTTTATCACAAGTCAGAATAAATAAATCCTCTCATAAACTGATGGCATCTTATTTGTTCATTATTTCACATTTTTCCAGTGGCGTCTGGCTATGTCTTCCCTTCAGCATACTTGACAAAATGAAGGTATATCCACTGAAGGAATTCAAACCAAGAGGATTATTTATTATGTTTATTCCCCCTATGTGAGAAAGGGTGATGAGTTTATCTTGATTTATTTTATTGTTAAATAAACAATGTTGGCGGTAGAAGCATCTGCCAATTTCCTTCTGAATGCGTTTAATGTTTAACTCACCTGTGTTTAATGTTCTCCTTAACTAACCTGTATGGGAAGGAAGATTTGTGGAGAAAATAAACTGCAAAAGACCCCACTCATTTTTATTACAGATTCAAAGCAAGGGTAATTTACGCCTTTTAAAAAATTACAGGAAAAAACGTTCATCTGAGGAACGGCAGTCTGTAACTTTTAAATTATCACAGATTAGTGAAACACAATTACGTCAAGTAACATATCCAGTGACCCATATTTTATGTTTGTTATCTGTTGTCTGATCACTGTGACCTGACTGACTACCGCATGGATTCAAGTCCAGCGTCAGAAGCACATTTCTGTGGATTATCACTGGAGCTCAGTGCCTGTAAATGATAAATCTGGATTTGAAAAAGGCTTCACCAGTGTGTGGCCTACAGGGTAATATGTAAGAGAGGAGAGAGCAATACCATAACAGCATTACAACAATGGCAGTTACGATTAGCCTATATGAATAACTGCAATCTTTTAAAAAAAATTTTACCCAGTGAACTTTTTTTTTTGGTGAAAAGTCGTTGAAACGCTGTCTAGACATTCGGTTGAAAAGTGAAAAAATGTTTTCCAGCCGACTAGGACATAGACAGGCGATATTGGGGTTAACCTAGTTCGTTTGTGTCAAACCATCTCTCAATCTAGAGTTCCACCCCTCTAGACATCTAGATTCCAGTTTTTGCTCGCTGGGTATGAATAAACTATTTATTGATCATTATACCACATGGAAAGGTCTTGTGTTCAAGTAAGAATCATTTGTACAGACTAGTACAAGATCTAATGGTAACTATTCCAAGTAGAGCATTATTGCAAATTCGGTTACAGAATGAAGCATATTTTATTTATTTTCAAAGCATACTCATTGAAGCTTACTTACCACCTCAAATTTTTTCTGTTTTGTGGGAATTCAGCGACTTCAATGACCCTGCAAGGTAATAACCATGTTGGTCTCCAGTGTTTATCAAACATGGATAAATGTAGTCTTGTCCTTTTTTTTCCCAAAAATGGAAGTGTTTGATTTACTGTTTAACAAACCTATTTGAATATTTGCTTTCATATAAGTTTGAATATTTTATGTGTCTAAATGCTGTCATTCAAAATCCACAAGACTAGCATTTATAATACATGATCCATCAAGGATGACAAGATGTAACACATGTCATTAAAATAACTTCTGCCTCCAGCCAGACTTAAGTATAATTACACTTAATAATTAATTACATTGATATAGTGCCTACTATATTGCGAGGGAGGGGTGACCTACATTACCTGTCACCAATATGTGGCGCCCACCTGTTTGATTTAACGGCAGCCATTTTGTACCAGACACTCACAACACATCTGCCGAGGTGGAGAGGGAGAGATTTATTTGGGGGATGATTAGATGGCAGACTGAGATAGCCAGATTGTGCATTTTTTTCCAGGGCGCGAGGAAACCCTCTGTTCTTTGTGGTGAGTGTGATGAGACATTTAATGACCGCGGTGATTCGGGACCTAGATTTAATGCTTCATTTAAAAGATGCCATCTCTACAAACAGCACAGCGCCCAGCCTAATATAGCTTGAGCCATACGCCAGGGAGCTTCTACCCTGAGGGTATGGCTGTGAGCAAAATACCTGAGTACAGTTTTATGTTAATTTTAGGCTTTCGTTTTGCAAATATGAAATAAAATTTAAAAAACAGTACAGGGATTCTGATTGGAAAACACTCATAAGTACTCCTTTTGAAACCGGCAGGGTTGTAATTGCTGGCATGTGTAATGTGGTCAATGTTTTTTTTCCCCCGTAATCGTTAATTCTGTACAAAATGGCTGACCAGCTGCTCAACCTCGTCTTTCTATGTAGACGGGTCCTTGCAGCAGCAAAGAGGGGTAACCTGACGGGTCACTTCCTGTTCGTGGGCTCTGACAGTTGGGGTGCAAAGAGCTCCCCAATTCTGGACCAGGAGGATGTAGCCGAAGGTGCTGTCACAATCCTGCCAAAAAGGGCTTCCATTGAGGGTATGGCCCACACATTCAATCCATATCTTTATACTGTAAGTGAATAGGTACCAATAAGGGTCCTGCTGAAGGGTAAGGGTCTGGGTTTCACTCTGCACGGTTAACCAGCTAATTGAGTTATCTATGTACAAGGAACAGGGCCCAGGAGAGAAGGGTAAGTATGCCATCTGAGAGCAGTTATTATTATTCTTTAAACCGCCCGGCATGAAAAAGCAGAGGTTGACACTCAAGATTAAATCTTCTGTAGAGCTTCCTCTTGAATGATGCCGTTGGGCTTTCTGTGGCTTTGGCTTAGGGTTTGACCAGTACTTTACCTCAAGATCTCTGGAGAACAACCGCAGGAACATCTGGTTTGCCGAGTTCTGGGAGGACGACTTCAGATGCAAACTAACAAGGCCAGGCATCAAAATAGACAGCGAGAAGAAAAAATGCACAGGTATGAACACACACACTGTAAAAAAAAAAAACTAAATTTTATGGTAAAATCCTGGCAACTGGGTTGCCAGAACATTACCCTATAAATAACAATAACAATATGTTCAGCATACGATAGTAGGCTGTATATCTACTATGTAAATAATACAAATATTTACTGTTCAGAATTTTGTACCTTTGCTATTTTACAGACTTTTACCGCAAAATTCAGGAACATGTTTTCCAGTATATATTTAGACTATTTGTTTATTTATTTTTTTGCTGACTCCTGATTTTCAAAGGCAATAAGCTGACGGTTTGGGGTGCATAAATGAATTTAAATGAATGTGTTGTGTTGTGCATCTTATCTTATCTTTCTCTCTCTCTGCGTCTCTGGGCCCAGGCGAGGAGAGGATCAGCCGGCACTCGCAGTACGAGCAGGAGGGGAAGGTGCAGTTTGTGATCGACGCGGTGTACGCCATGGCGCACGCCCTACACAGCATGCACTTAGACCTGTGCGCAGGGGCCATGGGCGTCTGCGACAAGATGGACCCCGTGGAGGGACGGCAACTGCTCAACTACATCCGCTCTGTCAGCTTCAACGGTGAGCTTACAACGGTTAACTTTCCTTTACAGTCCGACAAAACTGGGGGGGGAGGTTAAATTACATTCCGGGGGCTACATTCCATTCCATTCCGGGGGGTTACATTACATTCCATTACATTCCGGGGGGTTACATTACATTACATTCCGGGGGGTTACATTCCATTCCATTCCATTCTGTGGGGTTACATTACATTCCATTCCGGGGGGTTACATTACATTCCATTACATTCCGGGGGGTTATATTACATTACATTCCATTCCGGGGGGTTACATTCCATTCCATTACATTCTGGGGGGTTACATTACATTACATTCCATTCCGCTTTTATTCCGGACGACTTATGCAGCTTTTAATTTTTTACATAGTATCTATTTATACAGCTGGATTTATACTGAAGCAATGCAGGCTAAGTATGGCAGTGTCCTACCTGGGACACAGAGCCTGAAATAGTATGTCTCATGCGGAAAGTGAGAGTTGATTTGGGGGAGACACACTGCTGGACGACCCAGTCTCGCCTAGTCAAACACCAAGCCTCACAGGCATACTAGCTAGTCTAGCAGTTAATTAACGTGAAAATATAGGGGGGACATGTCCAAACCTATGTGAATGTGTGGGAGGATCCATGCTGGATATTGTACAGCATATCCATCCGAAAAGGTAAATAGTTGGCTCAATAAGTCTGCTGTTTAGAGGGGTACGCTACAAAGTATAGTGTAGATGCCAGTCAAATGATAAAATACTTGAACTTTTGCAGTGTGTGAGATGATGTTTCTCACTGGATGGACAAATAAAGCTTTAGAAAAATTCTATACAATGAACCATTTAGTGATGTGTGGGAAGAACATTCAATAGTATGTCAGTCTCCTGGATAGAGCTGTGTGTTCTGCACCATAGATGTGGAAGGAAACGCATTTATTATTAATTGAATATGACAAGGAAAAAAAACTGAATAATGAATATCTCATCATATGTTTGCCTCTCTGCCTGTGGAGTTGCACACTTGTGCATACATTTGAAAATCATGAACATACATTTTTTTTCTCCCCGGAAAATTTATTTGTGACTGAATGTGTATCGACTGAAAGCCCGTTGGGATATAAAGTCCTTGTATAAGTTGTTAACACGAGCTCTATACATTATTAAATTCCATATTACATTTAATTCCACTCAATCCAGCAGTCATACAGTCGCTTGCATTGTCATGGCCTCTTCAAGAGCAGTGGTTCACAGTAAACTGCAAATAGAAAAATAATTAACAAGCTACACCGCTAACCGCTAGCCGCTGGAGTCCATTTGACTTAGTGTTTAATGTACTAATACTACTGCTGTGCACATTAAATACATTTAATTACAAAGAATATAAATAAATACTAGAAATTATTTTGATTATGATTAAGAGGTCATGGATTTAAAAACAAATTTTTTTCACAAAGGCAGAGTGCACAAAGGCAGAGCTACCATTCTAGATGCAAACAAGTGAATAGGAATTAGCCGCTAATGGGTGTTGCTTTACATCGACATGCTTGTCAAATTAAGGCATGTTTTCTGCCTCCCTTATTAGTTGCCCACCAGCTGTTGCTGCAGAAGGTCACTTGGTTGCTGTCATTCATAAAATTGCCCTGTTGATTATGCCGTGTTCTATTATATAGGTTTTGTTGCAAATTAACAAGTATTATGCAGTTTTCCTCAATGAGCTACGACCCAGAAAATAACCCTGAACCTGCTTGGCTGTTTCTCAGTACTAAATCTCCGACCTCTTACTTGCCTTCCAAAATGTTTTATTCCAGATGATTAGCTTCATCCAGAATAATTTCAATTAATATTATGCCAGGATAAACAATGAAGCTTATTGTGACGAATCCTTTGTACAATACACTATATAAATACAATTAAGTTGATTGATTGAGCGATAAGCCAATGATCTTCCCATCGCCGGTACCACACGTGTAGATGTACATGGAGCACTAGGCCTGATACCACACGTGTAGATGTACATGGAGCAGTAGAACCGATACCACACGTGTAGATTTACATGGAGCAGTAGGCCTGATACCACACGTGTAGATGTACATGGAGCAGTAGGCCTGATACCACACTAGATTTACATGGAGCAGTAGGCCTGATACCACACGTGTAGATGTACATGGAGCAGTAGGCCTGATACCACACGTGTAGATGTACATGGAGCAGTAGGCCTGATACCACACTAGATTTACATGGAGCAGTAGGCCTGATACCACACGTGTAGATGTACATGGAGCAGTAGGCCTGATACCACACGTGTAGATATACATGGAGCAGTAGGCCTGATACCACACTAGATTTACATGGAGCAGTAGGCCTGATACCACACGTGTAGATGTACATGGAGCAGTAGGCCTGATACCACACGTGTAGATGTACATGGAGCAGTAGGCCTGATACCACACTAGATTTACATGGAGCAGTAGGCCTGATACCACACGTGTAGATTTACATGGAGCAGTAGGCCTGATACCACACGTGTAGATATACATGGAGCAGTAGGCCTGATACCACACGTGTAGATGTACATGGAGCAGTAGGCCTGATACCACACGTGTAGATTTACATGGAGCAGTAGGCCTGATACCACACTAGATTTACATGGAGCAGTAGGCCTGATACCACACGTATAGATGTACATGGAGCAGTAGGCCTGATACCACATGTGTAGATGTACATGGAGCAGTAGGCCTGATACCACACGTGTAGATGTACATGGAGCAGTAGGCCTGATACCACACGTGTAGATGTACATGGAGCAGTAGGCCTGATACCACACTAGATTTACATGGAGCAGTAGGCCTGATACCACACGTGTAGATGTACATGGAGCAGTAGGCCTGATACCACACGTGTAGATGTACATGGAGCAGTAGGCCTGATACCACACGTGTAGATGTACATGGAGCAGTAGGCCTGATACCACACGTGTAGATGTACATGGAGCAGTAGGCCTGATACCACACGTGTAGATGTACATGGAGCAGTAGGCCTGATACCACACGTGTAGATGTACATGGAGCAGTAGGCCTGATACCACACGTGTAGATGTACATGGAGCAGTAGGCCTGATACCACACGTGTATATTTACATGGAGCAGTAGGCCTGAGAGGAGGGTGTTTCCCTGGTTGAGTACAGGGTCCCAGGTCTCCAGGACATCACACACACGTTCTCGCCCGCGGCGGATCTGCTAATGCACGGCACAGTGGCTCGCAAAGAGCCTCCCTTCAATCATCCCTCGCTCCCCCAGGCCTCCTCTCTACAGACAGGAGACGCGCTCTCCTCTTTTCAAGCTGTCTTTCTGTTTCTCGCTCTTTTTTCCCTTCTCTAAGTTATTTTCCGCCCGCTGCTGTTTCTTGCTGCTTTTGTAGCTAAGAAGCTTTCTATGAAAAAAAAAAGCACTTCCCATTTTAGTTTGGTTCCTCTGTGCCAGTGGCGCTGTCATAGGAAAGCGCACTCTGATGGGAGTGCCTGAAGGGACAGATTGAACACGCAATGTGCATTACAGCGCATTGGGACTGTTAAGACCCTCTTTTCATGCAGGCATATAAAATAAGGCTTTTCTGTATGGTGGGGGAAACCTGCTGTTCATGTCTCTTGGGGACTGGCTGAGCCCGAATCCTCACGGTCAAGGGGCATCTCTTCACGATGTGCACTGTCTTGTCACATCTGCTGTGCATATACAGATGAAAATGTTAAGGTTTATTTTTGCTCAGATAGGCTGTGACAACACTTGGCGGAATGTGTTTTGTTGAAAAAATATCAGATTACGTAAAAAAAAAAAAAAAAAAGGCTGAAGCATTTACTCAATGCTTTTTGCAAAAATAAATTATAATCATTTTACGTGATTACATCTGATGATTTTTGTATTTGCAGAATTATCTGTGTAGACTTGATAGCGTATAGGACTGGAAGAATGAGCTGAAAGGACAGAAAAATGCAATGTAATATCCCAATGGAAGTGACTTAAGAGATGAGCCTCAGTGAGATGAGGCTTGGAGGCAAGCTTATGTGTAGGTTTTGGGGAAAGACAGGGAGACATGTCACCCAAATACAGTATTTTCATATTAATTCATTGCCAGACTCTCTAGTGTGCTTGTGAGACTTGACGTGTGACTACGCAAGACTAGGTGGTCCAGCAGCGCGTCTTTCCCTAAGTTGAAATTAAAACTTTGCCAATAGAGGCAAGTACTGCTGTTGACTCCTATTATGCGCCCAGTCAAGATTATAGCCAATGAAGAGAGAGAGAACCGTCTGCACATTCACACCATGCGAGGACATCAGCTGCCAGGCAGGGCTTCACATTACCTTTGTTCTATTGTCTGGAACAAGTATATTTTTTGGTCGCACAGTAAAAACTTTCCATGTGAGAGATAAAAATAAAAAAAGTTAAATTAAAAATGACCTGAATAGAAGTAGAAATTGCATGATGCTCATTTCACCTGCCATCCTGGTTACATTGTTAATCAGATCATTTTGCTAATAAGAATTGAGAAAATGCAATGACAAATTGAATCTATTTTGATTACAAACGGAGGGTTTCGGACAAGTTGTTGAGTCTTTCGGGTGAGTGAAAAATTAAGTCCCACTTAAGCTCAAAGGTTTAAGTCCCACTTAAGCTCAAAAAGTTTCCTTACAAAGCCTTGCGCTGAAAGCCTGGGAGCCTGCACAAGTCCTAATAATATTCAGCAACGGTTTGTATTTGGGCCTACAGGCAGCGCAGGGACTGGTGTCCTCTTCAACGAGAATGGAGATGCTCCAGGACGCTATGACATCTTCCAGTACCAGATGTCCAACACCAGCTCCCCGGGCTACAAGGTCATCGGCCAGTGGACCAATCACCTACGGCTCAACGTAAAACTCTGCAGTCTCGTGTTTCCACTCAAAAATGCTCTCACGATAGTTTATACCTTCTATATTTTATCATTAATTTGAAGTTTTAAAAAAATGTCTGCAGTCTTGTTTTTCCTCTTGGCGTGGTTACTCAGAAACTCAAAATGATCTTACAATAGTTTACACCATCTATATTTTATCATGAATTTGAAGCCTTTTGAAAAACTCACACTATGAATCTGTCTTGATTTTGGACAGTTGAGTGTTTAGTACTATTGATACATTGACTGACTGCTGTATTGATTAATTCCAAACTGAACAGTTTGTCGCCCTGCGTTCTCTCTCAGATAGAGGAGATGCAGTGGTCGGGCGGGGAACGGCAGGTGCCTGACTCCGTGTGCAGCTTCCCATGCAACCCCGGCGAGAGGAAGAAGATGGTGAAGGGCGTTCCGTGCTGCTGGCACTGCGAACTCTGCGATGGCTACCATTTCCAGGCGGACGAGTTCACCTGCGAGACTTGCCCCTTCGACATGCGCCCCACCCAGAACCGCACAGCCTGTCGGGCCACGCCCATCATCAAGCTGGAGTGGCACTCGCCCTGGGCCATCATTCCCGTCTTCCTGGCCATCCTGGGCATCCTGGCCACCTTATCCGTGGTCATCACCTTCATCCGCTTCAACGACACGCCCATGGTCCGCGCCTCGGGCCGGGAGCTGAGCTACGTGCTCCTGACGGGGATCTTCCTAATTTACCTCATCACGTTCCTGATGATCGCCGAGCCAGGGCCCGTGGTGTGCGCCTTCCGCCGCTTACTGCTCGGACTGGGCATGAGCATCAGCTACTCCGCCATGCTCACCAAGACCAACCGCATCTACCGCATCTTCGAGCAGGGCAAGAAGTCCGTCACGCCGCCCAGGTTCATCAGCCCAACCTCGCAGCTGGCCATCACTTTCATTCTCATCTCCGTGCAGGTGAGTCCGCGGGCCACGCCCGGGAGGGAATGTTCACCACTAGGCCGTGTCCAAATCAGTGCACTTGCCTACTATTGAGTATGCCAGTTGAGTATATATATATTTTAAAGCAGTTAAGTATGGACAATTCAGAAAATTTTGTGTTATTATTATACCCAGATGATATACTTATTTTCAGGTTTTAGGTGTAGTATGGAGGATATTTTTTCCATACTGCATGTCACTAAACAGTATGCAGTAAGAAGTATACAGTATGCTAGTACACAGTACGCAGGACGGAGGAGTAGATAGGGCTCTGATTCGGATCCTAGTGAATCATAACGTGTGGCAAGCAGTCAACAATCATCAGAAGCATTCTCTCTTTGCTGAATTAGCATGTTATCGGTTTTAGCAATTCAGTCTTCAGGTAATTATGATGTACTGCACTGCAGGTTACTGTACATTAGTATGCACAGTGCAGCTAATCTGTTTCTTAATTTATAATACACCGGCACTATCTAACCTTGCTTTGATGATATTCCAAATTATTGAACTTTTAACATAAAAAATTAACATTATGTAATATATTCCCCGGAATAATTATTCTGTATACTTATATATATACGTACGTATACTTATATTATATACCCGTATTATATACCCATAAACTTTAATCCGTGTGTGATCCTCAAAAATATTAACCAAGATGCAGATGTACTGAAGTATCTTGCATTTGCTGAAATATAGTAACCACAACAAGTCAACAATGACTAGAGCCAACAACAAACTACAAACACTTCAGTGGAACCAATGAAATGGGTCAGAGTACATTAATGTATTATGGAGTGTGCACCAGAACACCACCACCATAACTGATCATTTATTATCAGTCAAAGTTAAGCAGAAGGCTCGTGTAAATCTTTGGGATGGAGACGAGGCGTTCGAGGCAGTCAAGGCCCAACGGAGGAACATTTGTGTTTCTCCCCCCAGCACACACACACACACACACACACACACACACACACACACAGCTCTCTATGGAGCTGACGCTAACAGGAACATCTGCTCTTTCAGCAACACGCCCCTGTTTTCCCCCTCATCTCCGCTCAACCCCCGCCAAAGGAAAATTTCTCTATAAAGTTTTTGGGTTTTAAATAATTAATGTTAGAAGTTGAAGGCTGTTTGAATAGATATGGTGAGGTGGAGCTCAGTGCTTAACGGCATAACCCTTGTTTTTTATATCTGTGCATACCAGTCATTTCTACCATGGTTGTGGGGGGTGGGGGGGGTTGGGGGAGATCGCGGACAGGAGATGGGGGAAGAGTTAGCGACGGTAAACAGTCGCGCGTTGTCCCACCCCGTCTCTCGCGCAGGTGTTAGGAGTGTTCATCTGGTTCGGCGTGGTTCCGCCGCACACCATCATCGACTACGAGGAGCTGCGGCCGCCCAACCCGGAGCTGGCGCGCGGGATCCTCAAGTGCGACATGTCGGACCTGTCCCTCATCTGCTGCCTGAGCTACAGCATAGTCCTGATGGTCACCTGCACCGTTTACGCCGTCAAGAGCCGCGGCGTCCCCGAGACCTTCAACGAGGCCAAGCCCATCGGCTTCACCATGTACACCACCTGCATCGTGTGGCTGGCCTTCGTCCCCATCTTCTTCGGCACGGCGCAGTCTACGGAGAAGGTAAGAGGGCGCTCGGGCGCCGCCATTCCTCCATCTTTTCCGTTACGCGCTGCTTTTGACTAATCTCGGTGTGGATGTGAAGTCAGTTTCACGTTTTTAGAAAAACACAATGCTCGTCACAAGAAAGAGAAGGAAGGTGTATTTCAACAGAACGTTCGCTTTGGGTACCAATACAAATGTATGCATTGGGGGGAAAAAAACGTGTATTTAAATTGAAAATAAAAGCGAGAAACAGCCTGCCCAAAACTCGATAACAAGCAAACGTTTTACGGCTAAGAGATGTTTCCTTAGAAGCATTCTTTGATGTGGGAATGAGGCGGGAAAGGAGGAAGATGAAATGGAAAACAGAATTTTATTCCTGTTTTATCTGACTAAGACTCACCGTGACACAGAGACAAAAGCCTCTCCCGCCAACGGCACACTTTGTGGGAGGAGGACGATAAGGGGAGTTGGTGGAAAAACAATGGCGCCAACCATCTTAATAAACCTGAGCTCAAGGGGAATTAGAGCAGCCATTTTGCACGTTTGAGATTGAGAAACAACTGGCAGAGTGGCAGCACACAGGAAGCACAGGAGCCCATTCCCCTCCTCAAAATCCCTCCATTTCTCCCCTCAAAACATGGCATTTATTACCTTCAGCCTCCCCTCTAAATGTGATATGGCCGCTTCTCTTTTGTTTTCCACGCAGAAAACATCACAGGGATACGTTCTCAATCCAATCCAAGCATTAAAACTGAATCAATCGCTTGTAAATACCACACTGGGTAAATCGCGGGGACCTGGGTTTAAAAGAGCACACCAGGGCCTGTACATGTTTCTGGATTGGAACAACAAAATAAATAAACAATTACATCTTTAAAGAAAATGAGCATTCCCTTGTGCAATTCCTATACAAAATTTTGAATGGGCTCTATATTCATGTGCTATGCAGGATCCTTGCCAGGTCCTGGGGGACCCTGTGTGCCAGTTTGCTGGTCCCTTAAATCTGCACAGAGTCCAATTCTATTCAGAAAATATTGAGAAGAAAAATACAATGCAGAAATACCCAAGATAAACCCTAGGATGCATTGTTGATACTGTAAGGTACCCTAACTGTGAATGTATGTTTTTCACAAAATAATAAAATGGCTAAAATTATTTTTACAACATAATTATTTTACAAAAGAAAACCTTACATGTAAAAACTATCAAGCAACAATCTTTATTACAGGTGGATAACTGCAAGCAAGTATTGACTGACTAATAAAATGACTAGGCACTGATATAGACAAAAATATACACAGGTATGCATGAACATAGTGCATCCATTCAAAGCATAAAAAAAGAAGCTATTTCAAACAAAGCCAACCCATCTTTTTCATCAAATGACATAGTGCTCAGCCTTTGGGTAAACATTTCTCTCACGAATAAGTCCTTTGATGATGGAGAGAGCATCAAAAATAGAAGTACTTTCTTGTCTAATAAAGGCGAACATTAAGAGGCAGTTAGCTGAACATTTCTGCGCCCTAGGTCCTGTAATCCCGGGTCGTTCTTTTATCATAGACGAGGACAGACGCAGGAGGGAATGGTAGAGGGTGGCCATATTTGTCAAGAGACTAGAGTCGATAACCGTTGTGTTGCATCATCTATAAAAAACAACTTTTGCACTTTTGTATGTAGGGAATATAATGTTTCAGTATTCTCTTACAACGGCAAAAGTATTTATTGATATTGTAGGGTAATGTAGGCCATGGTAAACTCTATAGAGGGAAGGTAAAACGCTTTGTTTCAGTAGTTAATAGCTTGTGCCGATCATAAACAGCACTGATGGTCAACCTATTAGAATCTCTTTGATGTCCTATTTTAACATGCAGTTTGTTGTATTCCTGTTATGTGATTCTATCCAAACAGAATAGTCAGGATTAAAACGCTTTCACTCAGAAACAAAGTGTATTCCACGTTTAGCATGTACAGCCCATGTCATGATGATCCTGACAAATACAATCGGTAATGAAAAGACCATTTAAAAATGAAACGGTCTTTTTTTTACACAACAGTGATATCACTAATGTTCCATTTACAAACTGACAAAGAAGATAGAATTATTGCGCTCAATCGATAAAAGTTGTAACAGGTGCGTATAGCCAAAGCCCATCATGAGAAAAAGAAAACACACTGCTTGTAAAGGTCAGACACTTGTCTGGCAAAAATATATCTTTATTATAATAACAAAATTACATGGTGAAAAAAAAAAAAAGTGCACATGAAAAGTGTTAAACTAGAGCAAGTGTCTGACCTTTACATGCAGAGTGTGCAACTAGACAACAGTGTCTGACCTTTACATGCAGAGTGTGCAACTAGACAACAGTGTCTGACCTTTACATGCAGAGTGTGCAACTAGACAACAGTGTCTGACCTTTACATGCAGAGTGGCAACTAGACAACAGTGTCTGACCTTTACATGCAGAGTGTGCAACTAGACAACAGTGTCTGACCTTTACATGCAGAGTGTGCAACTAGACAACAGTGTCTGACCTTTACATGCAGAGTGTGCAACTAGACAACAGTGTCTGACCTTTACATGCAGAGTGTGCAACTAGACAACAGTGTCTGACCTTTACATGCAGAGTGTGCAACTAGACAACAGTGTCTGACCTTTACATGCAGAGTGTGCTTGCCACCTTTTCTCTTAAACTGAAAAAGATACATTTATAATTAGACTAAGCATTTGAATCGCTTTTAAAAAGAATACACTTTTAGTAGTTGGTCTAGTCCTTGAGAAGAAAATGGAAACAGTCTCTTGGTTTTTTAGTTTTTGTTGTGACTGATACTTAAGACATGTGACCCAAGGCACGTACCCTGTTAGACATGTGCATTTATGCCATCAAAAATAGCCCGCTCACAAGAAAAGTAATTTTATATATTTATGGGCAGCCAATTACGTCAGTATTAACAATGCACAATGTCATAGGATAATCCACCTGCCACTCAGTGAAACTAAGCCTGCCATTGGTCAGAATAAGTGTATCCAGGCTGTACAGCAGATGTGGTCTAAGCCAACCGCTATCGAGCATCACACTCTGAAATACCTTCCATGTGACCTGCATTAACGTTGCTTTCAGATCGGTCATGTGTAAGAAGATGTAAGGGCACTTAAAACATAATGAACAAAAACCTGGGATAGCAAGAGATACAGGATGAAAAGCGAAAAGTGTTTTTTTTACCTTCTGGGTAGTTTTATTTATTTGCTTAATTTATTTATTTATTTTGTCTTGTCTACTTTTTAGGCATAATTATATCCTGTACGATATTTATTTTCTTGTAAAAAGATTTTCTTGTGAAATACGATCATTCGTATCTTGTCATAAAAAACCTGGTTAGCAGATGGTCTGCAGATTTTCCAAATTTCACCATACACAGGAGAGGACCAAATTTCACCATACACAGGAGAGGACCAAATTTCACCATACACAGGAGAGGACCAAATTTCACCATACACAGGAGAGGACCAAATTTCACCTTACACGGGAGAGGACCAAATTTCACCATACACAGGAGAGGACCAAATTTAATTGAATAAAGCATCCCTTTATTACTATATAGTCATTAGAGCATGCACCAGGTAAACCTGTCTCTTTTGCCCCAAATGCCTGATGTGCCCCTTTGATCTGATAAAAGAAAATTACATTTATATTATATAAAAATATATATATAATAATTAGTATTATTGTTGGTGTCATTAATTTCAGTGCCTATATTTCATCAGATCAATAAATGGGGGCAAGTAATAAAGGGAAGGAAAAAGTGTACATAACTGGGCATGGTAAATCAGTTTTACTAGGTTGTGCTTTTCTCACTTTGAGCCTCTGCCCCCTCAAAAGGCCTCTGCACAACCCCGATGTCTATGAATAACACAGCACACACAAAAGGAGAAAATATCGCATTCCACAATAAATCCTTGTGGGCCACCTGATTAAACGGAATCCTCTTCAATGTGCACAAATTGGAAAAATATACATAATGTGCACGATCAAAACTCCATTATCATGCTTGAGCATTTCAAAGCATTGAATGCCTTGCAAATGTGTCAAAAGCAGGAGTCAAATAG
Source organism: Ilyophis sp. 1 JC-2022 (assembly GCA_022702515.1). NCBI lineage: Eukaryota > Metazoa > Chordata > Actinopteri > Anguilliformes > Synaphobranchidae > Ilyophis > Ilyophis sp. 1 JC-2022. Next base: position 53,368,535 of record CM040402.1, read on the forward strand.
GGATGATTCGTGCTGAAAAGCAGCTGCAGTAAAGAGAAAATCCTTCATCATAGAGAGTAAAACAACCCGGGTCTCACCCACCTCACGACACGGGTAAAAAGCCCAATCTGAACGGGTATTTCTACTATGTAGACTAAAGCTGGAGAAAATGCCTAACCCTAACCCTAACCCAACATTCCATCAGCTGTCAGCAGCCAGTGTGAGTTACAGAAACAGTTACAGGGCAAAAAGTCTATTATTTTAACCTACTGTTGTTCCGGCTTGAAGTCTTTACACAGACATCGATACTGGATCAGCTCCACCAATTACCCGGTATTTATGCTCTGGGACATCGATACTGGGTCAGCTCCACAAATTACCCGATATTTACGCTCTGGGACATCGATACTGGGTCAGCTCCACCAATTACCCGGTATTTACGCTCTGTGTAAAGACTGAATACCTCTGCACATTGAGCTGATGGCCCCAGACTAGCCAGGACAGGTGATTCCTGGAGAGTAATTAGCATACATTTCACTACAGGATAATAAAGCACACACTGGACCAAGAGCCTCTTCCTGAAAACACCTGTCATTTTCCCAGGAAGAGCTAAATAAGGTGGCAGTCAGCTTCCTTGTCTCTCATTTTCAGAAAACAAATGTTCTGGGACAAACTCTGTAAAATAACAGATTTTGAATCCGTCTGAAAAGATGGTGCTGCAAGGTTCTTAAGGGTGTATATCTGTAATGTGTTAAAATAATAATAATATAAGACCCGTAGGCTTGCTGTCCATACTTAAATAATCTCCCATGATCGTGCAACCAGAGCTCATCCATTTATTCACAGGCAAATATATTTTAAAAAACTAGAATTTTGGCTTAGACTTAAAAATCAATCGAGCCCAAAAATTATCGTGAGAGTCATCTCCAAATGAACAGCAAGAAGGCATTCTCTCTCAGTATTCGCATTTATATTAAAACCTTGGTTTAATTTGCCTCAATTCAAAAAATTCTGAATGGCTGAATTCCGAATTCCATGCCATCTTGTAACTTTATTTTACTACTTATATTTCTAGAATATAAATTTAATAACAACTCTATACTTCTGGTCTTTGTTTATTTTATTGTGCCGTTGTGTGCATTTTTTATTATTTAGTTCTTGCTTCATGCTGACATTTCAATGTTTTGGGCTGTTCCTTCAGAAGTTTGCTTTGTTTTTTTATGCCATTCGTTTAGGTTAGGTTTGAGTTTTTCATCAAAGATATCACCTCCATGCATGGCCAGTTGCATCGAAAAAGGATTTGTCACAATGACACTTCAAACTTCAGGAAAGGGGCATTGTGCAACACGTTCTATAATGAATGCTATATCTGATACGGACACACGTGGCCTATGTTCTTCTCCCCGATCCAGATGTACATCCAAACGACCACTCTGACCGTCTCTATGAGTCTCAGCGCCTCGGTGTCGCTGGGGATGCTCTATCTCCCCAAAGTCTACGTCATCGTCTTCCACCCGGAGCAGAACGTGCAGAAACGCAAGCGCAGCTTCAAGGCCGTGGTGCAGGCAGCCACCATGTCTACGCGCCTGTCCCAGAAATCCAACGACAAGCAGAACGGCGAGACCAAGATCGAGCCGGACAGGACGCAGTAGGCGACGCCGCCCGCGGGTACGGGCCTGCGTACGCGATATCTCCCGCCAAAATTGAGCTGCCATTTGTTCCCTCAGAAACTCGCTGACTCACCACTGTTCCCTCCCCATATCCACTCTATCCTGCAGCACTGCCATGTGATGCAATGCACTGCATTATACCCTCATCTCATGTGCACCTCACTTGACGACAGTACCTTACCCCTGTTTCTCTGGGTTCATTCCAATCGCTTACTTTCACTCGTGTCCTTTCCTCGCTCCGTAGCTCCGCCCAATGGAGGATGCGAGGAAGGGATGCAAGGATCAGATACGAGGACAGAGGAATTGAGGAAACATGCATTAGGCAAAGGGAACGTCCTTGTTCAGTCAAGCGTCAGCGTCATATTATGTTTATGCGCTTAACTATAATGCATTTTTTTTCCATAAATAAACGTGGCTTCTGTTAGTCAAATAATGAGTGTTATCACGGATTGAAGCACTTCATAATAAATGGAAAGGAACGGTAAAATTTGATTTGTGTATGGGTGCCCCTGCCACATAGCAGATGTGGAGAGGTGGATAATTTATACACGTCACCCATTCCGAGAAAAACGTTCGCACTACACTTGTGTTTCCTCGCTGAAGCATCCTCCAGGAGCCTCCTCGCTTCTCCGAGGAGCATTTAACGTTTTGGAATGTCTTTAAAAACCTCAATCGATTTACATGTCAGACAAGGACTGAGGACACAAGGACAGATAAAATAAGCAATTGGAATTAACCCGCTGTCTCTTACCCTTGACCCCTGACCCCTGACCCCAGTCTCATACAAAATTAAGTTAAAGAACAGATTTTTTCATTCAGCTTCCTGTCTGGGATGAAATGCTATATTTTATTAAGCGTTTCACAGTTCTCTTATACAATTGAAAATCCATCCATTTCACAACAAATATTATTTTCAATATTTTCCCATTCTTTACCCCTCCTTTTTTATCACTCCCTGAGACAGCTATTATCACTAAAAGATCAAAGCCATCAAACAATTCCATAAAGCTGTTGAAAATACATTCATACATTCCTCTGCAATACTGGAGGTATTTCAGGGGAAATTAAACCATCGGGGTAAAGCTTTTGCATTTATCAGTTCTGTACACGTTTTTATCATAATGTCTGTCATGAAAGTCAGTTCAAAGTGTTAGAAAAGCAGTTATCGGGATATGCATTCTTTTCATTTCCATTTTGAAACGGGATATAAAAATTGTATTCCATGTATTTTTGCATGCATTGAGCCAGCTGCAAAAGACCTTTTCAAATAGTAACTTTTTTTTGCTCCGTTTACATCATACACAAGAGCAGGCATGTGACATCATACACAAGAGCAGGCACGTGACATCATACACAAGAGCAGGCACGTGACATCATACACAAGAGCAGGCACGTGACATCATACACAAGAGCAGGCACGTGACATCATACACAAGAGCAAGCACATGACATCATACACAAGACCAGGCACGTGACAGAAACCCTTTGTGAGGTATGTACTGCCACCTGCAACAATAATTAAATTAAATTAAATAACTTATTGTTTTTATGAAGGCAAACAGAGGCACATATGAGAGCATGTTCTGTCCCACAGTCAGCGATTGTCCTTCATGCCCTTAATTTAACCAGTTTAATTAAAAGAGCCCAGTCAGCAGAACTGGATTATTAATATTCTCACACAATAGCATCCTCTGGAAAGCCCCCCAAAGGGCTTTGACTAATGACATCCACGCCCTCGAAATGGAAATATTAAATTACCTCCAATAACATGCGTTACTCAATTCATCAGAATCAGCAGAGACCGCGATGACGCTCATCCCTTCCCATCAGCCTTTGCAGCTCAGTTTACTGCTTATAGCGGCTGAGCCGACAGGACTGATCCCAGTGAACACCAATTCACAGTCTGTATATTTCATGTGGAATACGTTGGCTTGCCAAGATGTGCTTTCCTTTCCTACCTTGGGATAATAATAATAATAATAATAATAATAATAATGACGGTTGGCCCTTCAGGAAATTCTCAGCCATTTTACTGTATGTCACAACATCAAGGGAACTTCAACAAGATTTAAATTTCAAAACGGTCATTAGCATATATTATATTCTTAGCAGTGTATTGCTATTGACTGTCGTTGACAACATTTCAAAATACAAATCAAATCCTGGCAACATAATAATTACGAATGTTAAAAAAATGTTAGAAAAATTTGTTTTGTTACGATTTTAATTTGCCTGTAAGACACTCTGTCCAGAGCAACTTATAATAGATTACATTTTCAGCCTGTCCACATCTATAGCTGGATATTTACTGAAGCACTTCAGGCTCCTTGTGGACAGTACAGCACTGATGCACTGAGGACTTGAATTTCAAACTTATAAGATACAAATAAATAAAAAACATTACAAGCTTCTCAACCCACCCACTGCACTGCTAGCCTGTATGGATCAAAAATAATTCAAACTACAGGTTACTGCCAAAATAAAAGGCGTAGTATCCCTCTGTGAGAAGATCTCGGTTGACTGTTCTTGAAGAAACTGCCAGTTCACGCCTTCGATTGAAGTTTGTGGCAAGAGTTGCTCGTCTGTTTTGTCTCAAACCAATGCACAGACATCATGACTAAGGAGTGTATGCTTTCCATCACAGTTGTCCCAAGTTGAGGACGTCTTTCCCTCAGACTTCCATGTAAAAACCATCTAAGCCATTGTCCCTCATCAAACATCAGCATGTTCAGCAGCCTTCACCAGTGAAGTTCCTGCCGAACATGCCCCAACAACCACCCCTCTTTCAAAGTCACTCACATCTCTTCTTCTAGTTATTGTGGCCAAAATAATGGGCAACTGTTCCAGCTGAGCACTTTTAAACACAACGGCCCAATCAAAATGTCCGCCCTGAGCCCTAAGGATTGAGTGCACACAGACTTTGGTTGATGTATGTCACATGCGTGCCTGGCATAAATGCGTGAGTGCGTGAGAGTGCAAGGGGCTCGAAATGGGACAAATACGAGGGATGGGACAACACTTTGTGATGTTATATGTTGCCTTGACAACGCCTGTCTCGCATGCAAGATGTTTATGACAATCGGCACTTTAGGATTTTTAATTTTAGGTTTGTACCCGCTGAAAGAACTCTGCCCGCCATGTGTATCGTTTGTTTACAATTTCCGATATGCTTCCGGCAGCGTGTCCGTTTTTTATCGCCACAAATGCTATGAACTGTGGGTAATTCCCTCAGCAAAGTCTGCAAGATTACAGACTTGCGGAAAGTCTGCATAAAGGGCTCGACAGACAAAGTCTGAGGGCAGTGTGAGAGTGTGAGGGTGTAAAATAGTAAGGAAAGACGTGCTCTACTCACCTAAGACTTGTAAGTAAGCTTACGGGTGCTGTGGCACAGGGCACATACAGGTGCAGCTCAAAAAAATTTTATATCGTGAAAAAGTTAAAAATTTGTGTCACTCATTTCAGAAAGTTAAACTCATATACAGGTGCAGCTCAAAAAATTCGAATATCATGAAAAAGTTCAATATTTTTTGTCACTCATTTCAGAAAGTGAAACTCATATATTATATAGATTCATTACACATAGAGTGAAATATTTCAAGCCTTTATTTCTTGTAATTTTGATGATTATGGTTTACAGCTAATGAAACCCAAAATTCAGTGTCTCAGAAAATTAGAATATTTTGCTTTAACATATTTTTAAAGTATCATATTTAATATTTGGTCGCATATTCTTTGCATGCTGTTACTGTCATGGATCTTGCCTTCCTTCTCTTATCTCCGCGTCCTCTTTATTCTTTTTTGTCGTTTAATCTATCGGATTTCCCTTTGTTCTGAGCGGCTCACTTCATTGCGCTGCCCAAGCTGCCTTCTGCACCTGAGACAGCGCAACTTATGATTGACCATGTGTTTCGGCCGCACGGTCTTCCGTCGGATGTGGTGTCCGATCGCGGCCCTCAGTTTGCCGCCAAGTTTTGGCGGGCGTTTTGCTCTTTGCTGGGGGCTTCGGTTAGTCTGTCTTCCGGTTTTCACCCGGAGACTAACGGCCAGACAGAGCGTACGAATCAGACTCTGGAGAGTACACTTCGCTGGCTTGCCGCGTCCAAGCCCACCTCCTGGAGTCGTCACCTCGCCTGGGCTGAGTACGCTCATAACACGCTGCGTAACGCCTCCACCGGCCTCTCACCCTTCGAAGCTCAGCTGGGTTATCAACCACCTCTTTTTCCTGAGCTGGAGAGGGAGGTGGAGGTGCCCTCCGCAGGGTTTTTCGTTCGGAGGTGTCGGTCGATCTGGAGACAAGTGCGTTTGTCTCTCATACGGGCATCGGCTAAACAAAAACTGCAACTGCCGCGCTCGATGCGCATCCACCCCACGTTTCACGTCTCCCGTCTGAAACCAGTGCTCGTCAGTCCTCTCGCCCCGGTGGAGAAACCACCTCCGCCTCCCCGACTCATTGAGGGGGGTCCGGCTTATACCGTTCACCGCATTGTGGCCGAGAGACGTGTGGGCAGAGGGTGGCAGTTCCTCGTAGACTGGGAGGGCTACGGTCCGGAGGAACGTTGCTGGGTTCCATCAAGAAACATCCTGGACCCTCAGTTAATCACCGACTTCCGCAGAGATAAGGTTGTGGAAACGTCCGGTGCCGTTCCTTAGAGGGGGGGTCCTGTCATGGATCTTGCCTTCCTTCTCTTATCTCCGCGTCCTCTTTATTCTTTTTTGTCGTTACCGGTAATCTATCGGATTTTCCTTTGTTCTGCGACGGGGTTTTGCTTTCGCCTCGTCATTAGTAAGTTCACCTGTTATTAATTTCCGTTGACTATTTATACTCCGCTTCCTGCCTCTCTCGTTGCTTCCATGTTATTCCACGTAACATTCGAGCCGGTAAAAGAGGTATAGGAGGTTAGTTAGAAAAAGCTAGTTTAAAAAGAAAGGTTAGGAAGTTTAGAAAGTAAGTTCTCTTTTTCGCTCTCAGTTCAGAGCAGAGGCTTTCTCGTTTCTTTTGGTTTTCCTTTCTTATCTAAGAGTGCTCTTACCCAAAGTGTTTGGGGTTCTGTTGAGCTCTCTGTGTTTTCCTTTTTGTTTCGCTCCACTAACAGGAGTTAGATAAGCGTATAGCTTATTTCTTTGTTTTTTGCTCGGAGATCGAGTTCCTCGTTCTTATCGCGAGGATATTTGTGTTTTGTTATTTTCCTCTATTCCACTACGGATTATTGTCCGTCGGTGGTGTTCTTTCGAACATTTTCAGTTTGCACAGCTATCGCATCTGGACTTCCAATATTCCCTCTGTGTCTCTGACACAGAGATCCCCCTACAGTTACTTCCTGAAGTCTGTGACCAATCAACATCAAAAGACTCTCGATATCTTATTTTCAGGTACTGTTACAAGCGATACTATAACCTCTCTGCATTTGAACTGATCTCTATGGGAATTGGGGGGTGAGACTAGATTCAGCTGTAAATTACACTGGTACAGTATGGAACACATGGCTGGCTAAATGGCTGTAAGTCATCAAGGGTCTGAGCTATCAAACGAGCCCCAAACCATCACTCTGTTGCCAGATATGGAGTAGATGTGGATGGATCACTGCAAGGGTTATTTCTCCTGACTCATTTTCCTATAGAACTCTATGGGAAAAAAAGTCAGGAGAAACAACCCTTAAAGGGATCCATCCACATCTACTCCATATCTGGCCGCAGAGTGATGGTTTGGGGCTTGTTTGATACCTTAGACCCTTGATGACTTACAGCCATTTAGCCAGCCATGTGTTCCATACTGTACCAGTGTAATTTACAGCTGAATCTAGTCTTACCCCACAATTCTCATAGAGATCAGTTCAAATGCAGAGAGGTTATAGTATCGCTTGTAACAGTACCTGAAAATAAGATTTTGATGTTGATTGGTCACAGACTTCAGGAAGTAACAGCATGCAAAGGATATGCGACCAAATATTAAATATGATACTTTAAAAATATGTTAAAGCAAAATATTCTAATTTTCTGAGACACTGAATTTTGGGTTTCATTAGCTGTAAGCCATAATCATCAAAATTACAAGAAATAAAGGCTTGAAATATTTCACACTATGTGTAATGAATCTATATAATATATGAGTTTCACTTTCTGAAATGAGTGACAAAAAATATTGAACTTTTTCACGATATTCAAATTTTTTGAGCTGCACCTGTATAATAAAAAAAGAAAACGGCCAGCACTCTCCAATATAAATGTACATTTTTAATAGCAGCAGTCACTGATGCGTTTGGGCTACACAGCCTTCATTAGCATACAACCTCAGCCTGAGAACAGTGTAAAGTAACCACAGCCATGACATCATACAGGTGACAGACAATTAGTAGCAATTAGTGAGTTCCCATAAGAAATCTGTCTTACTCTCTTCTAAACATAGGACCAAGGTACATAGATTATCTACAGCATACTACAATAACCATTGTATAAGAGCATGCTTTAATTTTTTATATAATATAAATGAGGAAAACATATCTTAAAGTAACATATACATTGCCAATGACATCAGAAAATAAATAACAATAACAACAAATGGGTAATTAACCGTTTTATGATAGCATTTACTTATTGTTCCAAAACCTACAAAAAACAACTGAGAATAGGCTCCTCATTCATTCCTCATGGACTTTCTAGAAAGCTTCCCATTGAGTGAATATAGAAAGCTTCCCATTGAGTGAATATAGAAAGCTTCCCATTGAGTGAATATAGAAAGCTTCTCTTTGTAAAAGTAATTATTCTGTATTGCCTCCCCTTTTGGGGCTGTTAACCACCTCAGGACCTTGGAACCGTAAAGTGCAAATATCACGTCCCATTAAATTAAAGTCTCTTGCTACTGGAGATTTCACATTCTTGCACCTAATGCTGCTTTTATATTCAGAAAATTCTTGTTTTTAGTTCTCTCGTTGACTTCCCAATATAACATAATCCGCACGGAAATGTAAGCATATAAACAATACAACAGTTCCCCCTCTAACATTAAATGTTTGTCCCATATTGGGGTGTGAAAAAGTGTTACCTTTAATCATGGCATGACAGTGTATACAATTAGAGCATGGAAGAAAGAAAATGTTTTTGGGGGTCTATATGTGTCAGATGTGACTACAAGATCCCTTAAATTCTTGGCCCTCTTGTATGCAAACCGTGGAAGGTTACAAAGTTTGCGGTGGTTACTTTACACCTGTTCTCAGATTGAGGCTGTATGCTGATGAAGGGTGTGAGGGTGGGCATTGAGATTGGGACATCCAGGTGCATGCTGGGAGTGTTAATTGCTTAAGAAACTCAGGAGCCACACCTTTGTGGAAGCACCTGCTTTCAATGTACTTTGTATCCCTCATTCATTCAAGCGTTTCCTTTATTATGGTAGTTACATGTGTATTCATGAATGATACACGTTTAGTTAGTATTCTAGAGAAGAACGGGACAAGAGTTTGTGCACTAATGTACTCAACCCTCAAATAGTTACCAAGAGGATTATATAATTTTGTCTAAATATTGTTTGAGTACCTGCGCCTTTCAGAGATGTTTCTCATTTCTATTCTTTTCTTTTTTCAGGAAACTCCAGCCAATCACAGCCCTCCCAATATTCCGCTGAATATCCAGGCATATAAATTATATATGGAGACAACACAAGATAAAATCTAATTCCCATGCACTGACACTGACTAAAGAAAAAACTACTTTGTAAATCTAATGGAACTGGAAAATGACATTTTACATGATTAAAAAATCATAAACAAAAGATGAAATGCCCCTGTTCCCCAAACATGAAATGCTCCAAACCATCCTAAAGTAAGTAATGCGTTCTTTGGTGGAATTACACTGTCTCTAATGGGAAGAGACATTCTTTTTGATGATCAGTATTACAACAAGATAAGTATTGACACCACTGGAAAGAACATGAATCTGTGCTTTTATATTTCAAAATGCTTTATGAAAAAAAGAAACCGATTTTTCTAAATCCCTTTGATGTTCTCTTTTTCTAGCCCTTTAGTTGACAAACAAATTCCTTGAAAAAAAAAGATGCGACTCTTTGACGGGAGAACACAGGCTTGTTCCTGAGAACAATTTAGCATAGCGTGCAGTTCCTTTTGTGTGCGTGGATCACCAACATTTCAGCATGGATCGTTTGTTTGTGTGTATCTGTGTGTGTGCGTTAAATGTGATTATACAAGAGAGCATTACTTTTATTGTAAATTAGAAAAGTACACTTATAATACTGAAAAACTACCAAGCAAAGAAAAATGAGGTCATTCAGTTAAACCACACTAGATTAGCAAGAAAGAATTTTGAAGCAATTCTTGTTTAATCTTGAACTTAAGCAAAAGTTTTTTCTTTCAGCAACAAAATAATGTAGTCATTTTGAACGTGTTATTTTGCGGTAAGGACAAAATACTTTATGATTTAATCAGCCCCCTCGATGAATCTTTCTATCTTGGGAGTGCCAGAATAATTTTGCCCCTAAGCATAAAAAGCGACAAAGCCTGAATATTCATGAGAAATGGTTTTCCGTAGCATTTTATCACAGTTAAGTTTGAGGTGAGGCCTGCTCATTGAATTGTGCTTAAACTAGGAGACTGCATTTAAAAAAGCACAAGATATTTGCTTTCATTTTAATAATAAAAAAGCGGAACCACTATTGTACATCATAGTAGCCACTACTGTGCAGCCGTAAATCAAAAACCAAACTTGAGGTCACTGGTGCTGTTTTATAGAGATATGTGGTCCTTACTGTGGATTTCCACACAAAATGACCCGGTGTTGTAACTGCAATGTGACGATAAGAACAAGAATTTGTGCTAGCCGTCCGCTAGAGCAATATTAGCCAGTCTGTTAGGTTGCCCCCTTCTTATTATGCAGAAATAAAAGAAACACGTTTCAGGATACAAGCTATTAAAAAAACTTAATTATTATTAGTTGTAAAATATAATTGTTCAAAAAACTCTGAGATGCACCAATGCAAAAATATTTTTCAGCATTTGCACAATGTTTATCTACAGTGTCGGGTTTCAGCCTCTTTAATCCAGGAGTATTTCACAAGATTTTCTAATACTTTTATACAAAAAAAAAAATCAGCTGGAAACATATCACTGTTGTAATATTTTCTTATTTGATCACCAAACACCTGTACCCATTGCCAACTGCATGTGCGTGCACAGAGAGGGAAAAAACATCCACTCCAGGGGCCACATGTATAAACAGTGCTGAGCAGAAAAATGCCTTCAGAATACTGCGTAAGCGAGTTTCCATGCAGAAATTCAGATGTATAAAATAATAGAATGTGCGTACCTCTGCACACGCTGCGCACCAAAGGTATGCAATGTTTGGAGTCAGGTGTGACATGGCGACACCATGATCAAAAGGCAGAGGGAGAAAATACAAAATTTCCGACTTTCTCCCTGAGCATTTTTTTTATACATTCTTTTACTCAGAGTTTTATACACGTGGCCCCAGCTTGGCATTATCTATACAGGGATGTCTAATTTTACCCGAAAAAGGGCCACCGTGTGTGCAAGTTTTTGTTATAGCCCAGCAAAAAGACACCTGATTCAACAGTCTGCTATCAAAACCTTGATAAGTAGAATCAGGCTAAAACAAAAACCTGCACCGAACCAGCAATTATTGGATGAGATTGGACACCCCTGATCTAGACACTTGATGAAGGAAAAGGGTCATCCTGGAGGTGTGGACTCCCATAGGCTCCTTAACCATGGCAATTCAAGTGGTAGACAATAGAGCACACTTCACATTTCCATCCATCCATCCAGCCACCCATTATTTTACCCGCCTATTACTGGTCAGGGTCGCGGGGGGGCTAGAGCCTATCCCAGCATGCAATGGGCGAGAGGCAGGAACACTTCACATTTAAAATGCATTATATTTATCTTCAGTGTTTCTTCTTTGATCACTAAACACAGAAATGTCTGCTACAGTTGTTGCAAATAATATATCTCCCAACACAAGCTAAAAAAAAAAGAATAATCATTTTTTTACTCAAACAAGAGGTGTTCTATGGGCAAATACTGACACTCCCAACAGGTGTTTAAAACGATAGGGTGTAACACAGGTAATACAGGTATCATTTCCAACTGGCCACCTGTTTGATCATAACATTTCCTAACTGGTGGAATTGCTTGAAAAAATAAATCCTCAAGTAGAACTTTGTACACAAGTAAAAAAAACATCTAATGTGAAACCCCTGTGGAAATAAGGTGAGATCTTCCATGTGATGTGTCCTTAAGAACTAGAATACGCTATATAAGTGCATTATGCCTTACATACAATCTGATATTATGATTGGCTAAACACGCGGTGAATTAATTGGATTCCCCCATATGCATTTTGTTTCTTTCATTATAAAACTACCTTAAATGAGTAAAATAAAGGGATTCACCAAGGCTAAAAACCACTCCCTTTGCAGAAATAGCAAGGTGAAGTTACAGCTTCACCCACTGTGTTTAAAACTTTCAATGGCCCACAATTTAAATGAACCATTGTGTTGTTTGTCTATAAATTGGACCATACGTCAGATTCCAATATAAAGATGTGGTCAGAGAAATGAAGTGAAATTATGTACTGCTTGTTAAACACAGATAGTTTGTTTTAAAATTGTTATTTTGTTTGATTTGTGGATTCTGATATGTATTTCTTTGGGTAGTGGCTTCACATGGAAAATACCCCACGTCCATCTTAAAATTATTTGATTTCTGTTAAAAAACAATTAAAGGTAGCACTTGTGTCTATTTACCAACATGTACAGTAGGAATGTAAGCAAGGGGCAGTGCAACAAAATAGTATGATTCTATGAAAAATATTCCCTCGTTTCAAAATGACTATTTATTTTTTATATGTTTTATTTATTATTCTATATTTATTTTGCTCATATCTGAAAATGTTAGAGCTGTAAATCTCTTTATTGAATTGTACTTGTATATTCCATCCCTTAGCGTTTATTAAAATTTTCATAAAATGAAAAATATGAATAAAAAACACTTACCATTGGAGAGAATACCCTTCTGTGAGTTTCAGTAGTTATTTTCTGTTAGAAACTGACAAAAAACATTGGAGTGAGCAATTTTTTTTTGCATTTATGCAAGATGAGATGTAAAGGTCTAGTAAGTAGGTTCTTAGCATTCTGACTTATACACAGTGCCCTCCAATTATAATTATTGGGCTGTGCCCACAATTATTCACACCCTTAATAAAGATGAATAAAAAACTGTGTACAAGATACAATAAACAGAGCATTATTACAATTCTACTGTAATAATGATTCAGTAGAATCATCCAAAATAAAAAATTTCTTTCAAATCAAACATTTATTACTGTATTTTTTGAGATTGTTATACAAAAAAGTTGGGAAAGTGCGTAAAATGCACATAAAAGCCGAAAGCATTCGTTTTGTAAGTGATTTATAAATTTTATTTATATTTAATTGAAAAAAAAAAGACAATTAATGTTTTACCTTATCAACTTTATTGATTTTTGTAAATATATGCCAATTCCAAATTTGATGCCTGCAACACATTCCAAAAAAGACTGGGGCAAAAAAAGAGTGGGAACATTCCACAGGTAAACAGGCGATGCTATCATGACTGGGTATAAAAGGATATCAAAAGACTCTTGATCTCTTATTTTCAGGTACTCTTACAAGCGATACTATAACCTCTCTGCATTTGAATGGATCTCTATGGGAATTGGGGGGTGGGACTCGATTAAGCTGCAAATTACATGGGAATAATATGGAACACATGGCTGGCGAAATGGCTGTAAGTCATCAAGGGTGTGTGGTATCAAACGAGCCTCAAACCATCACTCTGCTGCCAGATATGGAGTAGATATGGATGGATCACTTGAAGGATTGTTTCTCCTGACTTATTCAATTTCAATAAAGTGATCCATCCATGTGTATTGCATATCTATCTGGCAGCAGAGTGATTAATGTTTAATCATTTGTTTAATGCAAATTTATTTTCATTGGATTGGATTTTATTTAACGCTATTATTTTGGGTGTGAATAATTATGACATATACTTTTGAAAAAAGGACTAGTTAAATTGTTTTCTCTAAGCAGGTTTATTAATATAAAAAATATATAATGTCGCCATTTTGAAATTACATAATATATCTTGTTACCTGTATTGGTTATTTTACATAGTGTTCTTCATCTTCATCAACGGCGTGAATACATTTGGAAAGCACTGTGTAAATATAAATAAGTTTTATTTATTTCAGCATCTAATGGTTTCCAAGATTGAGGACAAAAAGTTGTACAAAAGGTTTCTCTAAGGGTATGTGCAAAGAACATCATTTAGATTTTTTAAATATGAAACTCAGGTTTATGTTGTGTATATAAATAAAAGATGCTCTCATTATGGTCTCTACATTTTATATGAACATTTTTTTTTTCTGCTTTAAAAAGAAAGCCAGGTCCCTGCTGGGGGCAAAAACTGGGCGTAGGTGCATTATGTTCAAAGTTTGCCTACTGTGCATGTTAGAATAAATGTTTTAATAAAAAACTCAACTCAACTCAACTCAATAGTTCTCTTAACACATCTCCTTTCATTTCAAGGCTCCCTCAGATTCAGGTACATTAGCCATTGTTTTTCTATTACACGGCCATTCATACAATATGTGCCTTGGGGAATTTTCTCTGCACTTTAGTTAATGGCTTTCATTCACAGTATGACATAATAAACACACACACACACACACACACACACACACACAGCCACAGACATACACACACCAAGCCACAAGCACACATACATGTGCAGCAAGGCACTGAATAATCATTTTTTTCCCCAATATATTGTCCTATTGCTTTTTGCTTAACTTTTTGTTTGTTTTTAATTTATTGGCATACTGCCACACCAATTCACCTTCACAGCTTGTACAGTTTCAGGACTAAGACATGATTTAAGCAATTTGTGTGTAATTAAACATAATAACTACACCCAGAGAAAGTGTATCATTGAGCTTAAAGGCATGACAATGTTTTTATAGACATGTCATTACTCTATAAAAACAAATACTGCGCAATAGCATACCAATATTACAGATTATTTATTCTCAATGGGGTTTTTAGTTTTTTTTTCCTGAAAATATATGTGCTTACTTATTTCCTGTCCAAAATTATATTAACATCCCCACCCACAAATATTAACAAGCTAGTTCAGAGGCTTATGAGGGAAAAAATTAATTGATCATAAATAAATTATTCCAAAATAATACATTATATTTTATATTTTAAAATGACATGTGTACTCCATGACACTAAGCTCTGGACATACAAATACTGTACACAAAGGCACATTATATATTACATGCAGTGGGAAACACATTCATAAAGTAATTGGAAGCCAGTTTCATTGTATTTTCCAACAAAAAGCTCAAGTATAAGGACCAATAGATAATTCTCAATTTGAATATTGAAATATTTTACTCTTCCATATTCAAATGTAGACCCGATATAATTAAGTGCAGTGTAACCCTAACCCAGTGTTGCCAAACTGCAGATTCTTTTCCTTTCACTCAAACCCCAGTAATAAAATAATAAAGTAATAAACCTCTCAGAGATTTAAAACTCATCCATAAAATTGAATGCATATAATGTGTATGCTGAAGTAACTGCAAATCAATTAACCCTGCGGAAACACTGTAAAAATAGATTTTCCCAAGGCCTGAAAAAAGATTTTTTTTTATTAAGAAATGCTGATGCAGGGCCGTCCTGTGGTTTTTGCTGCTTATACACCAGATGACCGTGTGTTGAATCACCCTGTAGTCTCAGCTGGGCCTCATGTACTGTGGCTACAGGCTACAGCAGCAGCAGCCAGCGTTGGTTTCAGTCAGTGCTCCTCTGGTCGACCTGCCTGCAGTACGTCTGCACCAGGTGCACGTGCGGTACAGTCCTCCAACGCAACGACAGCTCATCCACAATGCAGCAATATTGGTTTTGGCCATACCAGATCTGCTGCTGCAGTCAGGGAAATCAAGCCATACTTTGCATTCTCATGAACTGATGCAAGTAATAACCTGACTGCAGCCAAGTGCAGCAAATAATTGAGAATACAAATTGTTCCCAAAAAAGCAGTGCAGTTCAAAATATGACTGGTTGAATATAGTTGAATAAATGTGCAAGTAATAAAGCCATACCCCACCACTCTGTGGGCAGATCAGTAAGCAAAGCCATACCCCACTCTGCAGAATGCAGTTCAGTAACGCAAGCCATACCCCACTCTGCAGTGCAGTTCTCATGAAGCATACCTGACTCTGAGTGCAGTTCAGTAATGCAGCCAACCACTCTGCAGTGCAGTTGAGTAATTCCAAAAACTCTGCAGTGCAGTTCAGTAATGCAAGCCATACTGACTGCAGTTGAATATTCAGTAATGAAGCCAAACCCCACTCTGCAGTGCAGTTCAGTAATGCAAGCCATACCCCACTCTGCAGTGCAGTGATCTCCAGCAGTAGCCATACCCCACTCTGCAGTGCAGTTCAGTAATGCAAGCCATACCCCACTCTGCAGTGCAGTTCAGTAATCAAGCCATACCCCACTCTGCAGTGCAGTTCAGTTCAGTAATCAAGTCATACCCCACTCTGCAGTGCAGTTCAGTAATGCAAGCCATACCCCACTCTGCAGTGCAGTTCAGTAATGCAAGCCATACCCCACTCTGCAGTGCAGTTCAGTAATGCAAGCCATACCCCACTCTGCAGTGCAGTTCAGTAATGCAAGCCATACCCCACTCTGCAGTGCAGTTCAGTAATGCAAGCCATACTCCACTCTGCAGTGCAGTCCAGTAATGCAAGCCATACCCCACTCTGCAGTGCAGTTCAGTAATGCAAGCCATACCCCACTCTGCAGTGCAGTTCAGTAATGCAACCAATACTAACAATGTTAAACTACTAGTCTTCTGTAGCTCTTCTGTTGCCTGTTTATTAGCAAAAATCTAATTGAACCATTGAATCAAGGCAAAGAGATGTAATAATTATTCATTCTTTCCTCCTGACCAATGGCTGTGGTATGGAAAAATGACTTATGATCCATTAGAAATGCAGCATAATCAAGCTCTTTGAGTGACTTTTTAATAATGCAGTTGCTTGCGCTCTAGGTTTGCTGTGCTTTATATAGTTATCCCAAGTGAGTTTAAATGTAGGGGTACAGAGAATGTTCAGGACCATGGGCATTTCAAATAAAAAACAAACACTGATGTTTAAATTAACAGATAGTGTATTCCATATGGAATTCAAAGGTTTAAAAATATATTTTATTAATAAATGTTTTGCGTGGTACAGTATTATGCTGTCACATGAAAGGCACAATTCATATTGCTTAGGGATTAATATTAATGAAATTTAAAGGGAACTGCAATCTGGTCACTTTACATAATTCATTGCAAATTCCCCTGGAGTCTGTCTGTGGTTGCTGGATGAAAAGACATTTCGTCCACACTGACTCTCCACTGAAAGGATATACATGTACATAAGGAGCAAAAATAGTCCTCAAATATAGTTCTCAAGAACTGCATGTTAGAAATATAGTTCTCAAGGACTGCATGTTAACAGCATGTAAATATAATCAATTGCATTAATTGTGCATTAATTTATACATTGAAATGATATGCATGCAATGCATATTATGAACAATGATGTTTCATATTATTTATTAGTTTAGCAGTCTCACCCATGCTGATTTACACAGCTCACATTGTACATGTATATTACCAAATATAAAGCTGTACGTTTACTTTGCTTGACGGTGCGTGCTCCACTCTATATTGAAATCTAGAGCAAAATTGTCTAAATAATAGGGTGTATTGCTGTCTAAAAATGGACTCATCTGAAATTATTTTCTGAAAACCAAGCCTTGAATATGACATAAAAGTATAATCACACACATATAATACCACTAAGTACAATGCATTTATTTTTTCTTTTAAACTACCAATGTTTTCATAAAAGTAATACATTTACAGGCAAAATCTCGCAAATGACAGTCCTGTGGAATTATGAAAAAAGGTATTTGGGAAGAGATTCACTGTTCAGGACATTTCTGTAAAGGGTTGGAAATGTGAATGTGGTACAGCAACAAGGAAGAACATTATCATGGGCTGTGTCCCAAACCGCATACTTCCAGGCTCCACACTACCGTACTTCGCTATGGACTCACATGGATGCGCACGCTCGCTATGCGTGCTCGGAGCATGGAAGTATGCGGTTTGGGACACAGCAATGGTTTCAAGACAAGTTGAAGTGGAAGGTTGTTGTCAAGGGACAGAAGGGCAGCCAAGCTTCCCACACCAAACATCAGTAAGCATCGCCATCTAGTGGCTGGATATATTAATACCGTTCTCTTAACGGGGTAGTTTGCTTTCCCTTTAGTTTCAGATTATTTTTTTCAGCTGTAGTGTATGGTTTACCATTGACCAAGACAGTTTTGTGCACAATAAACAATATTTTCAAGATTAGAAACAATAGTTTATTTTGCCCTGCCGGCTATAAAATGTCTGGTATATAGGGTCCTTTGGGAGTTTGCAGTTTAAACAAGAATACACACTTCAACTGCAAAAAAGCTTATACAGCTGCATTATGCATTATAAATTGTACTTATAAATGTGTAATACCAGATTGTTCTTCAAAAAATAAAGTTAAATCAAATTTTTTGGGGGACTTGAGACCACAGCTTCCTGTATCAACATTAGCCCACTACACTTGGTGGGAAGCAGATTAGTGCTTGAAAAAAAAAAAAGACCTCAAAACAACAAATAAACAGGACTCGATTTGACCAATTTCATTCTGTGTTTAAAGCGAACTGACCTTTTATTAGGCTAAACCACACATGCAATTAAATTCCATCGAGTGCTAATGTGGTAAAACACACTCCATACAATGGATTTAACTCTGATATTACTCAACTGTAGTAAAAGTAGTCAAAAATGGAAAACACATAATGGTGACTCGCCAGCTAACTACTGCTATTTCAACTTTTGAACATGAGTTATAACATGCATTCATGCTATCTTTTACTCATAAATATTACACTGAACATTTAATAAATAGAAAACTAGTTTTAAATATGAGTTTTTGAACTAGCTAGCAAGCTTAACTTGCTAGGATTCGCTAGACTATTTAGTTAGCTATAAAATTATCCTGTTTATATGTACAACCTTAGGGGACATACTGTAGCTTATGACACAATGTTGGGGGTGGCAACTGTGTCAGGTGGTGGACAGACAAGACACACCGGAAATGCTGGGGGCTCACCTCCTTTTATCAAATCCTTCAGGGTGAAGAACACAAAACAAGGAAAATAAATGTCACAGAATAACAATTCCAAGAGGCGCTGCTTCAGAAAGAATAACACAAAAGGACTAGAAGGTTGACAATCAAGAACACAGGGTGGTTGTGCTGCCAAAAACGGCTCTCTCAAGGCCTAAGCTCCAGGCCTTTATATAGCCCATCAATCAGGCAATGGGTAGAAGCTGTAAAGATTGGCAAGGAGCCTGAGCATCACCACAGCTCTGAGTGGGCCTCTGGGTGGGGCTGGCACTGGCCCTGGGCCTGCAGAACCCCCAGGTAGCAGATACACAGAGCACCACAGGACATTACTGAAACTTCACTTACCCATATACAGTGCACTGCATAAGTATTTGGACAGTGACACAATTTTTGTGTTTTTGACTCCGACACATCCAGGATTTACTGTATCGTTCACATAGACCATGCTACCTTGTGCTATCTAAGGCGATACGCAATCACATTACCATTACAAACTAAAGTCTAGTTTGATATTATTATAGTTCCTCATCTGTCACTTGGAAGCTTTCACAAGGTAATCATACAAGTAGGAAAGGTTTACCTGCTTGAGGTAAATTATTGCTTTTAATTGCACATATTGTATTGTGCAGAACCTAACTATGCAATTAGATGTTTTCTCATTTTGTGGTTGCATGCCTATTGCCACGGTATAGCTTATGCTTTACAATCGATCATGGTGTTGGGGAGGTGGGCCACTGCTATTTTGTGGTTGGTGAGTGTGTGAGGACAAGGTTCCCTCAAGACGTGAGCTAAAAACATGCCTGTGTGTATGTTTTTTTTTTTTTCCCAACAATATGCCATAATAAACAATTAGATTAACCACATGAATACATTCAGTTTATTTCAATTGTACAAATCATTGCCATTCTGACCACTGTCCATTATATGACCAACTGCTTGTGGCCATTGGCTGGACTGTAATTACTGGTTGAAAATATGCACTGAATGACATACTGCAATTAACAATCGTTAATTTTGGGTCCAATTACAGCAGATACTTATCCTCATGTCTGTGATGTTGTTGTATGTAAAGAAATGTGTTGTCTCTTTAATTTAGTCAAAAGGAACGATGCACCATTCAACATTTCAGAAGTTGCATCAAAGTTAGTTAAACCGTTCATTTCCATCTGTAGGCCCTTGGCAGGTGAACAGACACTGTAATCAACGATATTAACACGAACTATCGATTTCCCCGCGAATTATACTTCAATGTATAGTCTGTATTTTTAATTATTTAACTCATGGCTGCACACACCCACACAACACACGCCCACCCTACCTTGCACTAGGACGTTGTCATCAGTAGATCACTTCCTGCTTTCTTCCTGTCTTGACTCCGGTGTTCCGGTTTTCTTCTTTGCCGTGGATGAGTTGAATGCTTTCTTTACACACTCAGAGATATATGATTTATCATGGCTGCAACTACGGCTGGAGCTGCAGAACCGCCTGGATTAGAAACACAACGCAGAGAAATTGAAGCTCTTCTCCAGAGTCATGATCTCCGCGCAGGCGACAGTTGGTAAGACTTACCGCGCTCTGACTGGGACACCACGGGTCACCGACAAGCTATAGCTAGCTAACGTTAGCTCCACGGAAGGTGGATCCATGTTAGCTAGCTAACTGTTAGCTAAGCTGCTTCACTAGGGCTAACTGTGGCTCTCTGGTGATACGCTGGTTGGTGTAACTAGCCAGTTATATCTTATTAAATTAAGGAAGATGGTAGCTAAACGTAAGCGAGCTAGCCAGTGCTTATTAACTAGAACTGGTTCGCTAACCTTAACGTTACCTCCATTGCTAGAATGCTAGCTATGTTACGTTATATCACCTGCTGTATTTATCATTTGTGTTCACTATGCTCGACTTAATTAGATTTGCTAACGTTATATACAATTGTATCCACTAACGTTAGATTCCAAATGCCGTTAACGTTAGTGTGGTTCACTGAGGTGTCAAATCGAAATGCGGACTTTTATCTGTATTGACATCGCCGCACTAACGTTAGTTCTTTATAGCTAATAGCTAGCTAACATTATACAATTTCGGTATATTGGTTGTGCCATCTCTAACTCAATCTATTGTTTGGTTGGCCGACTAACAATACATTCAAATAGTTTTGAAAATTCTGTTGTCAAGTTGACAGATAGCTCGAGCTAGGCTATATGTTAGTGTGACTTACTTGGCTAACGTTAGATGGGGAACTTCCAACTTCGGCTGCCGACGAAATGGTTTCATTCGAAAGTTAACGTTATATAGCTAGCCAGGCTAGCACTTATGGAAGTGAATGTTATAGCTAGCTAATATTTTAAATAATAGCTAGCTATCTGTATTGTGTATTTTAGCTTGCTTCAGTAACGTTAGCCAGCTAGCTTGTTAAAGTTTAGACAGGATCGGTGATGTTTGCTTCATCGCCGTAAATGGTCTAAGTTAACTAGCTGGCTCTTTCTAACTAGCTAATGTTAGCTAGCTAGCTAAAGGTTCATGAAATGGACGTTTGTCAGTTTGTTGGTATAACATAACGTTAGCCAAGTTATTTAGCACTAACGTTGGTTATTAAGTTAACTTAACGTTAGCTAGTCAGTTAGCTAACGTCATTCTAACTTTAATTTATTTCTAAATGATAATTTTCAAAATGTGAACTAGCCAAGTTCCCTAGCTCCTTGAAAACCTAGTTAGCTAACTTCGCTATCCGATTGCGTATGTTCACTAGCTAGCTAACTGGTAATATACCTAACGTGAGCTAGGCTATCGTGTAAAGTAACTATGTTATGGGAAGTTAACGTTCATTTTCGGATTGGACTTTTTCGGAAAGAAAGTTAATGCTAATGACTTAAAGTTTCCGAAAGTGTTTAGCTACCGCAAGCTGGATAACTGATATCAACGTTAGCTAGCTGCTTGGGATTCCTTATAGATTGTTCAGAGATAGCTAACGTTAGCTTAGTCGTATAATGTTAACTAAGTTATGCATTTCAGTCTGTGTTCTTGGCTCATCTGGACAGCTAATGTTTCAGATCGGTTACTTAACTAACGTTAACTAAGTTAGTCTGTCTAATAGCCATCTTTATGCGTTTTTAATTGTTGGCTATTTGTATTTAGCAATATTGCTAACAATAATTAAATATACCCACAAGTCATATAGCCCACATTCCCTCTGAAAATTTGGGCATTTGGGTCAGCTGAGGCCATATGTAATTACAATGTAAATGTGGAAGTTCTTTCCAAAACATACACATAGATGAGCCCACATAGTGTACTATAGATTATGGAACCCCCTTTTTCTAGCATGAGTGAGTGAGACATTTTTTTAGTTATTGTTTATCTGTCAGCTAACTTACTTATTAAACTTAGTGTAATGGAGACACTTGGATGCTTTGTCTGGTAGCCGGGTAAATCCACAGCTGCTGGGTAATTTCATATCCCAATATTGTTTACTATACTGAACACCAACCCTCCCTTGATATGTTTTGCTAAAATGTTGAGCTGTGTGTTGGTTCAGCTCCCTTCAACAAATTAACTATTTTTGTATTTCCTCTGTCTATTTGGTTAGTTTTATTACTTGTGTTTGATGAGAGATTTTGGGTTATTTGCTCCACAAATGTTACACATTCATTACACATGACATGAGCATGCTGTGAGTAACTTTTGATATTCATTGTACAGTATTGCTCTTTACACGCATTGTGCTTTGGCCTCTGACTGCCACCTCATAGTTTCCTGATTACTGTGTGATGTCAAGAATGTTGCTGTACATCAGGAAATAGAAACCGTTTATGAAATGAAAATGAAAGTTGGAAAGAAACGAACGTTACAAGGAACAAAACCAGAAAACATAAAATACAAATGTGTTTTAGAACAAAAAGTAATAAAATTTACTGAGAAAATGGAGAACTAGTTTGTACATTACATTACAGGCATTTAGCAGACGCTCTTATCCAGAGTGACTTACAACTTTTTAGCTTTTTTATTTTTATTATTATTATTCATTAAAAAAAAAAAAAAAAAAAGTGTTTATTTTTTAAACATTTTTATCCATTTATACAGCTGGATATATACTGAAGCAATTCAGCTTAAGTACCTTGCTCAAGGGTAAAACAGCAGTGTCCTACCTG
The DNA here is from genome assembly GCA_022702515.1 of Ilyophis sp. 1 JC-2022. Classification (NCBI taxonomy): domain Eukaryota; kingdom Metazoa; phylum Chordata; class Actinopteri; order Anguilliformes; family Synaphobranchidae; genus Ilyophis; species Ilyophis sp. 1 JC-2022. The sequence goes on from CM040402.1 coordinate 53,391,624, forward strand.
GGAATCGAACCTGCAACCTTTCAGCTACAATACCAGTTCTTTAACCATTATACTACACTGCCACCTACATGACCAATGCCAATATAAAATAGGCCGTTATTCTGAGAAGGCTATGTATAAATGTTGCTAAACATTAATATATGCCATCAGCCTTCAAATGGCCGCCCACGTTGGGCTCAGAACGTGATTACTGGGGCGAAAGTAAACGTATGGCAAATTGGCAGCTTTCATAATCGAACCTTTTTAAGACTTGCAGTAGGGATGCAATGATTCACAAAACTCGCGGTTCGGTTCATGGTTGTGGTGTGATGGTTTTTGGTTCGGTCCTGTATGTTATGTTAACAAGACAAAGAGAACATTAATTCATTTGAGTCTCAGATTAAAGGTTGTCGATTTTTAACAGAATACGTTTTTTTTCTCTTGAAATTTCAATGCAGTATTTTATCAAAATTAATATGTGGTTGCAACTTAAATTTTCTCTCAAAAGGTGAAGCACAACTTTCCGTCGGCGATGTCGACGGAAATGGGCCATCGTGTTCGACGTGTTGTCATTAGCATACGGCACATAAAACAACGGACGTTGTTTTATCCACCACCTTTTCCCCCATCACTACCATTGTTACCACTGAATCCATAATGGTCCCAAACTGCAGACGTAAACGATGTCAGAGCAGCCTCTTACTGTGGTTTTTCTCGCACACTTGGCATTTTGGAAACTGACCGGCTGACTGGGGCTTCAGTTATATCTTATAACTATAACTTCACTTATCAAATCGTTCCGCTGGATTTTTGATGTATTTGTTTGTTTTTTTTAATTAAAATGTTTTTACATGAACCATTGCTTCTCTAATCTGCAGGCATGTTCAAAACCAGTAGTACTGCAGGCCACAGATGTGTGACAAGTTAAATGTAAGGTCCACTAACAAACCTGTTTAAAAAATAAAAATAAAAAATAAAAATATTTAAATTAAGAAAACATAATAAATACCAGGGCCAGTGTATCGTTGCAAAAAAAAAAAAAATTTAAATAAATGTTTTTGTACTAGATGGAGGGGAAATAGAAATCAAGGACATTTTGAATTGCAGTCAAATTGGACCAAACTAATTTCAGCCTGGCACACACAAAATGAACATTGCCGTGATTAAACAGTGAGTTAAGGTGAAGCAATGGCAGAATCCGGGGGTTGTGGTGTATTATGGCAGAATTTGGGGGTTGTGGTGTATTATGGCAGAATCCGGGGGTTGTGGTGTATTATGGCAGAATCCGGGGGTTGTGGTGTATTATGGCAGAATCCGGGGGTTGTGCTGTATTATGGCAGAATCCGGGGGTTGTGCTGTATTATGGCAGAATCCGGGGGTTGTGCTGTATTATGGCAGAATCCGGGGGTTGTGCTGTATTATGGCAGAATCCGGGGGTTTTGGTGTATTATGGCAGAATCCGGGGGTTGTGGTGTATTATGGGAGGTGGTGTTTACAAATAGTAATCGTGGGGAACATATTTACACTGTGCTGCCACTTCAGGACTCTGCAGCAATGCCAAAGCAATACGGCGCTGTCTGTTATACTGGCACTGGCCTCCATGGTTATAAACAGGCATAGAACTTTTCAACATATATGCGGCATACTATAGGTAACCGTGGATACATTATATTTCCACAAAAATGGACCTGGACCTGCCATATTGTTCAAAGTCAAACTTATGAATTAATTTATTCTGGATAATATAAAAATCTAAAAATAATACTCACAAGACTATGTGCCATCCCGCTTCACTGAGACAACATGAAGTACAAAATAGCCCAGCTGTTTTCACTGGGTCCATTCCTATTTTTCTCACATTTATTCTTTTCATTTAAAGTTGACACTAATGCTGTAAATGGATTTCAGGGCTCAGGGCTGAGGGCTGTTGGGGGCTGTAGTCATACGTGATTACAATAGTCGTCATTAGTAAATGGAATACATTTAAACTTTCGGAACAATCTAAATATTCTCCTCAGAAGGACAGTTTACAAAATGGTAATGTTTACCAACCATACCTGTTTTGTCCGAGTTCTCAAGAATCGCTGAGATGTAGAACTGGAAGTTCTGTAGGTGTCGTAATGGTCAAAAAATTCTAATTGAGGAGTAGTTAGCTAGGTAATGTATGTCTATAAATAAGTATTTGATGGTTTTGATGGTATGTATCTTCCAGGCTTAGGGGTGCTAAACGGGGTTTTATAGAGAAAATGTCCTGGTCCTATACATAAAATGGTAATAAACACTGCATTTTGTCCAAACCCTTTTCAGAACTTATGTATGCATTGAAAATGCAAAGACCGGAAGGGTGTGCAAATATGATAAAGTATTAAAAAAATCTAATCTGGGATCACATGGCAAAGTAAATGTCAGTATTGATGGGAATGGCAAGTGTCCAAGGTTTATAACAGACTGCATTATGGGTATCGCCTCTTCAAGGCCTTTGATTGCACTCGCGCAGAGATGAACCAGGTTTTGGATGGAAGGCGCAGAGGAGACGGAGATGAGTGTTTTCCCACGCAATGAGCAGTGAACAGCACAGACGCACACAACTGGAGATTGATCCCATATTGAGGCCGACACAAAATGTCTCCCTGGCTGTGGTGCAGGTATCTTTTGGAGAGACGGTGGCATGAGCAGTGGAAGGAGTATGTGGAAACTGGAGATCAGAACTCCTCCTCGTTCCCTGGGCAGATTGACAATGCAGAACTCTTCGAGGGTGAGTTCAGCTGAACGAAGCTGCCCTGATCCTAATCCAATGCAAACTGTAACTTTGAGACACGTTTGTTTTCCCCCTGTTCTTTCATGACCTTTGATTATCCAGAAGTCCCTTTCTGTTTTGTAATAAGTTATCTGACTGATTCATACAGGTATCATCAGGAAACAGGTGCTAATGTTGAAGTGCAATGACTGGAATTTGCTGCACGAGTAGATTATATGGCACAAGTGAAAGTAATGTCCTTGTACCACTGAGCATTTGTTTCAGGAATTGCAGGTGAATGATGGAACATGTTTCTATGCCTTCGGTAATCTGTTAGTATAATGCTATTATGCTTGCAAAAACCTCACGCCTTATACCAGTTGTTAGAAATCTAGTCTGAGTGGATGCACAACAACAAAGGTATTGATGTAAAGACTAATAACACAAATATCTTTCTATATTCTTTGAGAGAAACAAGGTAATGAAATGCAGAAGCTTGACAGCCAGTTGAGCATTAAACCAACACAAACAGGACCAAAACTAGCCTAATGAGCCTGAAACCATTTTAAATGAACCGCAGCAAATAACCTCATGCTCTGGAACAGAAGGGAAGTGTAAAATGAGCCGCTGTAATTTGGTCTTTGTGGTGATGATCACAGAGCTGGAGTCATACCGCTTGAAGGAGCGACTGGTGGAGAACGAGGACTTTGTGTTGATACCCGCCGAGGCGTGGCACAGTCTGCTGGCCTGGTATGGCATGGTAACCGATCAGCCTGCTCTGGAGCGCAAGGTAAGAGGCTAGCATCAGACCTGAACACACCTGTACCATGTTCCTGTGTCTGTCATGTGTATCAGACCTGAACACACCTGTACCGTGTTTCTGTGTCTGTCATGTGTATCAGACCTGAACACACCTGTACCATGTTTCTGTGTCTGTCATGTGTATCAGACCTGAACACACCTGTACCGTGTTTCTGTGTCTGTCATGTGTATCAGACCTGAACACACCTGTACCATGTTCCTGTGTCTGTCATGTGTATCAGACCTGAACACATCTGTACCATGTCTCTGTGTCTGTCATGGTTTCTGAATCTGCGTTAACATCTGAACACGTGATTAAGATGCACACTTACTATAATAAAGCCTCACTCAGTAATCTTGGTTGCTATTTGACAAAAATTATGTGAATGGCAACCAAGTACCTCGGTGGATCATGGTTCTCGTACTTTAAACAAAAAAACTGCCACAATACAAAACCAGTTCCAAGGTATGTTTTATTTGGCAAAATGTTAGACAACTATTCTGTCCGATATATAATCTGCAAAGGAGAAGAATGAAATGAGGAAGGCTGAAGATGAGCGATGAAGTAGTGCCGGCCCGACGCTTATTTTTAAGTGCTTTTCATCTTTATCGTTATTTTAGTAGGATGATAATTCTGTACTATAGTACCATATCTTCCTCTTTTTGTTCGTTGTAAGCAATTAGCATTTTTCTTAGCAACCAGAAATTACTGAGTTAATTGCCTCCAACAAGTGGGATTTCAAAGAGTGCTAAATGGCTGACTGGAGGATGGTGTCTTCAGTGAGGCTGTGTTGACTGTTTCTTGGCATCTCAGGTGGTGGACCTGCCCAGCACTGTCAAAGTGGAGGTCTACCCAGTGGAAATCTTCCTGTGTCTCCATAGCGACATGGACAACGTTTTGACTGCACAGTTCAGCCGAGTGGACTCTATAAGTGAGTACTTTCAGCTGTGCTGTTTCCCATACGATTCTCTTCATTTTGTGTGAAAGTGCACTGCAGTCTGTTCAGGATAGATGACGGGCGGACTGGCGGGGCTGTCTGCGTTCATTAGCTCGAGTGCGTGTCTTATCTGTGTGGGATTTATTACCGCGGCCGTCGTTGCTCTGACAGACGTGATCCAGAAGACCATGCGGAAGCAGTTTGACGTCCCGGACAGCGCGGAGACTCGGATGTGGATGAAGAGCTCGGAGACGAGCTGTGAAAGGCTGCGCAATGTCCAGATGAGCATCCTCGACTCCTGTCTCAGCTCCAGCATGGTACGCTACCGCCGTGCTGTCACCCTTCTGCCATCGCTCTACCGCCGTGCTGTCACCCCTCTGCCATCGCTCTACCGCCGTGCTGTCACCCCTCTGCCATCGCTCTACCGCCGTGCTGTCACCCCTCTGCCATCGCGCTACGGCCGTGCTGTCACCCCTCTGCCATCGCTCTACCGCCGTGCTGTCACCCCTCTGCCATCGCTCTACCGCCGTGCTGTCACCCCTCTGCCATCGCGCTACGGCCGTGCTGTCACCACTCTGCCATCGCTCTACCGCCGTGCTGTCACCCCTCTGCCATCGCTCTACCGCCGTGCTGTCACCCCTCTACCATCACTCTACCGCAGCTGCATCTTTGTCACACTATAATTTTTCTTTTCTGATGTTACGCTAAAAAGCTGGAGTGCTGTGAGCTGTTTCTGTTGTGTTGCAGACCGTTATTATGGAGCTGAGAAACGCGGATGGTACCTGGCCCAGCTCCAGACCCCAGATAATGTGAGTCAGTTCTTAGCCTTCTGGTAGCAAAGGACTGGGGGATTGGGGTGTTAGTTTCCCTGTTCTGCAATTCTAATTTTGATCTCTCACATCCCTGTATATCATTATATAATATATACTGCCACTCAAAAGTTTTAGTGCATTTTACTTGTGTTTTTGTACTCTGTTTTTAGTGTAATTTAAGCAGTTTAACCTTTGTAAGTAACCCAAAATTACACAAGGTAAGAAGTGAATAGTCAGAAGTTTAAAATAATCTTTTACTTTTCAGCATAGTGACCTAATTTCTGGCGTTTATAAAAAAAGCCACATTTTCTGAACAAATGCTTTCCATTTCACAACAAGAGAAGTAAAACCAAGCTAGTTTGGGACAAATTGGACAGAAAGGTCAAGAAAAAGCGACCCACAAGTGCACCACGTCTGTGGGAACTTCTACAGCAGTACTTTCAGAACCATGTAACTGCCCTTGTAGACAAAATGGCACAAATGTTAATCTGTTATTATTGCACAAGGTGGCTATTTTGATGAATCTAAGATTTATATAATTTTTTTTGTCAAATAAAAGGTGATTATTTCTTTATCATCTCTGATTGCTTCAAAATTGTGGTTGTACTAAAATCTTTGACCGATAGTGTAATTGAATGAATGTGATTAGATGCTGCATTAGTGGTATTTATTGTCCAGGTTAAAGTCAGAAAGGGGTGAAAATGTCAGCTACATGGAGGATTACTTTAATGGGAGGAAATGCAAAGCTAAGTACAGGATTTCTGCTCTTTCCAGGAGGAACGCTGTGGAGGAGCAGGACTCATATAAAGGCCAGCCTGGGGTGTGTGGCCTCACTAACCTGGGAAACACCTGCTTCATGAACTCAGCCTTACAGGTGAGACGCTAAAGGATCGCACTCGCACACAGCTCCACCTACTGCGTGGACATTTCTGTCCAGACTACCTCATGTCTAGAGTCCAAATGCTATTGAGCACTTTGTATTGGGTTTCTCTTCGTGAGAACAATAAACAGTGGCTTTGCACCTGGATGGCAAGTCTAGTTGTCTAGGCCGCTGCTTCTTAAACGTAAATTTTGGGACCCAAATTAAAAATACCTTTTAATATCGGGACCCAAATTAGAAATTTAGTACCTTTTAGGGACCTGTCAATTACACACACTAGCACAGCCTAGTGCACTATAGACTAATTCTGGGACCCACCTCATGCACTCCCGCGATCCGTTTTGGGTCCCGACCCATAGTTTGAGGAACACGGATCGAGGCTGTTGTTTTTTTGTAAACGGAGCATGTTTGCGTCTTTTGTTCCTTCCAGTGTCTCAGTAACACGCCCCCCTTGACTGAGTACTTCCTGCGCAGTGCCTACCTGGACGAGCTCAACTTCTCCAACCCTCTGGGCATGAAGGGCGAGATCGCCGAGGCCTACGCTGACGTCATCAAGCAGATGTGGTCAGGGAGGCATTACTCCGTAGTCCCCCGTATCTTCAAGGTACCCCCAAACGCAGCGCATAAGCAATATGGTGGCCGGTCCCTTCATTTTTACTTTTGCGTGCAGTGCAGATTTGGTACATAAGATCCATAAGACATTTGTACAGAAAACCCCCCCCATAATCCCCTCCCGCATAATCGACCATCCGGATTATCCAATACCCTCTTTTAATTGTTATTGCCTATTTCTAATTTAAATTCTGAGCCTGGCAAAGTGCAAACTGTTATGTGAGTTTGGTTCAATATACCGTAAATTCCGGACTATTGAGCGCACCTGAATAAAAGCCGCACCAACGAAATTTAGAAGAAAAAAAAAATTTGTACATATATAGGCCGCACTTGTCTATAAGCCGCAGGTGTCCACGTTGTAACATGAGATATTTACGTACACAGAAAGATGATACACAGTAGGGATGTGCGCGTTTAGTCGACTAGACGATTCAACGTTGCTACCCTCGCTAGTCGGCACCAGAAATACTAGTCGGTTAAACTTATTATTTTATTAATGTACACATTTAAATGACATATTGACATAATTTGCACTGAAATGTCATGTTTTCCTGGTTAAATGTTGCTTTATAAAAAAAACGAGCATCCGTTACTATGTTAACAACGCAGGATTAAAAAAAATAATAATAACTTTTAAACGAAGGAAAAAAACAAAACGGATTAGCCTGTTCGCCCTGCAAGTTAAACCAGCGAGGTGGAAAAAGTAAGTAGCCCTATCGCGTTGTTGAATAGCCCAATAAAACGAATCTAATGTCGATCAGTAGGCCTACGTAATTGTTATTTTTTTGTGGGCCTATTATTGGTAGTTTTTCTGATGACCGATTATTATTTTTTACTGTAGCCTATTTGCTATGCGATCGCGATCGCGTTCACCCAATGCAAATACCGTTGTAATAATCAGGCACGTTTCCTAAAAATGTTTTGCAGCAGCTCTATTTCCTTCTTCGACAGCCAGATCGATTGCCTTTAACTTAAAAGCTGCATCATATGCATTTCTTCGTGTGTTTTCCATGATGAGGGTGTGTGCATGATGCGCAAAACGGCTGTTCAAAACACAATCAAACTAGCGTCTTCCTCGGCACATTATCTCTGTCTGTCTCGCTCTTGCGCTTCCTGCTAGAGCGCCCCCCTGGAGGCCGTTAGCTCGTAAAAATCTATAGATTAGCCGCACCGTTGTATTGGCCGCAGGGTTCAAAGTGTGTGAAAAAAGTAGCGGCTTATAGTCCGGAAATTACGGTATATCCAGCTGTATAAATGGGTACTGTGTAAAAATGCAAAAAGCTGTGTAAGTGGCTCCGGATAAGAGCGTCTGCTAAATGCCTGTGCTGTAATGTAAAGAAAAAGCGCTGTGTTAATGCAGTCCGCTGCTTGTGGATGTTTGTGCGCAGACCAAGGTGGGCCACTTCGCCTCCCAGTTCCTGGGCTACCAGCAGCACGATTCCCAGGAGCTGCTTTCCTTCCTGCTGGACGGGCTCCACGAGGACCTGAACAGAGTCAAGAACAAGGAGTACATCGAGCTGAGGGACGCCGAGGGCAGACCTGACCAGGTACCGCCCTCCGGGAGCCGGGGCGTGGCTTGATCTGTCTGCCACGCCCTTTCCCTGAATGCCGCTCATCACACCCTCCTGTGCGCGCTGCTAGGCCTTGTGTGTATTCCAATTCGCACAACGGGGAGGCCCTCGTTTCACTACCCAGTCTTTCATAAGAGATGAAGGATTATTCATAGAAATGGCATCATCTGTATCTATTTTTAAATGCTTTTTCTCAATTTTTTTGTGAACAATTGTTTATTATTTTATAATTACGAACATGTATTCTTTAATACAATATTCAACTAACTATATACAAAGTACTGGGACAGTACAGTGTAAGGACAAGGGCGGAAACTACTAAATGCAAAGAAATTAATACATGCATCCATTTATGGACCAGCAGGGCTACGGTAAAATCTAAAAAAGAAAATGTATACAAGGGCATATAAGGTACAAATACAATGATACCACGCATACATGCATTGGTCACAGATGAGCGATGAGGCCTGGTCATCGAAGCTCAATCCCTCAGAATGATCGTTTACAAGAAAATCAGGGAGGCCAGCAGAGGTTACAGTAGCTTTCAGAAAACTGCATATTCTAAGCTTAGCTAGACAATCTATAGAGCGAGCACAGCGCCCATCTCATTGCTTGTGCATTAGTAGCAAATATGAGATGGCTATGAAGTTAATATGAGGTATGAAGTGAACAGTGAGAGTATCATGATGGCGACTATGTGGGGGCCTACAGTTAAGTTACGAGCTGGTTAGTTTCTAATTAGGTGGTCCGACTCTCATATAGATGTTGAATGTATCAGGACAAAATGGCATTCCCCCGAGTGCTGCCTGAGACGTCTGATCAGGTGTGCTGGCTGTTCTGTTTAAGTTCGCAGTCAAAACTGAAAACTTGAAATCTGCTCATCAATCAAAGCTGTTGCTGTTGTTGTGGATAGCCAGAGATGCCACATTTTGTGGGCTTATTCTGTCTTTAGGATAATTTACTGTGAGCCATTTGAAGTAAATCTGTTTCCACAATGATCATTCCACTCAGATTATTACAAATCTACACAGGTTTTGTGAATCGATACAGACATATCTGAACTTGACCCTGAATTGATTGGTGTACCTGTATTTTCAAATCGCAGCACATTTCTGTGTAAAAAATAGTTTTCTGTTTGGAAAAAGGGAAAAATACTGCATTATTGCGACCTCTGAACCAGGTGGTTCTGTTGGTGTCACAACTTCCACCGTTTCCTCTGACAGGAAGTGGCTGAGGAGGCGTGGCGTAACCACCGACGACGGAATGACTCTGTGATTGTGGACACCTTCCACGGCCTGTTCAAGTCCACTCTGGTCTGCCCCGAGTGCCACAAAGTGTCCGTGACCTTCGACCCCTTCTGCTACCTGAGCGTACCCTTGCCCGTCAGCAAGGAGAGGGTGATGGAGGTGTTCTTCGTCTCTCTCGACCCTGCAGCCAAACCCGTGCAGGTAACCAGGCCCTGCTGCCATCCATGTTGGCTCCACACCTTCACCGTCTTTAACAGAAGCCTCGAGCAGTATTGGTCAACATTGTTTGATCACGAGCCAGCCAGGAGTCGAACCTGTAATCTTCTGATCCGTAGTCAGACACGTTATCCATTGCGCCACTGGCCCTCATGCTATGCCAATTTTTGGGTAATGCTAAGGATCCTGATTGGCCGATTTTTTTTCTTCTCCTCTAGCATCGCCTGGTTGTGCCCAAAGCAGGCAAAGTATCAGATCTGAGTGCGGTGCTCTCTCAAGCAACAAACATCCCAGCCAATCAGGTGAGTCCAGGCTCGAAGACATGACGGTCATTTTTTTTCATCTCTCGTGATAAGTTAGCAATGACATTAAAGCTCGGCGGCGTGTTAGCTGAAATATTTTGGTTTACGACGGGCTACTACACATTTACCAACGGCATCGGTATTTCATCAGACTGGTCCAACGTCGTTTGTGCGTTTCCCGTTTCAGATGGTGGTAGCGGATGTGTTCAATCATCGGTTTTACAAGATCTACAACGCAGACGAATACCTCAGTTGCATTCTGGACCGCGATGATATCTTTGTGTAAGTGTTTGACCTAACCGTGCTATTAAATGCATTTTCAGTCTACTAGTTAGCAGTGAGTTGCTTTTGATGCAGATGAGACTGCAGATTCTATAGACTAACCAGATAATCAACTCCTTTATTCCATCCAAACAAGGGTTTCTGGTGCTATATTAATTCAGAACAGCCATTGCCACAGTATTGTACTTGGCCATGTACCTACGTGAGTATTAGAAGGCGTTAAATTTGGGTAATCAGAAGTAAGGACACTTGTCGGTCTGTAGATGTGTCTTCAATTTAATAATTTTAAAAATGTTAGTCACTACTTTTTTACGTAATTGTTTGCAATATAGCACAATGTGAACATTGGATCCGTTTTCCTCCTGTCATGCATAGCTATTTCTGACATAATGTGGCTTAAGGGGGTAAATAGTCCTTCTGAACGTGAAACGCAACTAATTAAGACTGAGTAAGAAAAATGAACAGCTTGTTAAAATTCTGGGATTGCTACTGTGGTTGGAACGAAAACCAGCATACACGGGTGGCCCCAGCACCAAGGTTGGGATCCACTGCTTTGACGCACCTGGCCCCTGGCTGTGTGTCACTGCTCTTACGCACCTGGCCCCTGGCTGTGTCACTGCTCTGACGCACCTGGCCCCTGTCTGTGTGTCCCAGCTCTGACGCACCTGGCCCCTGGCTGTGTGTCCCAGCTCTGACGCACCTGGGCCGCTGGCTGTGTGTCCCTGCTCTGACGCACCTGGCTGTGTGTCCCTGCTTTGACGCACCGCTGACTGTGTCTCTCTCAGGTACGAGCTGAGCCGGGGCACTGTGGAGGAGGACGGGGACGAGGTGGTTCTGGCCCTCTACCTGCGGGAGCGCTCTCACTACAGGGACTACGGGTCCGGCAGCAGCAGCTACGGGACCTCTCTTTTCGGGCACCCACTGCTCATCTCTACGCCCCGCAGTCAGTGCTCTCAGGAGACCCTCTACCAGCTCTTCCTGCAGCGACTGGCGTAAGTGGAGATTAACGCCGCGCGTAACCTATGAGTGCACTGCATAAGAGGAACCTCACAGGGGAAGTAATGAGGGGGGAGGGGTTACGTGATCTATAGTGTTGGCCGTGTATAAAGTGCAGCTGAGGAGCGGTTTTGGCGGGAGGGAGCTGGCTGTCGAGTTGTGATTGCATCGACGCGAAGCCGAGCGGTTTTGGAGGGTGGAAGCTGAGTAATTTGGCCGTTTTTCTTTCAGGCGCTACGTCCGTCCGCTCGATCCTTCAGAGGAGGTGGAGGAAGAGGAGGAGGCAGATGATGAGGAGGAAGAACTGTATAAGACGCAAACCAACGGCGTGAGCGACGGTAACGTCCCCTTTTATCTGTGAATCGATAGATTGTGTCGCTCGCTGTACAAGATCTGAACGAATGTGAATAATGCTTGTTTCTCATCATAGTGTTTGCTTGAAATGTGCATTTTATGTACCCCATTAATCACCGTGGTGACAGATGAAGTACAATCGAATAAAGTGTTAGAATTGAACAATTTAACCCTTTAATGTGTAAGATCACAAATATATGAGTAGAATGTTCTTGACGTGTAAGATCACAAATATATGAACATTACTGAATATGAACTTACTGAACATTCTAATGCTTATGTAACAATCACTACTGGTAACTGAAAGCAATGTTCTAGAGTTCTAGAACACTGACTTAGAAATTTGGAAAAACATTCCAGAAAAAGACTTCAAACTCTTCAAAGGGTTAACCGCTGTTTCTCCCATCCAGATGAGGGTGAAGATGACAAGCCAGGACCTTCCAAGAGAGAGGGGGAGGGGGAGGGGTCAGAATCAGAGGTGAACCAGTCTAACGACTCGACGGAACCAGCGGAAGCAGCCACTGCTGCCAACAGTGAGGGCAAGACAGGGTGCGGCACAGAGGACGCCCTGTCCCCCTCGGGCGCCGACGGCATCGACGCCCACGCAGACGTGCAGCCTGTGGTTGATGGGGCGCAGGCAGCCGGGCGGCAGCCCTCAGCTGACGATGAAGAGGAGGAGGACGAGGAGGAAGATGGGGAGGGAGAGAAGGAGCAGGCCACGCCTCCCAGCCCTCAGTCCAACGAGCGGCATCCCAAGAGGAAGTGCTGCCACGCCAAGCGCAGGAAGCAGCTGTTCACCATTCAGGCGGTGAACTCCAACGGCACCACTGAGAGAGGCATGGGGGAGGGAGGCTGTGCCTTCTCGTTCAGCTGTGAGTGAACACCACCCTCCACAGAGCCATTACCACCAGGCTTTCACACACAACACCACCCTCCACAGAGCCATTACCACCAGGCTTTCACACACAACACCACCCTCCACAGAGCCATTACCACCAGGCTTTCACACACAACACCACCCTCCACAGAGCCATTACCACCAGGCTTTCACACACAACACCACCCTCCACAGTATTTCAGGGCCTTGCTCCCTTTTAGACTAAGGTCACTTATGGATATATATCGTCACCTTCTTAAAATAATCACCTAAGTCATATTTTCAAGTTTTTCAGAAAACAGAATAAACTGAACCGAATATATGATATTTGTTAATCATTTCACACAAAAAGGGTATATCAATAGATGACTATTGACTTACAAATAACGCTGTCTGTCAATTATGTAACATAAGAGGATTAAAGACTAAATAACTACACAACATTTATAGCCTAGCCAAATATTGTAGTAAACATTATCACTTACCATTCGGGGACGAGTCCAGAATCATGGAAATTACTTCATTTATGTTGATTTTCTTTGTGCATCTTGAAGCAGCCGCCATATTAATAACTTGTAAAAATGCCTAAGTCAAAATTTATTGTGACTTAGGCAAACATAAAAACAGCCTAAGAGCACTCTTGACTTAGGCGATTACATTACCGGGGTAAAACAGCATGATCCTTTCAATTAAGGATCTAGGCAACTTTACCAGAGGTGGCCAGCATCATGAAGAGCTGATTTAAGCAAAAATCTCATGTTCCTCAAAAAATGACTTAGGCGATTATTTTAAGAAGGTGACGATATATATGATGAAATAAAGGATAATGTGACCTTATGGATGATAACAAACATTTGTATAATTATATACAAAGAATGGCTGTATACATCTATATATACCTCTTGTAAAAATCAGCAGTGGTGGTGTCCAAGGTGTTGGGTGTCAGTGACAGGATGTACATTTCACTTTCGCTGCTAGCTAGGTACAGCAGTGTTCAGAGTAATGCATATCGGGCTTGTTCAGCTTGTGTCTGACAGCCGCATGTTTATTCAATAGGTGTCCACCAGATGGTATTATAGCAGAGGGTTTTATGTTTTCATCATTGAGTCCAATGGAGAGGTTGTGGCTTTATGTTAATGTTCAGTTGTTTGCAGGTTTGATTCCCAGGTAGGACACAGTCGTTGTTACCTTGAGCAAGATACTTAACTTTTCTTCAGTATATATCCAGCTGTATAAATGGATACTGTGTAAAAAATGCAAAAAGGTGTGTAAGTTGCTCTGGATAGGTTTGCTAAATGCCTTTAATGTAATTTATTTAAATGTAAGGTAATGTAATTAGAGTGCATTGACAGAAGACTTTCAGAGTGTGTGACTTATCCTGTGTTTCCTCTACAGCCCAGCCGTACGTAGCCATCGACTGGGACCCTGACATGAAGAAGAAGTATTACAATGAGAATGAAGCTGAGGTACGGGCCTGGGGGTCATTTTTCACTTATCTGACCAATGGGAAGCGCTCTCTGCGCTAGGTTCTTACGCGCTCCTGTCCCGTGCTCTGTGTCTCTGCAGAAGTATATGAAGCACCAGAGCATGGAGATTCCTCACAAGCAGACCACGGTGCAGCTTCAGCAGTGCATAGAGCTCTTCACCACTGTGGAGACCCTGGAGGACGAGAACCCGTGGTACACCTGCGCACACGCCCGTCACTCAGGATAGTTCCATCGTCTCTGTGGATTCTGCTGGCACTGTGTCTCTACGGAGACGGTGGGATTCTGCTGGCATTGTGTCTCTACGGAGACGGTGGGATTCTGCTGGCATTGTGTCCATAGATATAGAACCGTAGATGCGACATATAGAATAGTCATTTGGAATTCTGAAATGGAACAATTTGGCAGCCATCTTACCTGGGTACAGCTATAGGGGATGTTAAGTAGCTGAACGCGCACGGTGAGAATGCTCAGTGTGATCACTGAGCGGATTTTTTAATCACTTAACGTTCTGCTCTACGTGAGCGCTGAGCAACTGTCAACAACCGTCTGAGTTTGGAAAAATGCTGATGTACAAGATTCAAGCATAGCCTACTTATTTTAGGTTCAATCTTGTCAGTTGTTAGCTGTAACATCAACTTAGCATTATCGCTAACTTATAATTTCCTATAGCTAATGCTATAAAAAACGAGGCGCATATGGTTTGTGCGGCAAACAAAAGCACATTTCGTTCCTGTCAACCCCAGTAGACCGAAAACTTGGGTCCATAGCTAACGACGTACTTTGGTATTGCTCCTCTCTGATCCACATCCAAATGTGCTCAGCTATGCTCTGAGCGGCTCACAGTGAGCGAAACTGAGCAACCCGTTAAACGTGTTCTTCACTCTGAGCGAAGCTGAGCCACTCGGTTACTTAACGCACCCACTTTAGGAACTTATGGAAAAAGTGTCATGTACTTTCTAAACCACTGTGATGTCATAATCGGGTCTTAGAAGCTGATGATTGGCTCATGAATATAAAACCATGGTTACTGGCTGCCATCTTACCTGGGTATGGTCTCAAAAATGGTGTTATTAACTATGAAATATGTCATCTATGGTTCTATATCTATGATCGTGTCTCTACAGAGACAGTGGGATTCTGCTGGCCTTGTGTCTCTACAGAGTCCATGTTCTGCTGTGAGATGCGTGGTGCCAGATTGGACTCACTGAGAGACAGACAGTGCGAGGACAAAAGCTATAGGCTATTTTTGAAAGACGAGTGTACTTTAAATCACAGAACGGTGGCAGAGACAAAGTGTTGTCCTGAAAGATGTCTGTCTGTCTGCTACAGGTACTGTCCAACCTGTAAGAAACATCAGCTGGCCACCAAGAAGCTGGACCTGTGGTCGCTGCCTGAGGTTCTCATCATCCACCTGAAGCGCTTCTCTTACACCAAGTACTCCCGCGAGAAACTGGACACCATTGTGGACTTCCCCCTCAGGTCGGCTGCATTTTCATCTTTTTATGCTGTGTGTCCGAATGGGATTTATGACCAAGAATGAAAGTGAAATCTGTCTCGAGGTCCAGGCTTAAGAAGCAACTTTCCATGCTGGGAGTTTAATTCTTAGCCAACCAGCAAGGATGAAGGAGTTGGCGCCAGGTCATGATTCCTTAGCATTTCGGTAGTCTGTGAGAGAACAGAATTTACATAAATAAATCTGCTCTAAATTCTGTTTACAGTTACATTGAGGTTGCCTCTCTGCTAATTTGTTTTTTAATAGAAGCTGCATAGATGGGTATGGGTAAGTTAGCAATTAAAAAGCTAGCAGCAGTGTGAGACATTATTTTATATAATTATAAATTATAAAAAATATATTTTAGGTGAGATAAAAGAATTTTAAAAATTCAAAAAAACTTCCACTGTGTTTGAGCTTCTGTTGCTTTGTTTCAGTCATACTTAGAGTAATTATGACTCTTGGAAAACAAACAAAGGGTTACGGGTTACCTTCCAGAAGAGACCAGGGTTGTGCATGTAGTCAAAGGGGTTCAAGAACAGTAACCATCTTGATTCTGGACTTGTGTTCAAATAATGTGGTACTAGAGAAGGGGTTAATGAGCGTTTTGTTTTTGTACTGGTTTTACATGCCATTTAGGAAGCTAGTATTTACCAGCTACAGTCATTCCCAAGAGTGGGAAGAAACATGGCCATTGATGTAGAGGTGCAAGGATGCTGAGGTCACGCTTGTTTTGTAGTGTTAATTTTTTAGCTATAATCAGATGAACAAGGAGTTGTAGCAATTCCACTACAAAGTTCTTCAAATATCTTCTTTCACGTTCTTCTCAAAATCCTCTTTTTAGGAACCTGGATTTCTCAGGCTGTCTGTTGAAAAAGACCGGCATGGATGGGGAGCCCCTGAGCCGATACGACCTGATTGCTGTTTCAAACCACTACGGAGGTCTTAGAGATGGCCATTGTGAGTTACTTCCATTGTCTCCCACAGTGCCTTCACGACCCCATTTTGATATTCCAGGCAAGAAATTAATAAAACATGTGGTATAATTTGTGGCAAAGTTGAGGATCAACAAGAGGGCCAGTGTTTTAGGAATGCAGTACAGATTTGACACTTCTAATCTTCCGCAGATACCAGTTATGCAAGGAACAAGGATAACGGCCAGTGGTACTACTTCGACGACAGTAAGGTGACTTGTGCACGGGAGGAACAAATCATGGTAAATTCAGTTTTAAACCTTTAAAATGACGCATTCTCAATGTGAAAGCGTAAAATATGGACAATAAGTCAATAAACATGTGTACAATTGAGTCGTCTTTCAGTCTTTCAGTCTTTAATTGTACAGAACTCTCTTCTTTACCTCCCTCCCAAGACCAATGCTGCCTACCTCTTGTTCTACCAACGACAAGACAAGATTCGCCTGCCCACCCTCCCCACCCCCCAAGATCGTTCGTCTTCTCCCACCCAGTCTGCCAATGAGGTCACTTCCCCTCCTCAGGATGGAGTAGACCGAGCCACTTCCTGTGTAAACATGGAAACGGATTGAAGCAGCCGTCTCGTCTCGTTTGTTTTAAACAAAAATATATATTTTTATTTTGTGTTTTTCATTTCTAATCTTTTCTTCCCCTTTCGTTTTTTTTTTGTGTATTGGCGGGGCAGTCTGGGGTTTCTGTTTTTCTTCCGTTTTGTTTAATTTTATTGTGTTCTACTTCAAAAACTTGAACCTACTGCCTCTTCTTTTAGATTGAGGGAGGGAGTGAGGGAGTGAGGGAGTGAGGGAGTGAGGGAGTGAGGGAGTGAGGGAGTGAGGGAGTGAGGGAGTGAGGGAGTGAGGGAGTGAGGGAGTGAGGGAGTGAGGGAGGTGGAGGCAATATTCTCAGGCTGGTGCACAAGCATTGGGGGGAGGTGGGGGGGGGGGGGGGGTAGGGGCCGGTGAGCAGAAGCAACGGCTCCAGAAATAGTTGAATGCTAATTACAAGACGTACTGAAGCCAAAAGAGCAAATCCCTGATGGTTTTCCCGTTCTGTCCCGGTCGGTTTTAGGATCAGCCAGGACATGCAGCCATTTTCTTTTCTGTATTTCTGTGGGAGGAAAACATTCCTCATAAGGAAAAATAAGTGGAGCCACAACAGGTTGAATGTGATGAGCAGTAGTAGGTGGCTGGAGGCTTAAGAGTCACACACTGCTTTGGTACAGGAGACAAAGAGCACATTTTTTACTGACAGTCTATTGTGGAGGGTTTGCATGGAACCCTGTTTTGGTATGCCCTTGTGTGTACATTATTGATAGTAAATCTGATCATAATTTGGTCCAGACAAGTCTATGCATCCCTCATAACAACAGCTGCACATAGCTGCACAATTGAGGAACATTGTAGCTCAGAATTCACCCAACATTGAGTTAGCAGACTATGTCAATGACGGAAAAAAAAAAACTTAAAAAAGTAACATTTGCTTCATTTTTTGGTTCAAAATTGAGGACAAACCACTTTTCAGATTCTGGGCTTTGATCTAATTACAGAGGAAACTGATCTTAGTGTATCTTAGTTTTAAAGAATACATTTTGTATCTTGTAATCCTAAACCAGGAGTTACGTAGCATGTTTATTGTGAAGCCGTTCAGTAGGTTTGCAATATTCAGCATAATTAGCTTTTCCTCTCCCCCTCCATTTCCCCCACATCAGGGACCGATTGAACAGAAATCTATCAAATGTTGCAATATGACTGCTATGGACATAAAGGTCCATAACATTGGAACATACTCATTTTGGTCAGACAGTGATGGTAAAATAATAGCTTTCTTTCGGTTGCGTGATCAATTATTTATTTTTTAATGGAGCTTTGTTCATAGCAGGTCCTGCATTTGCTCGTACTGCTTAAATAGCAAACATTTGCATTTTTTCTCCTGAAAATTAGAATTATTTTCAGTTTGTTCTTGTGATCAGTTTTTTTTTTTTCTTCTGAAAAGTATATTTTTCAAATTCAGATAGAATTTGTATTTTTTATCATGATAAAATATGGCACATGGCAGTTTAAATATTTCATTTTCTTTTAATCCTGTTCAATTTCTAAATAATTATTATGAGCAATGGGAAATTTACTTGCAGAGAGAAGTGCTTTAAATAGAGCTCTTTACATACTGATTTTTAAAGCGCAATTGTACAGTATTTTTGTATTGTAATTACTGTTGTATTATCTTTGCTCATCTGGATCAGATGATCAGGGGAAGGGTGTTCTTTCATTTTATTTTGTTAATAATAGATTGAATATTTTATTGTATACTCATCTTTTGATATGAATAAATGACAATGCTAGGTTTGGGAGTAGATTTTACACTTTGTGCATAACCACCATAGCGCCCAGCCTGTTTAACCTATGAACCAATGGAAATCCAGCTCATGTTTTCGGAGCAGTCTGAGAGCGCTGCTAATCGCGTGTGCGAGCGTGTGCGAGCGTGTCCCCCACACCTCTCCTTGAGTCAGAAACTGAAGCGTTTTCCTTCAGAGAGGAGAGCTTATTGAGAACACGCATATTCCTGTGAGCCGCTCTGTCTACAGAATCAAAGCCCAACATATCCTCATTTACACAATTCAGTCATTTGGGCTTTATGTTTTTAAACTTAATCTGTTGATCAGGAGGAAATTAAACAAGATTATTATTATTTAAAATTTTTTGCATTTATAGTAGTTGGGTCGACTTTGCGGACTCCGTAAAAGTGTAACAAACAGGTCTGATGTCCATGCTGGCGTGTCCAAAGCGTGCGGTCACCATTTCTTTCTCCCAGCAGTCTCTTCATTTTTAAATCCGAAACCCTGCTCTGTTATCAAGATTGGTCTTTGTACGCGTGCGTCTGTGGAGGTCGGTGGCGGTTGTGCCGAGCACGGACAAACGGCATGTCCCTCCAGGAGGACGGAATAACAGCAGAGTGGACTGCTCAACACGTGCTGCCATCAGCAGTATCCCACAATGCACCTGTGTGGCACTGTGCTGCGCTGGGTCTTGATAGGCCTTCATTCACGTACAGTCTGCCTCAGGAAGAGTGGGTCACTGATGGAACAGAACAGAACACTGCAGGGTTCCCACGGCAGGAAGCGCTTTTTATTTTCTCCAACTCCCTACTCTCATTACTGCAGCCTCCTCTTAGCAATAATGTCTGTGCCGCTGCGTTTAAATCGTCTACATGCTAGAAACCATGTTTATATGTACATGAACATGGCATATATATATATATATATTTTGTCTTATGAGAAGATTCATCACTGAAGTCATTAACTGGTTTGTTGTATGTTTCGATTGCTGCATATTTCCAGAAGCAAAACTTGTTTGCTTTATTTGTCCGATGTAAAGAGCATCCAAGGGGCACATTGTTAAATGCTTCCTCCTGAGCCTATGGTGAGACCTGTCTGGTGTTCCTCATTGTAGGCGCTGCTGGTGACGGTCACATGGGGCGCCAACGCAATATATCTCTATCTGTGATGTTTCCTCGCAAGGTTTCTGTCTGTATTTGAGGCTTGAATGTGTGTTTGAAAGCACAGTCAAGAAATGATTATTATAATTTTTTTTTGTGAAGCGTACAATTTGTCATGCAGCCAGCAAACAAATTTTAAGTTTTGCCATTTCCGTCTTTTTAGTTTTTCTGGTTAAAACGGGAACGTTGCACAAAGCAGCTGTAATGCACTGACATCAGGCACTGCCCTAAATGGTGTTTGTTTGGTCTATGTTGTCTGCTGCAGCCGGTCACTGCTCACATTTTGATATTTTGGCAAATCATTGAGCCACCACTGAGCGGAGGTCTCTTGCCAGTGGAATTCCCAGAATTCACGCTGTTGGTGTCCACATAATTACACTGTGCAATTAAGATGTTGATCATCTACCTTTTATTTTCTTGATGTCAGCAGAAATGGACTACAAGGATGGGGGATATTTTCGAGGCACACATTTGCACCCATGATTAAGACAAATTAGATGGTAGTGTCATCAAGACTAAATAAAACACAAGTGCACCTTAATGCAGTATAGCTATGGATAAGGGATGTCTTATTATTATTCAGTTAAAATATGGCAAATTGATTAGTTAATGTAAGTGTATGTAGTTTAAAGTAGGAAACAGATTGTCTTGTGATCTGGTTTAAAAAGTACAGAAATAGTTGCAGGTTTAAAATTCATGGTAAAGCAGTGTTATACGTTAGGTCAAAAAACATACCAGAATATTAAAACCACTGCATTTAATCATTGCTGGTTTTTTAATGATATTTTTATTTCATTTATTAATGTAAACTGGATATTCTACCAGCTTAACAGTGTGTAGCAATATTTCATTTTTCCTCCTTAGAATCACAGTAATTTAGTATATCAGACATTCACAAATGCATTGGTTAAAAATGTGAAAGCTCCAGGTAAAGTGATTAATCTGTTCATTTGTGCCAATGATGTTAGTTAATTTCAGTCAGACAATACTGCTTGATTTTTAAAATCATTAATTATTATGAATTATTTCTTATTGTATATGTGGAAATCCCATGCAGAAAACGAAATGAAACCGAATTATGTACTTGTATTATCTTCAATTTGAATGTGATTCACTTTTGAACTTCCAGAGAGGGCCGTGCTGGTCATTTAAATCCATGTAAGACACGATGTACCAAATATATGTACTTATGTTAATACATACGAGATGTGTGTGTATATAAACAAATACATTGACTTTTCATAAATTTGCCAATTTTCACAGTTGAAATTATTGTAGAGGGAGTTATTTTTCTTGCATGCTGTAAGAAAATGTAAATAAAATGCTATTTAAAAAAAGCTTTGAACTATGTCCAAAATGACTGGGGGTGCTCTTTTTAATTGTTAACATGTTACACATTAACCAATTTCATCCGTTTTCATGTACAAGTCTTGACAAGTTCTCTCTAGTGAACTGGACCCAGTTCTGACACACATGGGAAATAAGCGCTTCTCTTTCCGTGCCTAGCATCTCTGGACTAACAATCATTGCTGCAGTATTCCAATACAGCTGTACTTGTATGGAAGATATGGTAGCTGGCAACACATTCAAATCCTTTACCAGATCAAGGCTCGACTTCACACGATTAAGAGTTATTTTCTGTTGATCAATATTTTTAAATCAGATTTTGTCATAACTAATGTCAGTTGTTTTTAAGACAAGGTGTTGAACTTAATTGTGAAGTGTCCTGAAAGGCCCTTGTTATCTTTGTCATTCATCTTTCTGGGTTTCACTGCACCCCTCCATGTTATGAAATGTCAACTTTACATTTACTGTAAGTGGACACGTTGTAGGGTTCCACAAACTGTTCATCATCATCCTCCATCAACCCGCTTATTCCTATCAAACTGTTCATACCCAAGGCTAATGTAACTAGGGTAGACAAAGACCAGACAACAGCTTTCAATAAATACTTCATTTATTTCAAAATCTCAACAGGCATTCAGACAAGCAAATTAAATCCATCAAAATTTCTTAAAAAAAATAAAATAAAATAAAACATTGCTGCAATTATATGCAGAAAACATTTTGCTCTGACGTGGTTTCATTGTCGTTTATATACTACATCTCATTCAAAATATAGTGCCTGCAAATTAAAAGTAGGCTTCTCCCTAAAAGTCAAACTGACCAAGATAATTACTCTGACATCTCGAGAAATGGAGGGAAACAAAATGTTTGGCACTCTGTGAGTCACTGAAATTCTGAAGAGACAAAGCAAGCGTTTAGAACATACAACCTTTATTTTTATTCATTTCTTAAGCTAGGTGCTTTTCAGCCCTGATCCTGTTTATGATGTTTTTGTCCAAACATGAGTTTCTGTTTACTGTAGGTTTACTTGACTTGTCAACTGAATTTTGATCTGGGTTATTTGGCCCTGTGAAAGAGATGCGTGGGTGTTTATGCAACATATTTCTCAGTTTGGTACTCCGCTTGATGCAATAGTGGCTCAATTAACTTAAAAAAAAAAATTATTAAGGCGAATAAGCAACTGATAAAACTATTCGGTTTCACTGGGAAATCCTCAGATTTTCTTAAGAGGTAGATATTAAAAAACATTGAATAACCACCTTTTTTTTGTAACCCATAAGTACAAATGTAGATGTTAAATACATTTGACCATTTCTGATCAACAGCTCAAACATAATTAAAGTATTTGAGGCAAAACCCAACATATATTATACAGGAAACTGTAGGGTTAAAAGTCATAAGCAAAGAAACCGCTTTTTGATATGATTGGCTCTGTGTTAACTAGCGTTCAGAGAAGGCAGTCATAATGTGGACGACAGGTACCGATCAGGCTTACTTAACCCATTTTTTACAGCCATCTGTACTTAAAAAAATAAATAAATAAGGAACTTAATTTGGTTTGATTTGTAACTGATTCCTTCAACAGGTAAATGCAGAATGACTACAGGTATACAAATGTTATGCTTTATGTATATAGGCATCATAATAAATGGACCACATTAAATACAGCAATATGATAAGGAAGCAAGGTTGATATACAAATTAAACATTTTATACAGGGAGTAAATCAAAACAAGTGGGGGAAATTTGGTTATTTGAATCATTAATGACAAAGTTAAAGGAGACTAAGGATAATATGATGCAGTTTTGGACACATTAATTATTAAAAAGACTTTTGCCAACTGAAAGATCAGTGTGTAAAACGACCGTTGAGAAACATAGAAAGCATATAACAGGGAAAGTTTAGCATACCTTTATTTTACTGTAGCCAATGCAGGCTTTTCTAATGTTTTTCTATCAAAACATAGTGGTTTTGAGCTCTCGTCTGAAGAATCCGCCAAAATTGAGGTCCCGGGACATGAGCTCGTCCTCAACATTCTCCAGGGCCCAGCGATGCTCAACAATCTCCAGAGCTTCCCATTCACTCTACATAACAAAATAAAAATAAAAACATGCACACGCACACATGCACGCTGCTGTACACATTCAGGAAAGAAAATAATGCTGGTATAAAACAGGACAGTGCTCAACACGGACATCTTATTTGTGCTTAAAGGATACTCTCCACCAGCCTTCTTTATCCTCTCAAACTTCCATAACAATACCCAGAGTACTCTTTTCAAAAAATGACTGTAGCTCTGTCCTTATCTGTGGCTCTCTGCCAGCCATCCTCTTCAATATATGAAATTGAGCAGACTGACTCATCTTACCTCCTCCTCACCATCATCATCTCAGTCTCAAATGCTACTCCACCTCCATTGGCCCATTTCATAAGTGTCAACCATTATGCTACTGCCTGCCTACACATTCAGAATTATTATTACACCTCTATGCTTGCATGTGTGGATTAAATGTTGCCAGGAAAGGCAGACGTATGGAGCAAATAGGCATACCGCGCTAGTCACGGCTTCGCTGCGTGCAGTCACTACAACAGCTTAACTCGGGGTATACAAATGTAGGCTCTACTTGTAGGCTCTAATGAACCATTTCCACGACAGATAAGGAATTCCGATTTAAATTTGAATATGGATGTGTCGGAAATTCCTACCTTGAAGGCCTTGTTGGGATCCGGCGGCATGGCCATAGCAGCCCCAGTCATTTGATCCTGCATAACCCGTGATTGGTCGGCGGCTAAATGGGGAAGAGCCAGTACTTTTTTTTAAAAAGTAAATTGTATGTGTGCAGTGCACCCAGTGTCCGTGCACTGGTCTACTCGGCAAACAGCAAGGCTGGCATGATCTTCCATTTACATTTCTGCACGTCTCACTTATATTATCAGTCTGTTTAAGGTGGTGCAACACAGTCGCACACAATCAAACAACGATTGGTGCCACACACACACACACAGCTCAACTAATACAACAGCAGTCCTCAGTGAATCTTCCCTTCATATTCCCTGGAACAGTCTAGTGTTATAAAGAGACATGCAGATATAAGAGACCCACTTACCGTTGTCCTGTCCCAGGATAAGGCTGTACATACTGCGGAGTCCAAAAACATTGAGAAAGTACCAAGAGGCTGAACTCACCCTAAAAATACATTTAAAAAAGAAAAAAAGGGTGTTTTAAATTACCCAGCCTTTTTTAACATAACTAATCACACAACTACTTCCCAAACATACTTTTTTCAGTTGGAGGAATAAGCTTACAACAAACAACAATAAAGACTTCACTTAACATCTGTGGCTCAGGAGGTAGAGCGGGTCGTTCGCTAATCGCAGGGTTGGCGGTTCGATCCCCGGCTCCTCCTGTCCACATGTCGAAGTGTCCTTGGGCAAGACACTGAACCCCAAATTGCTCCCAATGAGCAGGCTAGCGCCTTGCATGGTGGCTGCCGCCATTGGTGTGTGAATGTGTGTGTGAACGGGTGAGTGAGAGGCCATTGTAAGGCGCTTTGGATAAAGGCGCTATATAAGTGCAGTCCATTTACCAATAAATTCCTGCATGTTAGTAGTCAATTGCTTCCAATTACCAAATATTATAGAGAGAAAAAAATTTAAAAAACATTCAACAACGTGCCTTTTCTGAAACCCCAGAAATTACAAACAGGATTTGCAGACCCGTGCTCAGATGAAACATACTGGCATAACAAGCACTTGCGTAAAGTAAAACACTGTACTTTACCAGGACGCATCGAGGGAGAGTAACTCAATTCCTCGTTGAAGCATCGGTTTGAATCTCAAAGTCAGAGGGAAGGGAACCTTAGCTGTGTGAAAATAAGCAATACACTGAATATGTTGCATCTGCACCACAGTGCAAACATTAGCTTTCTGAAACATGAAAAATGCGCTTGTATAATAAAACTAAGATTATAATGCATAGTAAATTGAGTCGAGCACTTTCCTCGTCTTGACTCCATGCTGAAATGAATAGCCATGCTTTCATTGTAGCATTACGAATAAAAACATGCACTGATCCCGCAGCGCACTTCTGTTGCGACGGGAAAAACGAATCGCAAGTGGAAACGAGAACTCACTTGTGAGAAAGCCAGAAAAGGCCCAATTTATCCATCCACCGATTACAATCATGGGAAGCACATTTGTCAGGTTTCCTTTCATCATGTCGGTCACCATGCTGGTGTCTAAATATGAAAAGGCAAGAATTTTAGTCAGTCTTAACAGTTTTCAAGCTTGTCATTTATTTTACCCACTTTGAAGCACCATACAACGTATCATTATCGGGGTGTATTCAAATTTGATAAGTGATTGATCAAGAATACCATTGTTAGCGAGATTGCAAGAACAACCCTCTAAGACGTGTCAGTACACCGGAGAGCTAGATGCAATATTTTTACCCAATATTACATTTTACATGACCCAATATTACATTTTATTTCTTGACAATGCCATCCTCCAACATGCCCAGTGGACCCATGACAGGGGAGGTGTACTCGGATACTTGGCCGTACATCAGGAAATCACGGTCCTATCACGCACGATTCTACACAAGGGGACTTTGAAGATCACCAGGCAGTGGGGATAGGAAAACGTTAACGGTATCTTACCAGTCATTGGGTTTTTAGTGACGACCTTCCTCTTGACTTTCTTGAAAAATCCAGTTTCTGCATTATTAAAGTAGTGTTTGCGCATGGCAAATGACTGAAATTGGAAAATATTAGTTGCAGTGTTTAGATTGAGGAAAAAATATAGTCCATCTAATAAACAAAATAGCATGGCTAGCTAATCAGCTAGCTAGTTACCTGTTTAGGAAGATATTTTCCATTTTCCCTCAATATCCGGCTCCGTAGCAAGACTTGACTGTGAAAATGAACATACATAAGACAAATTAAAGCACTCCACTATGTAAGCTAGCCAAGATATTCATAATAATGACCATAAGGTCTCGAGTTACCTGTCAGACAACTGTTCGAGTTCTACTTTCTTGTCACTATGTAGGAGTTGAGTAACGTAGTGTCGAATGACACCAACACAGAATGTAATGATCACTATGGGTACGACGACCCACATTCGGATACTAGAATCCAAAAGTAACTCTGGTCCAGCCATTTTTCAGCAAATTGGAAGTCCGTAATTAGCTCCTAGCACGCTATCATTCAAGCTAAATTACAACTAACAACTAATTAATTTTGCTCACATAGACGATTCAATATAAGCACGCTACCTAAAGTAGCCCACAATGCTACACGTTTAAAGTAAATGACCCCCATATGACCTTTGAACCTTAGTCTGTGACGTGACGTGACCTTGTTTGGTATTTTTATTTATTTATGGCATATTCCATCTCCATGATTAAAACATCGCAGTGGCAACAGAAGCACAATACAACACAGCTACGAGTGCATTTGTGTTCTGTTACTCATTTTTTTAAAATCGAAAATTATTTTACAAAGTCGCCACGTAGTGACGTCACAAGAAACGGAGCCACAGAGGAACAGGCGGCGCAGAGTGTGGCAAATTGCTGTGTTTTATTTGGTTTTATGGCTTTCATGCCATTTAATATATTGTGCAGCGGAGAGTTGTTTTGGATGTGATTCCATGGAATTTCACCCAACCTTGCCACATTGCTGTTTAAACGTACAAGAGAGCCACGTACAATGACAATTGGTCTTCATACTCAGATGTCTTTGGTTTAATTCATCTGTACTTAAATAACAGGCGCTCTAATTGTAAAACGCTTTTGTGAGCTATTCCCTATATATCTTGATGGCTAGTCCACATTGGCTGAGAATATCGATACTGGACGCCATGTTGTAATGCCACAGCTTTCAGAAAATCCTGCTATTTACGTCAAGTTACCATCGTTTACCACCATCACATTATAAGCGAATAACGTTAATATTAGTGTTTTGTTTTTTTACGTGAATGTTTAAAAAACATTTTTTTACGTGAATGTTTTTTTTTTTTTTTAAAGCTATCTAGACTTATTACGTCGCTTCAGGGGGCCAATGAAACAGCACAATTTGTTTTAGGACGACAAATGAAACAACGTTAACTTCCTGTAAGAGCACCAACGAAAACAAAGATTCTTGGACAGTTCCTATGCTTTAAATCCAGGCTCATATCAATAGTTATAAAAACAAACCAGCATTATATGCAACCTGAGCAATGTAATTTTCTTTCTGCCGTTAAAACGTACTATTTAAAAAGTTACACGCTCTTTTTACAGTGGCTTATTAGCAACTATAGCCGCCAAATTAGTTTGCAAGATTGACCTCGTGCAGCCAGTCAACGTACGCAGGCTATCTATCTAATACAATTGTTTATTAATTTTTGTATTTATTTCTAGTTTGTTTATACGAGTAAACTTAGCATTACTGTCCGTTTTCCACGTCCGGTTAGACGTCAGTTACGTGTACGAATGAGTTGAATGTGTTGCCAACACGATGACTTCAGAAACGTCCAACATTGACCACAAAGTACTACAGTACGAAACGTTTATCGACGAGGTGTTGAAGCAAGATTTACAGTAAGTAACGTTCAGTTACCTGTCAACATAATTGACACTTTCCCACTATCTTGCTCAGTCATCTGCGCTTGAGACTCAACGTTTTAAATGTCATAGTTAGATACCTATTATTGCTTTGTAGTTAGTGCAATGTTTGCTGTCGAGAGGTTTTGGAAACGTTTAATTTAAACTGTCCTAGTAGGTAGTTTATCATCGTGTAACTGACGTTTGGATACAAACAAGTTGTCCGCGTCAAGCTGTCATTGACGCCGAAACATTGACTTTTTCTATTTCAGTTGTTCACTTGAGCACTATCTGCACGTTAGTTGATACATTATTTTTCTGGACCTGTGTCTTGACTTTGTAGTACAATGACAGCATCTGCGCTTATTATTTTAGCAGACAGCCCACATGTCAGTCAATTGCTCGGCACCTGCAGGTATCATCATAATGACTTTTGTTGTGAGCACCTATTCTAGCTGACATTGGGTGTTTTGACAGAAGAGTGTTGGAACAGAGAGATGGCGTGTATGACAAGATTGCTCAATACCTGCAACTAAAGAACACAATTGAAAGTCTCCAGGTAGTGTCCCTCGATTAAGAAGCCTGTTACATTGTGGTACCAACTCTTGGTCATGTTTTCATCAGTTGCAAATTCACTGAAGACTTGTATAGTAATACATTTTCATTAAGCTATATTACTATAATTTTATTTTTTTATTCTTGAGCTTTGAATTTGGCATTATTTCACCTCCTCCAGGAATCTGGATGCAAGGACCTTAAGACTGAGGTAGACCTGGGATGTAATTTCTTTGTCCAAGCTCATGTGTAAGTCATTCCCATGGAAATGATATCCCAATTTTTTTTCAAAATTGTAATTCCGTAAGCAATGGGGTGAGAATAATTTTTGTTTTGTTTTATCAGCCAGGACTCTTCCAAGATGTTTGTTGCTGTTGGCTATGGCTTTTATGTGGAGCTCACTTTGCCAGAAGCACTGAAATTCATTGAGAAGAAAGCAAGCCAACTGACTATGTAAGTGTTGTGTTGGGTCAGCAGTCTGATCAATCTAATACTTACTGCAGCAGTTTTCTTTTTGTCATTTATGTGAATGTGTGCATTTCAGCTTTTTAAGTTGACTATAATCAAACAAGATTGAGCTTCATTAATGGTACTTTACAAGGAGTTGTGGTGAATGAGTTAAAGATAATCTATATAAAATTTAAGTTTGATAATAAAATATTATGAAAAATATGATCATGAATTTATTTTTTTTGAAAACCCTTTTTTGCTGCATGTAGCAGCTCCTAAGGTAGACAGCAGCTGTACATTGCAAAATTGGATAACGTGGCGTGGCACGTTTTCAGTGCAAAACATGAAAACATACAGTGAAAGAATAATAGAATAATAATGTGGACAAAAATAACTGCACTGTTCAACATAAAGTGTATTTGTGCCTGACGTCCTCTCAGAGGACATACATCCATATGGTTGAGCAGTGACTCTAGTACTCTATCTTTCAGTACAGCACTAAGGCAGATGAGCCTACCCACTGTAAGAGTTAAGCAGTTATAAACGCATCATTTACTGGATTCACCTCAGTTGTGTACATATACCAAACAGATTGAAGATGGGCCTTGGTGTTTGCGTTATGTACAGTAAGTTTGAGCTTTTAATACTGTAGCAAACCCTTGTGTACCTGTATTCGTATGTTTAGCCATACAGAAATATTGACTAAGGATGCTGCCAAGATCAAGGCTAACATCCGCATGGTATTGGAGGTATGTTACCCCCTTCTGTTGCTTTTAAATATTTATACCATTCTAACAATTTTTCATTTAAAACCTATTGTATTTTCTGTTTGCCTGGTACTTAATATGTACTGTAGAGCATGAAATAAATATGTGTACGTATTAATTCATCATTATTTTGGTGTTAATTAACAGGGGTTAAGAGAGCTTCAGGGACTCAAAGATCTTCCAGAGGAAAGAAGGAGGGAGGTGTTCTAGTCACACACCCAGAGGTATTCTGACAAACTACATGATGACTTACATTTTTCTCATGGACATAACAATCTAATTTATATTTTTTTCCTGTACATTGTAGATGTAATTACTGTTGCACAAAAGAACAGGAGTTGGTGAAAACTTTAATGTAATTTTTTTTTTTTTTAAATATCAATGTATTAAAACTAATTTGTCTCAGTACTATCGTTTAAATTTTACATCCAGTAAGAATATTTAATTTGTGGTGACTTCTCAAATTATACAGTACTAGCAAAAATGTATGGCTCATTTATAAGTTCTCTGAAAATAATGCGTAGTTTCCTGCACATTTGAGCTAACTTTATTTTTAAAAGATAATTTCAGATACGTATAATTGAATTTGCACATTATAATATGGTTTGTTTGCATTTTTCTTTATTGTACAGACCAGAATCCTGCCAGTTTCTCATTGGAACCTTTCAGTTGTGCTGGGTTTTCTTGTGATTTCCTTGCAGTGGAAGCTGTCTGGAGCGTGTACACATGTGACGGAGAATAGAGACACACTTTGTGCTTATTTAATAAAAACAAACAACAAATACATTTTAAAAAACGGTACATTCAGTAAAGCAAGTTGAGCAAAAACCTTCTAAACTTGTGAGTTAATGTGTCCCACCTTCTACTATGTAATTGCCTTTATACGTATGCTCTTGTCACAGGGAATGCCGAGGTAAAACACCATAAGTAAACCGTGTATAAATGAAGAATTAAATCCACTTTATCTCTTTGTTTACTTTAACTACTACACACAGAATTGCGCTCATTCAGTGCATTTGCATGTAAACCTGCGGATGTGTAGGAACATGCATGATGCACATGTTCTATGATGATAGTGAAAGTGCTAATCTCTGCTGTAAATGCTCGTCATTTCTGAAAAGCCCACTGCCAACCCACCCACAGCTTCAAACAGAACAGAGAAAAGCAAAGCACTCATGAGAGGAACTGAACAGAACAGTGAAAGGCAAAGCAGTCATGAGAGGAACTGAAAACCACAGCCCGGGGGAGGGGGTTCTTCTCCCTTTATTCAGATAAATCTACTTTCTGGTTGTCTTTATGAATTTGTTTGACTTAGTTACCATGTTTTTTTCCCTGTTCTTCTGAAGTGTGCTCAGTGGCCAGGCCATGCTTAGATATGTTAATAGGAACCTATAATTAAATATTTTGATTGTACAACACTTAATTGTTGTTTTTATTTGTTATTGTTGTTGTTATTATTATTATTAGATTTACACTGAAAGTTCAGCAGCAGAAGCATTTTTGTAAGAGGGGGGGGGGTCAGGAATGAATTTGAGGAAGGAAGAAAGGGAAGAATCTTGAGTTATTTAAATATTATTAAAATAATAATTATAATTATTAATAATAATAATGATGATGAAGGTATGGCAATGAAATGGCTCCTTTCATGCATTTCAGAACATTTCAAAGTGATGTGGGAGAGGTGGCTCAGCAACACTAATGTGTAGCGCCCATCTTGATGACACCCATTTAGTTTCAGAACGCCAATGAATTGTGGGTATTATTAAGGTAGTTACATTAAAAAGAGCCTGATTTGGAATTTGGCCAGGACACCAGAGAACCCCTGGACTGCAGTCAGTGTCATGGGATCACATGCTTACTGGAGAGTTGCAGTTCCAGGTTAAAGACTGCTGTGTAATTATACTGAACGAACGCAGCTCTAAATGTCATGATCCCATAATTACATGTGAACAAAGTGGGAATAGAAAAAGGAAAGATAATTCCAAGTAATATTCTCACTGAACCGGTTTACCAGAATGGTTTTGTGTTACAGTCTTTGGCACAAGTTGCCCATATTCTTCACTCAACTTCTCATTCAAAGAGTGTCCTATTCACCTCTGGGCTGTGTGTGTTTACAATTAACAAGAGCCTTGTCTAATGTTGGGTGAAAACACCTTGTTAATGAGAGTTCAGAAGAAAATTGGCAGCCTCGTTCAAGCTAACAGAAAGGCCACAAATAGCTCAAATAACAGCTCTTTACAACAGTGGTGACTGTGCAGAAGAGCGTCTCTGAGTGCAGACTTGTGTCGAACCTCGAGGAAGACGGGCTACAGCAGCGGAAGGCCACGCCAGGTTTCACTCCTGTCAGTTAAGGACAGGTAGATGAGGCTGCACGCGTTAGGCACACAGTAGCCCCTTCATACCAATCGAGCATCATTTGAATGCCAAAAAAACCTGCAGGATCCACGTGATTCTGTTGAGTCAGCATGGACTAAAATCCAGCAGGGAATATTTCCAGCACCTTGTTGAATCCGTGCCACAAAGAATTCAGGCTGTCTGGAGGCAAAAGGAAATCCTACCCAACACCAAATAGGTGTGCCTAATAAATTGGCCACTGGGTGTGCATGTGTATACACGCACACATACTTGCTTTTGTTTCTTAAATTGCATTGCATGTTCGGTACTATATTTACTTTTTTCTCATGGCTATTTCATGGACTGAATGTTTTTACATGTCTAGCAAGTATGTTGTATGTTTTACAATATGTGGTACAAGACAATGAAGCCGATACTCATGCTATAACATCAAAACAGAAGTCTCAATTGTATTGGGGCCAATAAAAAAACATGTTGCCATATATTTATTCTGAAATTATGTTTTGAAATGAAGTGCGTTTCAAGGTTGCCATGTTTTCTCTTTCATCCTCGTGGCAGATGGCCAAATAATTCTGACTCGGGAAACCTATAAAATTAGAACAATAATAATAATAAAACAAAACTCCAAAAGGCTATTTTCCACTTTCCATAATACCCTATGTATGATTAGTGTTTTGTGACGGACTCCCCATTACACTAGTAACAGTTGCCATGGAAACTGGATGTTGAATTGCTGCAGGAATACAAGGCCTGCCTCCCAAAATAGCATTATTTTTTTTATTGGTACCAACAGGCACACATTGACACAAATAGACACAAGACCACATGCGCTGTAAAAACAACACACTCACAGTAAACGTGATATAACGTTTGGAAGACGCAGCATCTAAGCAGGACTCGACGCAGATGCTTAAAAGACAATGTTCAATGCAAAACCCTGCATACTGCATCGTACTTTAATTATATTTAATACCACGAACGTCTCCGTCCGTAAGACTGAGGAGATTAATTACATTGATGTATGCTGTCTATTAAAATATTACAGGTAGCATACTCTAAATTCCTCCCCAGTTATTCAAATGGAAGAACGCATCCACAGACATAAGGTTAGGTTTGTAGATGTTAAAGTACAACATACCTTAAGCCATCCTATTAAA
This sequence comes from Ilyophis sp. 1 JC-2022, assembly GCA_022702515.1. NCBI lineage: Eukaryota > Metazoa > Chordata > Actinopteri > Anguilliformes > Synaphobranchidae > Ilyophis > Ilyophis sp. 1 JC-2022. Next base: position 53,424,888 of record CM040402.1, read on the forward strand.
AAAACGCTTCAGTTGCTGTTTGTCATGGGACAATTACAGCTTAGTTAATGTGTATTCTGTTCCACCTGGAGTTTCCGTGTCAGTCTACAACGTATTACTGTTCTATGTGTGTATAGCCTGCATAGTAATTGTATATATTATGGTAAGTATTACTCATTGAGCCCTTTAAGAAACGATTATTTGATCATGTGAAACTTGCAATAAACATATGTAGGACTGTATAATATAAATTAATATTGGACCATGATTGGGGAAAAAATAAGCGTTCACGTATGCTGCTTTCTTCTTTGGCAATTAGTTTCAAAACTTCATAACGTTTTTGAATTCTAGCCTATGAAACCTGCATCATATGTAGACTGACCAACGAGGTCACGCTACACAAATATCTCCGCTGTCGTTAATAACATAAACACAAGTTTTTCATTTTTTTTTTTTTAAGTAGAAAAAGTTTAACACCATTGCTATATTCTCCAGTATGGCTCACTCTGGCTGTTACAATCTGATTTTGAGATTTGGAAAAAGTAAACAAGATCGACTTGGTAGTTGGATGACATGGCTATTCGTTGAACCGCACTTCAGTAATGCCTGAAGAGGTGTGTATTGTGTGTAACATTCAGCGGCATCAGTTCAAACATCAAAGATAACCCCATTATCCCCCGACGCTGTGTTTTTGTGGAATCCGTAAACGTCAGACTTGGTGACGTTAGTTGGATTTGCAGTTTTGCAGACAGACAGCTAACGTTAGAGACCGAGGAAGCGGAGAGGCTGACAGCGGCAGCGCAGCGCGAAAGTAGCCGAGGCGTTTGTGGAAACAGGAAGCAAAGAGGAAAAGCGAAGGATTGAGACCGCCTGCAGTCGGATAGCAAAGGGCGCACTGCTTAGTGACCGATGTGTATCATGGACCACCATGGAAGACCCCTTTTATTACGAGAGAAACAAGAACACATTTTGCGGTGCTTCGTAAAGAGTAATTTGGTCTTGAATTAACCAACCGACAAGCTAACGACTTAAAATTGACAGAGTGCGAACGAAGGGGAGTGACTGAAGGGGTCCTCGATAGGGTGTACATTATACAATCTAGCTCGCTAGCTGGCTATCGAGGGACTCTTGGAATAAACTAGCTACGGCATTAACAGCAGCAATCAGGTTTTCTAGCACTGATAGCTGACCAGGTTCCTAGCTAACCCTGTAACTAACGAGAGGAGAACAATTCGATAAATAAACAACATTAGCTAGACTGCTAGCTAGCTAACTAGCTAGCTAGCTGAATAGCTAACATGGTGGAGATGTATCTGTTATTATCAGAGTACTGTTACATAATTGCACAACCTCGATCGCATCGCGCCGTTTCTCTTAACACTCAATCAAATCCACTTTTGACATCTTCATTGACCAGAACCAGAATGGATGCAGTAACACCGAGAGAGTAAAAGCGACATCGAAAAACATGGATACGAATCCTCTTATAAGTGGTAAGATCTTCAGTCTGTTACCTGGCTAACTGTTACTGTCAACTGGTTAGTTATGCAGTTTGCTCTAATGTACAGCTCGCTAGCTAACCAGCCAGCCATATATCACCTGACCACGAACAAATACAACTTTCCTAGCTAGGTTACTTTGCCTCTGTTTGCGGATAGTTTGTTTACTTGCTAGTCGTAATGTATGGAATGGACATACTAGCTATAAAGTAAATGTTGCAGGAATTTACGCAGTTTAATCCTAGCTAGCCGTTACACATCGAAGCACGCATGTCCAAATAATAATATACACTTCAGGGCATACATTTCACTTTGGTAGGTCTGGTCTGTCTTACCAACTGCTACCTCCATTCAACCCCAGCTGACATCTAAGCAAGTTAGAGGAAACAGCTCGATTTCGCGAAATTCTTGGCCACCAGTGCTTAGAAAAGTAGCAAAAACTGACAAAACTTTGCTAACAACATGCATACTCTTTACAATGTATCTGATATTTAAAACAACCACAAGGACGAAAGAGCCATAGCAATGTGATTTCATATTGAAGCATACAGTTAATAAGAGGGATTATTGAGATATATTGAAATGTAATGATACATACTAGAAGGATTATAAGAGAATAAACAAAACATAAACGACAGACCAGAATTGGAGAGAAGAAAAAAAAAGTAAACCAATTTTAAGACAACTGCAGTTTTCAGAAATTGATGATGTTTTATCGCCTTCATAACCTCTCCCAGATGGATGAGTAGCCTACCATGCATGTTCAACCACTGAATGATATCTTTGTAGACCTACAGACATAATGGACTCTATGCTTTACTCTTCAGTTTAGTTGATTTTGTCTCCTAATAAATATGCGGGAAAGTACCGTCAAACAGTCGGTTGCAGGCATTGAAGCTGCTTAATTGATGTATACTGGGTCATTCATCAGTAGTAAGCAAATTAGAGGGCTCCACCAGGTGTTCCGGGTGGTGACGTGCATTGAGATCCGATCGTGCCAGTGCCCAAAGGTGGCACGTAATTCCCAGTACTGTTTGCCCAGGATGGGGGTTGTTCAATCTGTGAGATTGTCTGCATCACATGTGAGAAAACGTTTATGCTTGAGGGTCTACTGATGCTTCTGTCGTTTTTCTTGCATGGATTGAAATGGCTGATTCAGGGGAAGACAGAGGATGGGAGAGGGTCTGGGTCGGTCTCTACCTCCCATGAAATATTGGATACAAGGCTGCTTGCATCAAATTACTGTACCTTCTGTGATCTGTTTTCTGACAGTGGTCAAGGCAAACCACTAATTATTGTCAAAGACAAGGTGTAAATTATATTTTGAGTACTACTATACACTTCTTGTTCACAAGTAACTAAATGGTTTCATCTGTAATATTTAAAGTTGTTTAACCAATAGCCTACTTTTTAACCATTATTGATGCCCTCTGTTATAATATAGAATTAGGTAAACTAGTCCCAACATACTTTCACTTTATAAGCCTTATCTGACGTTCCTTCTTATTTTAATACTTAGTTTTTGGGCTATTTCCACAGTTCAAATGTGTTTTTATCAGTTCCCTTGGCTTTCTTTTCATCCCAGAGTTAATAATGTAGCCGTTGTCTGTGAAGTAATACATTGTGACAGAATTGCTATTGAATATTTGAGGTAGTAGAAAGTAGAAAGGGGAATGACATCTGAACTTTGAAAATAATATGCATCTTATTTACACTTATTTCACTGCTGTGAATGCATATGAGAGCATGATGTTATTCACAAGTGTGTTATTTTGGACGATGGTCCCATAATGACATGGCATATGTGAGCTGAACTCTGGGGATTTTGTACATGGTAGTTCAGAATCATATCAGTCAAAAGGTACAAATGCAGGAGGTGGCCATTTAACCTTACTTGAGTCATCACTGGCATTGTAGGGGGGTCTCCCGAAACATTTCAAAGTGCTGTTTTGTCACTATGTCTCATTTCTAGTGGCATTGCAATAAACGTACCTGCAATGCCTTGATGACTTTCACAACAGACACTGAGATAGGACTCCTGGTCTGTGCTGAGGTAGGTCTGTACCTGAAGACAAGTTAATTGTAAAAAAAAATTAAATGGCCAGGTTGATGTATAGCCAAATCCAGGCCTGAGTCAACAGCCCACGTCTCAAAATGCACAAGTGCTTATTTTTGTAGCCCAATAGGAAATTGGAGGTTTTCAGCTATACATTTTAAAAGAGACATGCAGACAACCTGTCCTGATGTTTTGACTTGTACCCCAAAAACGTAATCAGAAAGTGAAGTTCTAGGTTAATTTGTGTTGTGTTGATGAAAGTGGTGTTCTGTTCAACTGCAGCTTGTGTTCTCCACCTTACTGTATTTGGTCACAGTGATGTCATTATTAAAAAGGCCCTGACGAAGGCACTTGCTGCTGAAAAGTAAGATATTAATAATAAAGATATGTTTTGCTTCGAAGCTTGAGAGTACGGCAGCTTCTCTTATTTTATGCCCCTGCCAGCCCACAGCTTCGCAATCCAGGGGTGCGTTATCCGTACAAAATATTATTTTACGGCCCAGCATGTCACTGCTGTTCCCACTGCCTAGCTTACAGAGCTCGTACAGCTCGTCCTTCCCCCTCGTTCAGTACCGTTTCTTGGCACAAATTTTACAGTATGTTCTTCATTAAACCATGAACACATTTAGCATTAGTGTACAAAGTTACATTTTAACAGAAGTACATTGTACTTTTCTGATGTTCTTTTCATGTTCAGTTTACTATGTTTCACACTGAAGTTGATACTGTCCTACTGGGCAGTCGGTAGTGTTTGGATCGAGCTCTATCTCTCAGGCTGTGGGTGCCTGGTATGCCATTGGAAGGAGCCTTTAGTAGCGGTAACCTAAGGCCTAGGTCAATGTATAACTGCAGTGTTCAGTCATCTTAAATTCACCCTATCCCTGGTGGCACAAGACCAAATGTGACTCCCTGTCATAGTCTTCTTATGACCAGGGTTCCCTCGTGTCCCGGAATGCCTGGAAAACCTGAATGTTTTATACAGATTTCCAGTCATGGAAAAGCCATGGAAAATGAGAAACTTGCCTAAATGTCCGGGAAAACAATTAGGTGTAGTTGTCCTGGAAAATAGTGAAGGTCTGCAATAGCCATCCATCGCAATCTACCCCCGTCCCCCGCTTGCCAATGACAATCTCCCCCTGTATATACACTGCTCAAAAAAATTAAGGGAACACTTAATCATCACAGTATAACACCAAGTCAATTAAACCAAACCGGTCATACTGAATGATGTTGCAGGCAGCATAACATTCGCCACAGCGTTTCCAGACTCTTTCACGTCTGTCACATGTGCTCAGTGTGAACCTGCTCTCATCTGTGAAGAGAACGGGGCGCCAATGGCGAACCTGCCAATTCTGGTGTTCTCTGGCAAATGCCAATCGAGCTGCACTGTGCTGGGCTATGAGCACAGGTCCCTCTACAGGACGTTGGGCCCTCATGCCACCCTCATGGATTCTGTTTCTGACAGTTTGGTCAGAAACATGCACAGGAGTAGCCCGCTGGAGGTCATTTTGTAGGGCTCTGGCAGTGCTCCTCCTGTTCCTCCTCGCACAAAGGAGCAGATACCGGTCCTGCCGCTGGGTTGTTGCCCTTCTACGGCCCTGTCCAGCTCTCCTTGTGTAATGGCCCGTCTCCTGCTATCTCCTCCACGCTCTTGAGACTGTGCTGGGAGACACAGCAAACATTATTGCGATGGCACGTAGGGATGTGCCATCCTGGAGGAGCTGGACTACCTGTGCAACCTGAATGGGCTGCAGGTATCGCCTCATGCTACCAGTAGTGACAAGGGCACTAGCTAAATGCAAAACTAGAGAAAAATAAGTCAGGAAGGATAAGGAGAGAGAAATAGTCTGTGGCCACCACATGCAAAACCATTTACTTTTTGGGGGTTGTCTTGCTGTTGCCTCTAATGTCCATCTGTTGTCACTTTCATTTGCACCAAAGCAGGTGAATTTGATTCACAATCGTTTACGCTTCCTAACTGGACAGATCGATATCCCAGAAGTTTAATTGACTTGGTGTTATACTGTGTTGATTGAGTGTTCCCTTAATTTCTTTGAGCAGTGTATTGCAGGTGTTGCTCATCTATAATGTCCTGGAAACATCCTGGGAAGAAATGTTGTGAAAACAGTCTGACACAGCTGGCCCTGTGACCGTGGTGCTTAGCTTAGCTTTGTGATTGACTTGCGCCTTTGGTGACTGAGCTACTCTTGACATTTCAAACAAAATTAAAGTCGTTTGAAACCTCGGATCCTGATCGCTGTTGTTAAGTTTTAAGTGCTAATCAACAAGCAGTTGCTCACAATGAGTGATAATTAAATTAGAAACCGAGATGACTTGGACATCACAATTGTTGAGATAATTGTTTATGAGAGCTCAACAGATGGCTAGCTATACTGGCACATTTCCACTGGAGGACTGAATTTCCGGCTCTATAACCAGGTCTCTGATCTGAACTGTCATGATGTTTAGCCAAAAATGAAATCCCAAGTCTTATCCTCGCTGGCAGGGTATTTATTTTTATTTCTCGCTTGTCTCTGAGTGTGTGTGTGTGTGTGTACAGTCAGTCGATTGTTACACGGAGAATTCAATGTATCCTGGGTCTGCAGAGATGTAGTTTAGATACTTGTGTGTGATGTTTGTGGGTTTCAGTGCATTGTGGGGGATTTCTGCCATGTCTCTCTAGGTGAGCTGAGTGGCTGGGGTGGGGGGTTCTCTGTAGGCAGTGCTTATTGAAGAGCTTGTGCTGAAAAATGTGCAAGAAGTGGTTTGGACACAAGTGTATGATAATGCATGTGCATTAGCTAGGCCAGTCTCTGGTTGATAATTCGACGGGTCTCTGTAACATCCCTGTACTTGCCGTCATGTTTCAAACACATTAGCTCCTCTTAGAATGACAAATCTTTAATTACTGTCTTCAAAATAATGATTTAAAATCAGGGTAATTATCTGGCTGCATTTGTCTTAATGGATTATTCAGGGTGATGTCCCGTACTTAGTTTTACACTGTCACACATTACTGTATATTATGGGCTTGCATAGACATCTGTAGCTATTCTGTGTCTGTCACTGTGTCTAGAAATGCATTAAAATTGGTATTTTATCAGGTGTAACAAATTACACATTGTTTCATTTTCTGTGTAATGCTAACTTTTCCCACTGATCTTCTGCATATCACTGGTTAACTTCAGGATGAAAACAAAATATTTGTATACAGCATTTTCCTGTGGGGTATTTGGGTTCGGATACACCCCTACCGTACTCTGCCCATGTGACCCATACTGCAGATTTGAAATGAATGGGGTATTTGTAGGTAAAGGACTTTGCATAGGGATCATTTTCATGTCCTTTCAAGGGGTCAACAACATACTTGGCCTAAATACTTGAAGTGGGACTAGTGCACATGTGTTAAACATGCAATTACATTTCTCACATGAAATAGATGAACAACAAAAAAAACGAATATGTTTGTTTCAGCTATATTTCATACACACTTATGGAACACTTTATGCAGACTGACGTTGAATGAGAGGGTGCTCTGTACCTAGGCTATGCGTTTTCTTTACACGCTACAGTAATAGGAAGTGGTAGTGGGTTTTTTTTTTTTTACTTTTGAGAAGTGTGAGGATTAAAGCAGTGCCTAAGGAAACTGGACTATTTGTGTGTAAATACTTTGAGCAAAGGCCTGTGAAATGAAAGCTAAGTAGTAAGTACTGTAGCGTGCAAGATTTGCAATGCAAAGCTGACATCCCAGAAAGCCCCTAACGTAAGTGTCACTGTACAGTTGCAGTTTGTAGTATCTGTGCATACAGTGGCCTTCTCTCTGCAAATATAAAAAATTTGATTCCCAAATCAAAATTGCCCCATCTTATTGACACACTAACTTTTTAAAAGCATATGAAATCTGAAGAGTGAGGTAACTCCATATGTCCAGTTTAAAATTTAAATTAAAATTTTCAGAAAACCCATAAACAATAATGGATAACAATAATATTCCATAAATAATGGAATGACCCTTAGATAGATCGCCTGGCTCAAGTTAAAATAGCAAAATGTCTTGTTGCTAGAGCGTGGGGTTTGTCACAATTATAATACTGATCAGGTACATTTATACATTCAAAAACTCTGCTACCGATTTTCACTGGTTATGTATATCATCATTTGGCAATTTTAAAAATAATTCTTTATGGATTATAAACATATAGAGAAAAGCACATTTGCACAATATATAACCTTCAGAAAATAAATGTAGGTATGTTCAGTTCAGAAGGAAAGGAGAGCCTCATTGGCTTCTCAGGTGCTAAGTTGGTGTAGAACCCAGGTATTGCAAGCAGAACCCGGGTTCTATAGTTCTATAGACACTGCAGGTTTGAGCCTGGGCCATGCTAATAGCAAACTGTGGTTTGGAGGCTTGGCTGGCTTAGGGTAGGTTTACGGTAGCCTGGGTTTCCACTGCATTAGCCCCTCCAAAAATCAGATCAGACATGCAGAAAGTAGGCTGTCCATTGTCATGAATGAGAGAAATGACTCCCCTGCAATCTGCATTAGCTCTCCTGTCATATCGTGTGCCTTGTGATGTTGAAATCTGTCTCTAGTATGCAAGCTGGTACACAGCAGGAGAGCATGCTTGCCACCTGCGATGCTCCTAGCACGGGAGATGTGTGTGTGTGTGTGTGTGTGGTACTGGAGTCCAGTGATCTCAGGATGAGTTTCTGCAGCATTGGATTGTGTGTCCCCACGTTGTTGGCAGCCTTGACAGCCAGAATCATGCTGTAACAGTTCAGGGGAAAAAATAAAAGGGGACAAAATGGGATTTTTTTTTCAAGGAACTTTTAGACGTGGATTTTAAAACAATGTGGACGTTTCCTTTCATTCTAACATGTTTCCGGTGTGCTGTCCTTGAACCTACAGTAGTTCTGCTTTGGTTTAAGGCCGGCCTGACATTCAGTCCCTTTGCTGCCCTACATTTGTTGGCCTAGTAACCGAAAGGTTGCAGGTTCGATTCCCAGGTAGGACACTGCCGTTGTACCCTTGAGCAAAATACTTAACCTGAATTGCTTCAGTATGTATCCAGCTGCTGTATTAATGGATACTATGTAAAAATAAATAAAATATGTATTTGTATAAAATAAATACAAATTTGCAAAAGCTGCGTAAGTCCCTCTGGATAAGAGCGTCTCCTAAATGGCCATAATGTAGTGTCAAAATGTCATGTTTAAGAGCACATATTAGGGGATATGTACCATTCAATCAATGCAAAACACTTTCCTTATCTCAGTATTTTTGTCTAATCAACGCCTACATATGCCCACCATTGTTGAAGCCAGCCTGAAAAGCGGCATGTGAATCTCCTATTGGCCCAGGTGGGATAGATGGACAGTTCCATTCAGCTTTTGACTGACCCTGGTAGCTGTCCACTTACTCACGACTCAACAATAGCCACATCATTAATGGGAACAAACATCCTGGATTTTGTGTAAAAGCATCAAACACTGTGCTGGTGAAAGTGCTGCGGACGCTGAAGAAACCACGATGTATTATGTGTCTGTTCTAACAGACCGGGTTGTTTCTATTTTAGCAATAATAGAATGTAGGCTACCTTGTCAATATGCTGTAAATCTAGAGCTGACAGTTGTGTTTTGTGTTGTCTAACTTGTGTATTGTCATGCTAAGTAGACATTTCACGGGTAGTAAGCCCCAAACTCATTCTAATTTTTTGTAGTTTAATTTGCTGTCACTCATGGTGCCAAAGACGCTAGGAAACAATCTGGAACAATAAGTTAACTCTTTGGTAAAGATGAAAGTTTTTTTAAATGTTTTTTTTAATGTGATTTTTAAAAACATGTACATTTCCAATCAATTCATCATAAAATATTTATTTTAGCGCAGAATAAAAAAAATAAATAAACATTTCCGCATTTTTGCTTTTACAGAAAAGTCAAGTACCTACTATTTATTTAAATGTTAGTTTTGAATGGAAATAGAAATTAGGTTTTGTTAAGAGGGCTTTGTTGTCAAATAAGCAGGAAGCTTGTCAGGGCAAGATATCTCTGTATGGAATGATGCACTCGTAACCCAATAATGCATTTTGAACAGCAGAAAGTCTGACTGCCTTCAAGCGCAGATTGAAGACTCACCTCTTCAAGCTGCACCTCTCTCCACCCCTCCCTACCTCCTTGTGACTATTGTTATCAATATTGTGTGGTTACCCCCCCCCAAAAAAGAAAAGAAAACCCCCAATCATACTGACTGCGCCTAGTACTTAGATACGTATTTACCTTTTTAGGGTTGTTTTAACGCCCTTGATCCTAGTTCGGAAATGCACTATGTACGTCGCTCTGGATAAGAGCATCTGCTAAATGTCTATAATGTAATGTAATGTAACGTGATTGGCTGGGAATCATTTACCATGCTCAGCTCTTATTGGATACTGGCAGTGATCTCTAACCACGGTGCCCGGATTACCCCAGCAAAAATGCAAACTACAGATGTTTCTGCAGATTAATGAAGGTGTAGGTGTGTAAACCGACACTGTTATCAGCATTGTGTTACGCAACCCCGTCCAAACTTGGCTTGGGCTGTCGTCTTTAGTAAGCATTGCTGTTATTCACCATTAGGGTCATCTTAACATCTAGTTCTCAGTAAAAAACTCAAAAAGATACTTTGTTGTATTCTCACTTTTAGGGTATTGTTACCCAACTATTTGGCGAGGTAACGTAGATTTTAGGGAGTAACTAAATAAGTGACCTGGAATTGAAAAGATAAGGCTACATCCGGAGAGGAAGATTTGTCAGTAAATGGAAAAGACTGTTTCAGTGAATGGGTTTATTTTCATAAATAGACTCAATGAGCTGTTATGACCCGGCTAGTGACTAATGACCCGGCTAGTACTAACCGTCTGGTTGTCAGTTGTTAATGCAGTTTCTCACCAAATACATTTTTAAGGAGTGGAAGACACACAGAGGCCTGGCTTTCAGTCAGATCAACCAGTTTTTCTTGAGTTATGGTATTTGAAAAGACCTGTGGGGTTTAGCGCTGTCGTCTAACACCTCCCTATAATGAAATCTCTTGGCCTACACTACAGCATCAGATGACACTCTTGACCTGAGACCCAAAATCTTTGATTCTTGTTTTCGCTACAAACTATTCCCCCATCAAAAAATCAAGTTTAACAATTAGGCCTAGTTGAATAGCTATTGGCTATATTACATATACATACACAGGCACACTCTCACACACTCTCTCTCACGCACACACAATCACAAACTTTCTCTCTCACACACACACACACACACACACACACACATGTTCATGTGATGGAGATGTGCACTCCATGCCAGCCATAGCCGGATTATTATCACCTTTATTCTGTTTGAAGCTCTTGTCAGAGCTGCTCATCAGTGAGATTTTATCAAGCAAGACGGCGCTTTTGTTTTGCGAAACGCCTTTAATTTTCCCACACGATTCACTGCTGTTTTTTCTTTTTTGGTCACCGCGTCAGCACTTAGCATTTATTCTTGCAAATTGCATGTAGCTCACCAATTAGGCAGTGTGATCCGATTGGGGATGTGTGGGGTTAGGCGCTTTCTAATGTTGATGTGTGGAGGACTGTGCTCAGTTTGTAGTGATATTGAGTCAGAAGCAGTGGTGTCGTATATGTGGGTCTTTTTAAGCACTGCTTATTCATTCCGGTGAAAAGAATGACACTTTTGCCTCGGTCGTCATCCTTCATCTGTTAAAATATAAAATGATTCTGCTCGTTACCGACTGGCAGACGCTCGGAGCTATTAGAAGCCTTTTAATCTTTAATAACCTCGCGCAATCTGCACTTTCTCATCATGCCTTCTCACTTATTCATTCACAATTTTTACATTGGACGTCAAAGGGTATTAACACAACAATGCCTTCCTCTTCCTTAGTAACAGTTGCCTATATGCTTATTGCCACGGTGATGGTTTCCAGGGTGTTGGATGGGAGCTACGTAATTGGGGAGAAACGGTAATAGGGTTAATTTGCATGCTTAGCGTGGCCTTCCTTAACTTGTGTGCTGTAGCCTCTCTTCTTTTTTTGTGCTCTACTGTGGGTTTGCCAGTAAGCTTCAGTGTTCTCTCACTACGGTGACCAGTGACCACACTGCCCTGATTGGTCGGCTGTGAAAGCAGTGAAGGATTCCAAATGTTTGTGCCCAGAACCCGTATTTTCAGAGCTGACATGTAACAGACGGCTGTCGTCATGGTTATTTAATCTTTCAATAAATAAATAAAAAGAATATCAGTGAAACGTCAGTATTAAAGCTTTTCTGTGTTGCAAGATAGCAGTGTTGCAGCAAATATATATATATTCTAAATCTTTTAATAAAATAAAAGAAATGGATTGCCTACAATAATTTTACGATAATTGTTTTGTTTATTTTCGTTCATGAAATGTTTCCTCTTCCCCTTCCCTCACCTGTGCACGTAGTGTGAGGCCTCACTCTTTCTTTGGGTGGCTCTGTCTGTCTGTCTGTCTGTCTCAGCAGCCATGGACCCGTCCATCACGCTGTGGCAGTTCCTGTTGCACCTGTTGGAGGACCACAGCCACAGGCACCTCATTTCCTGGACGTCCAGCGACGGCGAGTTCAAGCTCCTGGACGCAGAGGAGGTGGCACGTCTCTGGGGGCTTCGCAAGAACAAGACCAATATGAACTACGACAAGCTGAGCAGGGCGCTCCGCTACTACTACGACAAGGTACCCCCGTACCCCAACCGCACCCTCATTTGGCACACCTGATTCTACTAAAGCAGCTCAATGAGATCTCTAGCTGTTGAATGAGGTGTGCTTTGTTAGGGTTGGAGTGAAAACCTACAGGACGGTAGATCTCTAGCTGTTGAATGAGGTGTGCTTTGTTTGGGTTGGAGTGAAAACCTACAGGATGGTAGATCTCTAGCTGTTGAATTCAGGTGTGCTGTGTTAGGGTTGGAGTGAAACCCTACAGGACGGTAGATCTCTAGCTGTTGAATGAGATGTGCTGTGTTAGGGTTGGAGTGAAAACCTACAGGACGGTAGATCTCTAGCTGTTGAATGAGGTGTGCTTTGTTTGGGTTGGAGTGAAAACCTACAGGACGGTAGATCTCTAGCTGTTGAATTCAGGTGTGCTGTGTTAGGGTTGGAGTGAAACCCTACAGGACGGTAGATCTCTAGCTGTTGAATGAGATGTGCTGTGTTAGGGTTGGAGTGAAAACCTACAGGACGGTAGATCTCTAGCTGTTCAATGAGGTGTGCTTTGTGTGAGTGAAAACCTACAGGACGGTAGATCTCTAGCTGTTGATTGGGGTGTTAGGGTTGGGGTGAAAACGTACAGGAGGGTAGATCTCCAGGAACAGGGTTGAGGACCACTGCTGCAGCAGGCCTGGCAGGAAGAGATCATGTTGGCCTTGGCTGAGCCTTTTTCAAAGGGCTGATGTCACAGCGCATTATGAATGTATGAGTTATGTAACCAGTATGCATTGGTAAATTAGCAGTGTGCAGTGTTAACATTATACAGCGCTGTAGAGGGGTATATTTAGTATAAGTACTTTAATGAGTCTACCTATTATGGGATGATGCATTTCCTGAGAGTGTTTATTGGGGCTCTTAAGCCAGAGACGCTTACAGGCATACGGGTTTGAATAAGGACTTCGATCTTGTTTTAGAGCAGATTTATTACCAAGGCAAATAGAGCCACTAACTGACACTGACTTCTGTCTATCAAAAGTATTCATAATTAATATTATTAGTTGTTATAATTAGTATTTATTACAAAAAGTACATGTCCCCTCATGTCTTCCAGCTCTCCTGTTCAGAAATGGGGCACTTAATATGAAATGGAAATGTTTATGATTTTTCCATTTATAAATTTGGGTAAGGTATAATTTTTCTTATGGGATAGTGAACACTTTTAAAATAAAAAAATGCTTGCACAGGGTATTTAAACTGTAATTTTAAACTTATTTCTCTTGTGCTCAAACAATCAGTGCATTGTGGTAAATATGCCCATGTGAGAAATGATATATTTGAACATTCTAAAAGTAAAATTCTATAAACTTTAATTATACTGCAGGTATACTAAATTATGAAATAGTATATTTCAGCATACTGTTTTTTCTCAGCATACTGTTTTTTCTCAGCATACTGTTTTTCTTCAGCATACTGTTTTTCTTCAGCATACTGTTTTTCCACGTGAGTCTTCACGTGAGACCTCTGTCTAACTCACACTTCTAATGTTTCCACAGAACATAATCAAGAAGGTAAGCGGCCAAAAGTTTGTCTACAAGTTCGTTACCTACCCCGACCCCACGGCGGGGGAGGGGGTGAGGACGGGGGAGGAGTCGCAGCGGCAAGAGAGCCAGGCGGCGGACGTGAACCTGGGCAAGCCCGTGTTGGACGGGGCTCTGGCTAGCGCTAGCCTATCAAAGAGCTTGCAGGTACAACGCTCCTCCCCCGGCTACGTTCAGCGCAGCTCCCGAAACGACTACATGAAGTCCGGGCTCTACTCCACCTTCACCATCCAGTCCCTGCAGACGCCCATCAAAGCCCAGAAGCCCATTAAGACGGAGCTGACGCTGCCCCTGGACAGCCTCCCCAAAATGGCCGCCACTGAGAAAGCTCTACCTGAGGTAAAGTATAGGGCTGTGTCCGAATCAGAGCTCTATCTACTTCATCCTGTGTACGAGCATACTGTGTCCAAATCAGAGCCCTATCTACTGTGTCCTGTGTACTAGTGTACCGTGTCTGAATCAGAGCCCTATCTACTGCATCCTGTGTACTGTGTACTAGCATACTGTGTTTGAATCAGAGTCCTATCAACTGCGTTCTAGCATACTGTATACGGCTTACTGCGTACTGTTTGGTGACATGCAGTATGCAAAAAATATTCTTCATACTGTATTGTATGGAGTTGGGGACCACCGGTCTAAAGTGACTTTCTTCTCTCAGATGCGCTTGTGCATGGCGGAGGGGCGGAGCTCTCTGCAGGGGCGCGGCTGTGTTGAGAACAGCCTGCAGGTGATCGTCACCCAGCCTTCGCCCTGCGCCACGCCCGCCGTCAGCCCCCAGACGCCATCGGGGTCGGCCACCGGGAGCGCTGTGAGTGCCTGCTAGTTCTGTTCTCAACTAAACGTGGTTATAATACAGATCCTCCGTTCCCTCTGCAGGAGGCTAATCCAGGCATCCTCAAACCGGCCCTCAAGGCTGGCTTTCATTCCTCCCCTCTGATCAGAACTCAGTTAAACCTGGGACACCAGGGGGGTGTACTACGAAGCAGGATTACTGAGTTAGCTGGATAACTGCACCGAGTAAAACCCGGAACCCTCCCAAATCTGGAACATGGACTGAAGTAAAAAGCGCTGTTCCGGGTTTTACTCAGTGCAGTTATCCAGCCAAGTAATCCTGCTTCATAGTATACCCCCCAGGTCATTTAAATCTCTCGCCAATCAGTGGCATTACTCGATCAATGAACTATCAGGCTTGAGGGGTCAGGGCAGGGGCACTCAAACCTGGCCCTCAGGCCCAGTAGTACTCCTGGTTTTAATTCTTCTCCTCTGATCAGGACTAGTGCTGGGTATTGTTTTATATATTTATTTTGATACTGGTTCTGATACTGATGCCTGAGGTTCAATACCAATGCCAAAGCGATGCTACATTGTACATTTTTCAACAATAACCAAAAAGAATGTAACTTAACGAAATAAGGCAAAACTTCTCAAATGCTTTAGTGTTTAATGCTGTATAAAATACCGTATAAAATGAACAAAATGTGTTGCTTTGTTACATTGTGGATTGGATGAACAGATTAAATTGAAATGTCACCTGTTTGACCATACAACCAATTACTATTCATTTAATCATTTCTAAAATGATCTGTCAAGTATCGAACATTGGCACCGAATGCAAAGGTGAGTTTTTGATACTCGGTGCTTCGGACATGATTAAATTTTTTTACTTGAACCAGTATGGAACACAATTAAAAAGCTCCAGGACGACATGAAAAGCTCAACAACATGAAAACAATGTGTGTGGGCCTTTAACCTGAATTACTGCAGTGTACGTATATCCAGCTGTATAAATGGATACTGTGTAAAAATACAAAAAAAGCTGTGTAAGTCGCTCTGGATAAATGCTTGTAATGTAGTATATTGTACTTTGATGTACATGGGTAGTACTGTAGCTGTATTGGGCCTGTAACTGTTCTGGGTAGTACTGTAACTGAGTAGTACTGTAGCTGTGTTGGGCCTGTAACTGTTCTGGGTAGTACTGTTGCTGTATTGGGCCTGTAACTGTTCTGGGTAGTACTGTAGCTGTATTGGGCCTGTAACTGTTCTGGGTAGTACTGTAGCGGTGTTGGGCCTGTAACTGTTCTGGGTAGTACTGTAGCTGTATTGGGCCTGTAACTGTTCTGGGTAGTACTGTAGCTGTGTTGGGCCTGTAACTGTTCTGGGTAGTACTGTAGCGGTGTTGGGCCTGTAACTGTTCTGGGTAGTACTGTAGCGGTGTTGGGCCTGTAACTGTTCTGGGTAGTACTGTAGCGGTGTTGGGCCTGTAACTGTTCTGGGTAGTACTGTAGCGTTGTTGGGCCTGTAACTGTTCTGGGTAGTACTGTAGCGGTGTTGGGCCTGTAACTGTTCTGAGTAGTACTGTAGCTGTATTGGGCCTGTAACTGTTCTGGGTAGTACTGCAGTGGTGTTGGGCCTGTAACTGTTCTGGGTAGTACTGTAGCGGTGTTGGGCCTGTAACTGTTCTGGGTAGTACTGTAGCGGTGTTGGGCCTGTAACTGTTCTGGGTAGTACTGTAGCGGTGTTGGGCCTGTAACTGTTCTGGGTAGTACTGTAGCGTTGTTGGGCCTGTAACTGTTCTGGGTAGTACTGTAGCGTTGTTGGGCCTGTAACTGTTCTGGGTAGTACTGTAGCTGTATTGGGCCTGTAACTGTTCTGGGTAGTACTGCAGTGGTGTTGGGCCTGTAACTGTTCTGGGTAGTACTGCAGTGGTGTTGGGCCTGTAACTGTTCTGGGTAGTACTGTAGCGGTGTTGGGCCTGTAACTGTTCTGGGTAGTACTGTAGCGGTGTTGGGCCTGTAACTGTTCTGGGTAGTACTGTAGCGGTGTTGGGCCTGTAACTGTTCTGGGTAGTACTGTAGCGTTGTTGGGCCTGTAACTGTTCTGGGTAGTACTGTAGCGGTGTTGGGCCTGTAACTGTTCTGAGTAGTACTGTAGCGGTGTTGGGCCTGTAACTGTTCTGGGTAGTACTGTAGCGGTGTTGGGCCTGTAACTGTTCTGGGTAGTACTGTAGCGGTGTTGGGCCTGTAACTGTTCTGGGTAGTACTGTAGCAGTGTTGGGCCTGTAACTGTTCTGGGTAGTACTGTAGCTGTGTTGGGCCTGTAACTGTTCTGGGTAGTACTGTAGCTGTGTTGGGCCTGTAACTGTTCTGGGTAGTACTGTAGCTGTGTTGGGCCTGTAACTGTTCTGGGTAGTACTGCAGTGGTGTTGGGCCTGTAACTGTTCTGGGTAGTACTGTAGCAGTGTTGGGCCTGTAACTGTTCTGGGTAGTACTGTAGCAGTGTTGGGCCTGTAACTGTTCTGGGTAGTACTGTAGCTGTGTTGGGCCTGTAACTGTTCTGGGTAGTACTGTAGCTGTGTTGGGCCTGTAACTGTTCTGGGTAGTACTGTAGCGGTGTTGGGCCTGTAACTGTTCTGGGTAGTACTGCAGTGGTGTTGGGCCTGTAACTGTTCTGGGTAGTACTGCAGTGGTGTTGGGCCTGTAACTGTTCTGGGTAGTACTGCAGTGGTGTTGGGCCTGTAACTGTTCTGGGTAGTACTGTAGCGGTGTTGGGCCTGTAACTGTTCATTCCAATGTTATTTATATGCTTCAGATCTCTCCACGGCTAAAGGCCCAAAGTGCGGGAGATCCCCCCCAGATCTACCTGACCAGTGTCTCGGACCCCAGCTCCCTCACCCCCCTCATACCGCTGCCCCCCGTCGCCAATCCCGGGGGGGCGTCCGGCGAGTGCATGGTGACCCCGCCCCCGAGCCACCAGGTCATCGTGGTCATCAAACCGCCATCCGCCAAAGAGCCCAACCTGCCGTCTGAGGAGCAGGAGCTGCTGGAGATCGTGGGCCTGGAGAACAAGCGAGTGGAAGAGGTGCGCCATTTTGTTTTTTTAAACAACGTTTTGGGAGGTCTCAGGCTGGCCAATCAGTCAATGGGGCCTTTGTATTGTTGTATGTGTTGCCCTCCCCTCTTGCTGCAAGACTATTTTCCCTTTGTGGGACAATAAAGAACTGAACCCAACCCAACCCAACTGAACTGAACTGAACCGAACCGAACCAAACTGATTAGTGAAATGTTTAGGCCACCGTAACGTCATGACTCATGTGCCAGTTTAGGAAAACACAGGCAAGGAGATATGTTCTTTTAATCAAGACTCAATGTGGACCCCACCCACACTAGTGACACTGTGATTACACACCACTGGGCATGGCAGTGCACCAAGCACTAGGGCCCTGTTACTGAAATCACGGTCCTACAGGTCCCTGACTGCTGGTTTTCCACCCTCCCTTTACCTGGGAGTCAGGTGTGAAGACCAGGTGTGGCCAATCAGCCACGCTAAGGGCCTGATTTACTAAGATCTTTAGCGGGTGCAAAACCTTTTAGCACACGCAAAACCAATAACATGACCAATGATTGGTGCAAAACAAATACCATGACCAATCATTGGTCATGTTATTGGTTTTGTGCGTGCAAAAAGGTTTTTGCACACGCTAAAGGTCTTAGTAAATCAAGCCCTAATTGTTCAGTTAATTAGCTGGGAGAAAAAGAGAACCAGGGCCGGATTTGAGTATCCTTGCACTCTGGCTTTTAAATGTACGCTCTACCTATGAGGCTTGCCATTCTATTTTACATGAACAAAAACAGCTCTATTGATGTCATCGCTGACCTTTGACATCTCTGTCAGGTACCTGAGGCTCCCATCATGTCAGGAGCTTCTCACGTCGTCCCCCCCTCTGCGGAAATTCCTCTCTCCTGTGTGGAACCAGCGACCCAGCCCGTGGGGGAGGGGGAAGGAGGCGGGAAAGACAGAGCAGAGCTACCAGGTAAACCGAAAATCGGCTTCACAGCAGTACGCTAATGTGTGATGTGAATCCACTGTTGCGGGTGTAATCTGGAGTGAAGTGTTCATCCACTGTGCCAGTGTCACCACTGTCCCTTATCTAAGAGCCATATCTTCAAAGCCGTGTCTAATTTCACTACTCCACAATGTGCTGCACAGTACATATTGGTCTTCATGGTTCTAATTGATTTTAGGTTTTAACTTTAGCTCAGTGTTTTGCTCACTTAGTTCTAGAACAGGGGTCTTCAATCTTATCCAGTAAGGGCCGGTGTGGGTACAGGCTTTTGTTCCAACCGAGCAGCTACACACCTGATTCTACTAATCAAGGTGCTTAGCAAAGACTCTAGTGATTGATTAGTGGAATCAGGTGTGTAACTGCTTGGTTGGAACAAAAGCCTGCACCCTCACCGGCCCTTTCTGGATAAGATTGACGACCCCTGTTCTAGAATGAAGAGACACCTTAGAAAGCAAGGGGGAAAAGGTACAGGAGGGTTTGCTTATTGTTTGCTATGTGAAAAGGATGGAAGTGCATGATTGGCTGGCGTAAGATGGATCAGTGGTTTTTTCGGGTGAAAAGTGTGAAATGTCAGTGTGGTTCACGATATGCTTTATATCGTCTTGGTTTTTCAATAACATGCCCAACGTGCTCGTAGTGTTCTGCACAGAACATCCCGGCCAGTTTAACAAGAGCACCTTGTTTCTCAGGTGGCACATCAAGTCACTTTTATTTCTAGAGCACATCTAAAAACAGCTACTGTTGAAAAAAGCGTACATAAAAGGCATAACAGATATTCATACAAACAAAGAGCAAAGGACAACAGTACAGCGTTATGCTGATCAGAATCTGTCCACGTTTTTAACCCTTTGAAGAGTAGGTTTTTTGGAATAAAAAAAATAAAGTCATGTGTTCTAGAACTCCATTGCCGTAGTGACTGTTACATCAGCATCAGAACGCTCAGTTAAGAACATTCTAATGGCGTATCTCTCTCTCTCTCCCACAGAAAACTCTGTGACTCCTGCACTCTCCCTCGCCAGTGCCTCGCCACAGGAATCTCAGCCGCCGAAAGCCAAGAAGCCCAAAGTGCTGGAGCTGCCCTCGTCTCCCACCTTGCTGCCCCCGGGCCTGTCTCTGGACAAGGTCAACGCGGCGGTCAACAGCCTCCTGGCCCCGGGCAGCGCCACCAACACCCTGACGCCCACCGTCATCACCTCCCATGCGCTGGTGAGTGAGAACCCCCCCTGCTGAGGCACGCTCTCCGTGGGCTTTCATCTCGGCCAGTGGGCTTCCAGACCTTTCAGTGTCCAGCGCTTTTAAAGCTCCAAGCTGTGGCCCCAACTCTAACCTCATTTACCCCTTTAAGGTGTAAAGCCACTTGCACACTGCCCCAACAAGCATCAACAAGCATCAACAAACGCCAACTAACGCCAACGTCTGTTCAGTGTGCAGTGCCTGTAGCCGGTTGTTTTTTGTGTCTTCAGATGACATAATGGGATGGTATAAGGGATCCTGTTGGTTTGTCTGGGTTTGTCTGGGCAGTGTGCAACCTGAGAGTTATTTTCCCCAACATTCTAAATACAACTGCCAACGTTGGAATGTTAGGGCAGTGTGCAAGCAGCTTAAGCCAAGCTCACACTACACGACTTTTAAATCTTTACAAAATCCCGTCCAAGGAGAGCAGCTCACATCTAACGACTGTCAAATGACAGTCTTAAAAAAATCGCTGCGCGATACAGCACACACTAGGCGATTTAGGAAGGACAGAGAATTTCTCGGTGGTCACACATCACACGATTTCTACAGGACTAAATCAAAAGGTCGAATGTCCACGCACAGTTGCCAAGGCTACGGAAGTATGGACAATTTCAAACTGTTTTCGTTGCCTTTGTTGTGCGCTCCTTCATTGGCTGTTGACATTCTAGTAGAACGAAGCATCACTGCAGGCAAAATCGAACCAGTTTGAAATTATCATGGGCTCTCCCGACGAGGTCCAGACTGGTTCAGGACAAAAATAATCGCGTCTTTGACCTTCTCAAATCAAAAGACCGTTCCAGCTGACGGAACCAAGATTTCTTGCGGATTTTTAAAAGATTATCATAGGACTGCAAAATTTGTCAGGAGCGAGTCTTTCACATCAGAATCGGGGCAAAAGTTCTGTAATGTGAGGCTGTGAGCTCGGCATTGTGAGCACAAGTATGTGATTAGAATGCTCTTAAGTGAACATTCTAATGATGATGTAACAATCACAACTGGTAATTGAAAGCAGTGGAGTTCTAGAACACTGACTTAGAATTTTGAAAAAAACATTCCAAAAAAAACTATTCTTTCAATGGGGTTAAAAGTTGACTCAAAACAATTTTTTTGTGTGTGTCTGTGTGATTGGATTTTTAAAATGTGTGTCTGGTTGAGGGGAGGGGGGTGGTATGCGAGTGTTTTCTTACGCACGTCTATTTATTATGTATGTCTGTATCTATGGTATGTATGGCATGTAATGTAATGGACAATTTCTGTGCTTTTTCATATGAAATGTGCTGTATAAATAAAATCTGACTTGACTTCATGTCAGTTAATGTCATATAATCTTCATAATATATTTCAGCATACTTATATACAGTAAGTATATAAACTTTAATTATACTTCAATAATTCTTAAGTACAAAATAATATACTTGAAGTTTACTTCAGCATACTTTAAGTATAATTATATAAGCTTTAATTATACCTCAGTATAGTAAGTATAAAATGGTATACTTCAAGGATACTTGAGCATACTATTTTTTTCACATGGAATAAAGCTGGGTATTTCCACCAGCACGGTCACATTAGAGGATACAGATCTCATACAGGTATATATCTGTATGTATAGTACAGCCCACTTCTGTGGTCTCAGCAGCACCGTCCTATAACTGAGGGCCAGGGTGAATCTGAGAGCTTACAGTGTCTATATCAGCTACCGACTGCTCCTGTGTGGGGGAACTTGAAGATCACTGTTTTTGTCACTTTTTTGGGCAGCAGATTTAGTCAATAAAACTTTAAGCTTTAGTCAACTTTAAACTTTAAGTTGATTTTAAAAATGTGGTGTTTTTTTAAGGGGCAAGAACAACATACATAAATTAATGAACAGTAACATTGTTTCTGGGCTTAAGGGGCTGATTAAAATTTTTAAATTTCTTAAAGAGTCTGTGTTAGTCTTTGTTTTAATCTCTCGCTCCACTTCTTTCCCATCAGACCCCTGTCCTGCTGACGCCCAGTCCCCTACCGTCCACCATCCACTTTTGGAGCACGCTCAGTCCTATCGCCCCGCGTAGCCCGGCTAAGCTCTCCTTCCAGGTACGCCATTGCTCCAGGCCTGTCACTGCTGGAGCAGCTCATCTGGCTGTTCATTGTCCTATGATGCACTTTCTCTTCGTACGCCCCTCTTATTCTGCTGCACTGCACTTCACTGTGCCCTCTGTGATTGGAGCGTGGGCTCCCCCTGCTGCAGGAAAGTGGCACTGCAGCGAGAAACCAAACCTCACTAAGGCTAGTCCTGACTTTTCTTACCTGGGGGCTATTTCACAAAGCTGGCTAAGAATATCCAGGCTTACTAAATTAAGCCTGGCTTCAATTAGCCAGGTTAGACAGCGTGGATAAATTCCGTTTCACAAAGCTAGATTGCAGCTTATGACTTGAAGCTAATTCAAGCCTGATGAAAGACAGGTTTAGGGAATGAAGTTACGCGCGCGTTCATGGACTATTTAAACAGCCCGATTAAGTGAATGTCAATTTAAACATTCAATCAGAGTAAATTGGCAAAATAACGTACAGTGTTGTTTACAGCTACGGAACAGGAAATCCTTGTGCAGTTTTATTAAGATTACAAGTCTATAATTACAAAAAAGGCAACGCCACAATAATTAATAAAGCGAGACGCAGCCTGGGAATCGATTGCCGAGCGCATAAATGCGTACGATAGTTCTATTGTGTGTGCAATTAAAATATATTTTAATAGTAGGCTACTTTTTGTTGTGTAGCTATTTAGGAGCAATCACAGTGGGACACAAAAAAACCTGTACATTGATGCTGTGGAACTATAAAATAACCTATTAAGTAGGGTACCTACAATTCTGTAAAAACCTTCCTTGGTGTGCTGTTTGTTATAAATGTTATAAAGACATTTAGGAGTGCCACTTGCTAAAAAAACGTAATACGCACGGTTTGTATTACTCTAATGGACTGCAATGCATTTCATTTGCGACATCAGCCTCTAGAAAATGACAAATCAAGATTATTCCCTCCCTGTAAAATCTGTAGCGTTCATAACTGCCTGCAGATCCAATCTCAGAACACCCTCCCCAAGCGCTCGAAACACCCTCCCCACTCAAAACACCCTCCCCGCTCAAAACGTCCTCCCCGCTCAAAACGTCCTCCCCGCTCAAAACGCCCTCCCCGCTCAAAACGCCCTCCCCGCTCAAAACGCCCTCCCCGCTCAAAACTCCCTCCCCGCTCAAAACACCCTCCCCGCTCAAAACGCCCTCCCCGCTCAAAACGCCCTCCCCGCTCAAAACGCCCTCCCCGCTCAAAACGCCCTCCCCGCTCAAAACGCCCTCCCCGCTCAAAACGCCCTCCCCGCTCAGAACGCCCTCCCCGCTCAAAACACCCACCCCGCTCAAAACGCCCTCCTCGCTCAAAGCTCAAAATGCCCTCCCCGCTCAAAACGTCCTCCCCGCTCAAAACACCCTCCCCGCTCAAAACGCCCTCCCCGCTCAAAACGCCCTCCCCGCTCAGAACGCCCTCCCCGCTCAAAACACCCTCCCCGCTCAAAACGCCCTCCCCGCTCAAAACACCCTCCCCGCTCAAAACACCCTCCTTACTATCTGTGCCCCCTCATCTACAGGGTTGTCAATGAACGGAAATGCCATGACTGAAACAGAACCAGACACATTTGTTTTTATACACTATATAATCGGGTCCAATATTTCCATTAACGACCATCTATGTTGCAAATGTCTGCGTCGTTCTGTATGTCATTACAGAATGGCTTTTTTGAGATATCCTACCAAAAAACTGCCAAAAACATGAATTTGAAATGGTTTAATAATATTATGACACAAAGGGAATTATTTTATAGCATAACCTGCAAATAAAAACAAAGTAAAAAACTTGAATTGTAATTGTTTTAATAATATGACAACATAAAAAAGAATTTCTTGACAAAAAAGGGTCTGAAACATCTAAGCCAGCGGTCTGTTCGAGTCGGTGTCACTGTAATACTGGCTGGGAATAAGTCAAGCTTGAACCATGTTAGCCTGCTCCCGACCAGGCTAGCCCCAACGCATATGTTGCCTTAGCGACATAACTGGCATCCAGTCAAGCTTGTTTCGTGAAACAGAGTTATCCGAGAACCTATCCAGACTTACTGAAATAAGGCAGGTTTACAGCTTAATCGCGCTTCGTGAAATACCCCCCTGGTGTTAAGCTCTGAATTGATACAAAAATTTCACAGAAAAAAATGAAAAAATTAAATCCGCACACTAGATAAAGCTTCCATGAACATTTATTAATCTGAACTGAACCTTGAAAATCTGATGATGAATCAGTCTGCAGTCGGTAATCACTTTAGTAATTGTTTTGCTGTGGACAAGCTATGGATATTTTTGTCCATCCAGTTTAATCGGGTAGAACATTGTGTCAGATAATTTTGTAATTAAGTTTTTTTTTTTTTATTACAAGATTTTCTGACAGCCAGTCCCATATTTTGGGATAATTATGAAAAGGTGTTTTATTTTTTGTATTAATTTTTTTTTTCCAGTTTCCCTCCAATGGAAGCAATCAAATCCATATCCCAGCGCTCAGCGTGGATGGGCTGTCCACTCCGGTTGTGTTGTCTCCAGGACCGCAGAAGCCCTGAGCCAAGGCCTTGATCAGTCTCTCTGCCCTATGATGGGGTGTGGTGGGTGAGGGTTCACCTCCCAGCTCAGCCTTGGGACTGTCTGACAGTAGACAGACATACAGCCAGACAGACAGACAGACAGGTGCCACGTGTTGGAGACACATGGAGTGGTCCGTGCTGCTGTTTTACAGGCCTGTGAGCTCGCTCACGCTTTAGGTCACTCGCTAGCCTGTGCCTGAATGGGGAAGAAAGGGCATATTAGTGGCTTTCATGGCGCTGTGTCTCAAAAGGGGGTCTACCTGCTCTTACCGTTCTGTTTGTGCTATTACCTGTTATTTATTAATTGTTTTTAATCTCAGCAGTAGATATGTAAATGCATCGTTCTCTCTTTCTCTGTCTCTGTCTATCTCTCTCCCTTTTTTGTTATTGAAACTGCTGAATTGATCATCCTCCTGGCTGTAATTGGCCTAGAAAATGGTGTGTTCATCAGCTTGTATTTTAAATGTTTTTATTTTTTACACTTTTGGAGGAGTATTAACCTGGAATGCTTTTATTCTGACAGTTCTCACCCATTCCACTGTTTCTGTCATTTTCTTTGACTGGTATTCGGATGTGGGGCCGGGTACATTTCAGAGTAACTCTGCAAGCCAGGCTTGTCTGAGGTTGAGACAACATTGAGAGGCGTAATACGGACCGCGGCGATGCTATTCTGCACATAGTGCCAGTGTGCCCATGTCCCTTTCCACAAGTGAAGCTGTCGAAACGCCACAGGTTTCTACGTCTGTGGGACTGAGAGTACCTGTCTCTTTCACCGTCGTCATGTTCCCTTCCTCCGTATTTGCAACATTTTGGCAGTTATGGTGTTAGGAGTGATGGGTTCCTGGAAACTGCCTATAGCGCGGAGAAGGAGTGATGGGTTCCTGGAAACTGCCTATTGCGCGGAATGTCAGACAACCTGTGGATGTTTTTCAAAGCCGTAATGAAAGAATTGATAATGTTTATTCTTTAGGAAAACAACATGGGGGTTATCATTCCAAATTGTTTTGCCTTTATACTTGTCCCGGTTTCATTCCAGTTTTTTGTTAATGCATTCCTTTGTTTGTATAGCTGTAATGTTAAAGAAAACACTTAGTGCTGATCAATGTGCAGATTTCTTTGATGGGATTAGGTCTTTGGAATGTCACTTGCTCGTGAAACTTTTCTAGTTTTATGTTTTTATGAAAACTTAGAGGAGACCAAAGCCAGCTGTTTTGATGAAGTCTTAAACAATGTTTATTTTTAAAGCTACACTGTTTGCTGTCATTCACAAAAGGGCTATAATACTCTTTATTCTTGCATTCTACCAAATGCTGAAATTTGAAAATCCAGAGTTTACTTTGAGTAATGCATTAGAGAAAAAGTTCTCTGGCTTCTGGGTTGGACTCTCATTGGATGTAAGCATAGAGGGATATATATATTGTTGAAGATGGTTGAAACTGTATTTTAGAAGAGGGTATTGTGTAAAAAAAAGAAAAAAAATACCCAAACAACAAAAAATTTTTTTGACTGAATTTACATGATTTGAATGTTTTTTAAAATGTTTATTGTATGTTCATTGTATCTCTTAATGGATATGCAAATACTTCAGTATATTCAGTTGATAAACGATTACTAAAATGATGGACTGCTCTACGCTAAGCGTTAGCTTCTGTTTGCTCCTGCATAGCACTTAAGCTGTTTGGAGGTGGTGCTCACGCGATGGTTGATATCAGATGATAGCTATTTATATATATTTTTATACACACAGGACATGGAGTTGAATTCTTTGGCTTGGTTGCAGTCTTCTACTATTAGGGTTGTGAAATTTGGAAATGATACTAATTATTATTATGATGGCTCGTTCTGTACGTTTACAAAAAGAGGAGCTGTTTATTGTAATTGGTTGGTATTAGTACAGAAATGCCTGTTGCATCTTAAAACAAATATTTGTATATCCATGGAAGTACTGAATGAATCTTTCCAGCGTTGAAAAATTATGCAGACTTTTCAAGTATGTGATCATACCATCTGTCTAAGGTGGAAGTGCATTGACTTTTCTAGCTTACATTCCTGGGTTTGGGTCTTGCTAGATGCAAAAGCTGTGCGGAATCTGTTAAAAATGCCACCTTGACAAATGTGTTCAGCGTTCAAAGCTTCAAAAACGTGGGAGTAATTCATACTTAATAATGAATGCTCTGAACACTGATCACTGCTCCAGCGTCACACGTAACGGCCTTTCCTCAGTCTAAACTGAACTAGAATAGCAGTTTGTTGAATCACACGGGTTCTCATGGTTTCTTAGTGTGTAAGGCTGGATTTCTTCACATAACTAGGTCAGCACTTTTAATGTTGTCCTTTGAGGTTCATGGCGATAACATTTTAAAGTCTGTATTTGGCACTTTGAGCTTGCAATCTGCATATAAAGGACAGTGATAATTAACTGTTGCTGTTGTTACGTGGTAATGTGACTACGTCTTGTAATTATGGAAAATATCTGCGTAATTGTAATTTTGTGGGTGGGGATTCAATTCAAGTGCAAAGTTTTTACCTTAACTATTTTTGTCATGCCTATAGCTGAATGAATTATGTAAGTAACTGAAAAAGTAACTAAATTTTTATTTGCGAGCTAAGGCTATAACCCCTGTGCTTTGCTTGAATAGCTATTTTGGACAGCAGTTGTGCTACATGCATTTAGCTCAAGGTGACCCTCAATCCAAAAGTAGTGTTGGACTGTTTGCTTCCCTGACTGTGAACCTGCGCTGCCTCTGTTTACAGGCACAGGTGACCAGAACATCCAAAGAAATGTTTTAATTATATTATCTTTAGCTGAAACGATGTCATTCCCGCTAAGCAGCACTTACCCAATTGTCGTTAGTCTTGGCACTTCTGCAGGGGGAGGGTCATGTGACCATCCAGTTGTTGTTTTTTTTGTTTTTTTTCTCTCTCTCACTTTATCTGGAGTTTGAACAAGGCCATACTGAGAGGTCCCACCCATTCAGTGTATTGCACTTTACTCATTAATTAATCCGCTCTGCCGGACCTTTAGAGACAGAATACTGTCCTGGAGAGATTCCAGCCCAGGATTTCCACCATCCCGGTTGGAATTGTTGTAAACCATAAATACGACAGCCACAAAAATGTCAGCAGAGAGACTTTTGAAGCCTGTACACTCAAAAATGTCATTTTAGCTTGTCACAAAGTACAGATACAAGAGGAGCTAGGCTCCGCCCCCCCGCCCCCACACTTAGACTGTCCTTTCCGTCCATCTAAGGTGGAAGCATTAGCTATTGACCTAATGATCATTTAATTCTTGCACCAGCAACTCGGAAAGACTAAAAGAAAATCTATTTGTAACTATATATTTCTAAAAAGATTCTTGGAATGTTCAATGGCAATGTTTTATATGACCCCAAAAAGGTCACTGGTGAGCTGAAAGATCTTTTTTTTTTGTCTCGCATATATTCTGATTGCATTCTGCTAAACTTCTGGTAACTTCCATGTATTTTTGGAATCTTTCAGTTGTTACTTGGTAGAAGTTCAGGGCAAGTCCTCATTATAATTGCAAATGTGTTTTTCCCCAAAGAAAAAATGTTCTTGCTGTTCTTCAATACTGACTAAGTTTACAAGCACACTAGTATTCAGATTTTAACCCAAAATATTCAAGAACTCTACGACATAAGTCATGCAAACGCCTTATTTCGATAACCTTAGCTGGCATAACTAGGTATCCTGGTTATGAATAACCAGTATAAGATATAGGATATTGTTCAATTCATCAGAGTATTGGGTTATATCTTGGGTATACTACCTACCCAGAAATAAAGTTTCATCTCAAATGTTCTGTTTTGAAATGTTTATACAAACGTTCATGTGGAAATTTACATATTAAAAATGGATATTGATGAGAGATTATTTGCAGTAAGTTATTTTGCTTAAGTGCAAAAAAACAGCACAAGGTAGCGTAAAAGCAAAACCTCTCTCTCAAATAATGACGTTTCAGATACTTATTGTCAAGTATACAGGAATATCAGTCACCATCGTATTTCATGGTGCATGTAAACGGCTCAGTCAGAATACGTATAATAACTTGGATAGGGATAATGATCTGGAATGCTGTATGCATGTAACCATAGTCAGTCGTATAAATACATTGGCTTACAGGGAAAACGTAAATAATAAACAGCCCTAAATATAACCACAGTTACGTACCTTGGTTTTGATTGCAGAGACGTTAAAGTTTAAAGTAACCGCGTCAGACCAAATCAAAATCACATCTTGTGGATATTTTTCATTTATCTTACAGACCCCCGTATTATTTTGGGGAAGGTGGCTTTAGAGCTGGTGGGGGTTAAGCACCGCCAAAGGCAGATGAAAGCAGTCGGGTCATAAACTAAAGCCAAGTTGATGTCTGGACTCAAAGCCATAACATTATATGTATATAAAACTAAAATATTTTAATAATAACATTTATTGACATGGCTGCACTTTTAAAACTCTGCTCTTATCAGTTTGCCATTGTGAACTACCATGAAGTACTGTTCATGTCCGAGTACCATTGCACTCACCTCCAGGTTATATTCCCACTTTCTACAAATGTGCCACGCAATCTCAGGCTGTATATTAAACATGATGCTTTTCACACACAATGTGCCCTTGTCCCTGATTGGTCGTAAGGTACCACATGGAATATGTAACCCAATCAGCGGAGACTGCATTTACAGCGATGAGAAAAGTAACATGCCATATTTGATCCACTGGAAGTATTCTTGCATTTTTATTTATGTGAGATGTATGTAGTAATATCTGCTGTTAAATGTAAGTTTCCACATTATTGGAGAGAAACAAACAAACATCTCATAATTCCACTATTATTAGAGGTGATATATGTACTGAATCCCTAGACTGTTTTAAATACACAAGGCCATTGGAGGATATTGATTAAAATCTGCATTTTAAAGGCAGAGCTTTACTGCTGCCATCTTGGCTGAGTATTGTGACCTGTGTTTGATCATCGCCTGTATCTCACATGCATGTTCTGAAAAAATATGTAAAGAAGTATCTGTTCACTGTTGAGTAGACATCCTTAACATGCTTATTGGTGGGTGGTGGAGCGTGATCAACTTTCAAACAGTAGAGATTTTTCCTAAGAGAGCCCCCTGTTCATATGCAGGTACGACTGCATTATTGTTAATTGAGGAGCAAACAAAACGGTCAGAAAAACAGGGCATATCATTTGAAGAGGTTTTTTTTTTTAAAACGTTGGGCCCTTACTTTGGATTGGCTTTATATACTAGGAGTCACATAACCTACAATAGCAAACCTGCACACTGTGACCTTTAAATTGAATGTCATTCTAACCACAAATAAAAGCTAAATACAGACACGTAATCCTAACTTAAATGTTTATATGTGTGTTCATGGAGATGCTTTATTTCTGTGATGAAAGCTTTGCTTTTACCCATGATGCACTGTTACAGCTGTTGTACTATCTATGGCAGGGGTATGTGACTTTTTGTGTTCCATTGTTTGTAATATTCCCTTTTTTGAGCACCTGATCTTTGATGTATGTACTGTAAATGTATTTTACACGATTATTTATAGAATCCCTTCTCTAGCAGGAATGAGAAAAAAAATCTATTTTAAGCTTATAATCAGGCAGCCCTTCGCCATGCTGTCAAATCTTACCATGCCTCGCAGGTCAAATAATTAACACTTGACACTTGGCAATTTAATCCTGGGTATTAGACTATGGCTTTGAACTATGTACCGTGTCATTTATTTCAAGGGGGGAAAAAAACCTTCAGGAGTTAAGTACACTGAAACAAAGCAAGCGTGTGAAAAGTACAAGTAATACTAAGATGCATATTTTACAGTGCAGCCAATAATGCAAAGAGAACATGCTAGAACATTTCTAGTTCTGTTGGCAAACTCATCCTGGGTTATAGGTGTTAATTCTGCAGATCAACATTTTCTACTGCAACATTGCAGCATATTCTGCTCTATCCTTTCCTTTGAGTTGTATGAATGTGATGCTTCTTATTTAATAGCGAGCGTTGCTGTATCGTTTTATTTCCACCATTTACCTGGCCCTCTGATGTCTTTAATAGTCTGAGCAGTGTTTTAACTGAAAAACAGCTCTGGAATGCAGTATTAACAGTTGACTGTTAAGGATAGCAGTTATTGCAGGTAAGCCAGTGCTCACATCTCTAAATTGGCACCAGTGGAATTTGATCAGACCTCAGCACTAGCAGCTGGTATTTTGTAAATACAATCAAATGTCAGGTTATATTGAACCCCTTTCAAGACTGTTAAGAAACTTATATCACCATTGTAACCCGCCATTCAAACGATGAAACCAAAGCCTTAATGATTGGACAATTATATTTTCATGCTTGATTGCTTTTGTCTTTGAAAAAATTCTGTGACTGATCAGTTGTTTGTCTGTTTAAAAGGTGCAATTGTCCACTTTGTGTCAACTAAGAGTATTTTAATCACTTACAGCCACGCTTCTAAAGAGTTCAGATTCAACAAAATATAGTCCACACAAGTAAGGGTATGATGTTGGAATTTGAAAATAATATACAGAATAGAATTGAAAAATGTGAAGGTGTGTATTTATTTTTGATATATGAATGGACAGAGGAAAGTACAGTCATGTCTTAATTGTAAATGCAGAATTCAACTTGACCCTAGAGTTGGGGGAATTCTTTGTAGTGTTTAAAAAATGGTAGTTGAAAATGTCAAATAGTTTTAACTTCAATTACCCTGCACATCTAGTAAGATCAGACTGGGATACATCTGTTAGCACACATGGACAGCTGGATAGTTGCGCAAAATAAAAGAGTGTTAAATGGCACTCCTCTTTATTGTGGCAAGCTAGGTCACACACTTATGGTTTGGTGGACAGATAGACCTTTGCTCTCCCAACTAGTCCAGTGTCTGCTTGAGTTTTAGGCTGAATGGTCTATGATTGTAAAACAATAGCTTACTCGTGTAAATGACCCATATCCACATGTAAGGCTCTGATCACATGGGTGAGTCCCCATGCTGTTTTTATCCCAGTGTTGGGATCCTGGCTCGTAAAATTACTCTATGCTAAATTTTCATTCCGTAGAAAATACCACAACAATGGCAAATGGCAAGTCTAATCAAGAACATGTAGAAGCACCATAATACAGATCACCAGCTAATATTTTTACAAACAAGAAAATATGACCATTAAATATGTTGGTTTAAAAGCATCTGGATATTTTTATGCCCTGCACAGAGCTTGTGTTGAAACTAACTTTAATTGTTTGTGGTCTAAAATGCCAGCACAATGTGTTGTTCAAGCATGTAAGTCTTGTATATTCTGGTACGGTATTTCCCTGTTTACTGTTGCGACCATTAGCAGTAGAATAACCAATAACCTTATCATTATAAATCCAAGCCAAATCTAAATGGACACTTTATATGATTATTTAGACTGGCCTCATTTACCAAACACTGGATTTGCATTAGAACATTCCATTATATTCACTGGAGGGGGAATGCATAGTGACGTTCATCCGGGGAATATCAAATCATAGGTTTACATAAATCTACAATGTGCTGCAGTACTCTCTTTCTATATATGCTTGATATTTCAATGACCTTTGTTTATTAGACACAAGGTTTTGGTCGAATGCCTAAGATCAAAATAACTGAACTATGTGCTGCAGTATCTCTCTTTGTCTTTTGAAAGTACATACAGATTCTCCACATAAAACACTTTCAATCGAAGGACAATGACTGATTCTTTTTGCTAGGCTTTATATTATGTAACAAAATCTATATTATATGGCTTTGTATATTAAGAATGTATTTTCCTGTGTGTGGAGAAACTTGATGTAAATGTCTGTGCAAATATGTCCAATAATTCTGGCTAAAGAAATTACGAGTAAAATTACAATATCATTAAAATATTATTTTCTGTTGCTGTTGCATAACTTTGCAGATGTGAATAGCGTCTCGTCCCTTTCCCAATCGTGTCACAACTTTTGGGGATTTATTTAGAAAAGGGAGGGGGCGCTTTTATTTTTAAAGATTTCCAAATATGTTGTACCTACTGGAAAGAGAGACAAACTATTTTTAATCTGCACTGTCTACTTTGTTTGTATATATGTTAAAAACATGAATATTGTTTTCTAAAAAAAACTGGAACTGACATAACAAAAAAAGATAAAATAAAATCCTATTTTGTTCTTTAAATTGCTGTGGAGTTTTCTTGTTAGCGTAGATCCGGGTAAAGTTTCTGAAATGAAGGCAAGATGTTGTCATGGCAACTTGTGGTTATTTTCACTGCTATGGGGTATTTAAATGTTACAGTTACATATACAGGCTGGTCAAAGGGTAAGCAAGCATTGATTTTCTATGTCTACAACCAAAAGGTCTTGCTGTGCACTAAGCAGTTCTTATAAATAGTTTGGAACCTCCTGTATACCTGGGTATTGTGCTTTATTCTGACCTAGAGTTGCCATGGTACTGTACAACTATTTAATGAAGGGAAAAACTGTATAAATCCTAAATTGTTATTTTATGTGATGGCCGTGAAATAATGAGTTGTTCTACATAACTTTGACGGAGAAATCTTATAAATCAACATTTTACTGTAAAATATATATTTTATATATATTTTTTTTTTACAGTATAGTGAGTGAGTAGGTCTGGTGATTTAGATCTGGTGAAATAGGTGTTTCAATATATTTATATTAAAACCGCCTTATACATGTTAACCTTGGCAAAAACATTTATGTGCATGACAGTCAGGTTCTGACAAAGGTGAGAAAATCACCACCATCTGTTTTTGTGTTGTGTGTGTGTGTGTGTGTCTGTGTGTTTGTGTGAGAGAGAGAGACAGAAAAAGAAAAAAATACTTTATTCTGTTTAGCATGGGACTATGGAGAGAGAGAGAGAGAGAGAGAGAGTCAGTGTGGATAGGCTATATAGAATATGTATGAGCTTTCTGATATCTTTGCAAATCTACCCTGGAAAGGTGTTTCTGTTACTGTTATGTTGACGGCTCAGAAAATATGCTCTTGAAAGATTTTCAGCAGTTCTCCTCCAAGTTCTCCAGCCACTCTGAGTTCAGCAACAGTTTGGCAATCAGCACAGACACATGCCTAATTGTGCAATAGGGGCTCATTATGGGATGCCCATCTGATTTTAAACCATGTCAGGGTTACAGATAATTGTGGAGGATGTGAAATTTGGACACCAAAAATCTCCAACTGATGAGAGCAAATCAGTATCCTACTGGTGAATGCATTCAGAGAGGTTTTATTTGTGTTGCACATACGGCCGTTTATCCAGAGGATTACAGTAGACTGGCAGTTAAAGAAGCATAAACACGGAGAGCAGTGGTCCCAGCCTGACTCAGGCAAGGGCCGAAATGGCTGCCAAAAAGCATAAGGGTTAGAGCAGTGAGAGGTGGCATGTTTTCACTTCTGATTTCACGGCGACACAGCACAGACAGAACAATAAAACTGTCAATCGGAGGTAACAGGAAAGCTCACAGGATATTACAATCGTGATCAACTAAAAAGGAAAATTTTTCAGCCATCTATCTATCAAAGCCTTTTTTTGTGTGTTTAAACAAAACCATAAACAAGTTTGTAGACTGGATATAGAACACATCTCAATTGATGCTATGTCAGGCATGACAAGGACTGTTGCTTTGTTGCTACAAGCAGTGCGCTGAGGGATATGTCCACACATCAGTGGATCAATGTGGAACATTCATTCTTTCTGCAGTTTTAATACAGAAGACCAAACCAAACTCGTCAGTTTACCTGAAGATGCTCATTTTAAGTAAATCTTTCCAACCTCCTCAGAGGAAAACTGTTTTATGCGTTATTGGTGGACATTTTAATTCATTGTTGCAGTGTCTAATGTGCTACATTAAGTATTACACGCGATAAGTGTCAACTAACATAAACCTTGCCTGGTCATTATTAACATACACCTGATTAAGTGGGAAGTGAATGTTTAACTGAGATAGCATGCCATATAATAACTGAATTATTGTTTTATATAGGTCTTCAAACAAAGGCTACTGTAACCTCCTGGTGGTCAGGGACTGCGATATGTGCTAGATATTAATTATAAGGACGTGTTAAATGCTGATATCATAGGCATAGGCTTAATTTTAATTGTTGGGGGAGACACTGCTGGAGTACCTAGCCTGGCATAGTCAAGTGTCAAGTCTCACTACGACGCAGAGGTGTAAAATCCAGGTTCAGAAAGTAAAAGTCCTCCCCAGTATTTTGTTCCAATCAGCTACATTTGCTAATTAGCAAATTCATTCTTCAGCCAGGAGGTAGAATTAATTAGTGACTTTTACTTTCTGACTCTTGGATTTTATACCTCTGCATACTAGGTAGTTAAGCAATTAATGAAAATATTGGGGGTGACATGTCTCCCTGTCCCTCAAAACCCCAAAATCTGTATGGCTGAAATGCAGACGAACCTGCTTCCTTCTACGTGTACTGAATAACAACAGCTTAACAAAATGTTCTGTAAATACACTTAGGAGTTAATGGTGAAATGAAGAGGTGATTTGTTTATTAAGGACAGGTTGAGAGGTTGATGATGCGTGGAGACTCGAGTGCCCACCGTGCGCGGGATGTCTGTGGCAGCCGTTTGTGTGTGGGGGGGGGGGGGACGGACTGTGGCAGGTGGCACCGTGGCAACCGTGGTAATGGATCACGGAGATGCCAAATGCTTCATTTCCCTGAATTGATTGGCCTTTCAGTGCAGTGCTGTTTAATTAGACATGCTATTCACCCAGTGCTCCACTCGAGAGTTCTGATACTGCCTCCCAACGAGATGTACCGACTACAACTTCCTTTGGTTTTGTTTTACCGGCTGCAGTGAAATTCCTGTGGCCCTTTCATGTGCGTTTGACCGACCGGGAATTCCTTTTCATGCCACAGCTGGAATAGTATCCCGCATCATCATCATCACGGCTCTTGTAGTCTATTTCATCTGCATTTTCTTTACTAAATTGGTCTCTTTATTTATTAATTCATTGAGCCAGTCACTGCTGTAATCTAACTGGCCACAAGGTGAATCTTAATGGTATGATTATATCATGCATCTTACCTGTGCCAAAGGTATACCAGCATCATGTCAGATACAGACCTGCTCAAATCGGTTGGTACCTCTGGTAAAGATGAGTAAAAAGGGTTATAAAAAATTCATCGTTTGGTGAATTCGCTTAATCTCACACTGAAAAAATGAGAAAAATCCATACATAGTGATAGTTTGAGGCTTGTTTGATACGTCAGACCCTTGATGACTTAAAGCCATTTAGCCAACCATGTGTTCCATACTGTTCCAGTGCAATTCACAGCTAAATCTAGTCCCACCCCCCAATTCCCATAGAGGTCCATTCAAATGCAGAGACGTTATAGTATCGCTTGTAAGAGTACCAGACAATAAGATATCAAGAGTCTTTTGATGTTGTTGGGTCACAGACATCAGGTAGTCATGGCATGCAAAGGATATGCGACCAAATATTAAAAATGAATACTTTATTCTATATATAAATGCAGGGGTGCCAATAATTGTGGCCAACATGGTTTTGTTTAAAATAATTATTTCTTGATGAGGGATTTTTTTTTTCTCATAATAAATGAATGTCAATTAAAGGTTGGAGTTTTCACATTTTTTCAGTGTGAGATTAAGCTAATTCACCTCAAGGCTCTTTCTTTTTTTCCTGCCCCCGAGACTGAATCTCCCCCCTCGTCTCCCCTCCTCTCCCCCTGTGTGATCCAGGAGTGGTCACAGAGTTCACCCTATGAGTCCCCAAAGGGTTCGGCAACATGAAGCACTTAAACGGTAGAAACATAGTTGGGCCTTTTCCAGCCTGGGTTCACACATGTAAGGGCACAGTGGCACCCGCGTTTGCCAACAGTGAGGAGTTCCAGTTTCTTAACTGAGACCGTGTAATGCAGAGGGAGGAAACCCTGATCCTGGAGCACTGGAGACAGTCCTGGTCTTTGCTCCATCCAAACTACATGACTGGATACATATTCAGGCTCAGACTTTTAATCATCCACCCAACTCTTGCGATCAAGCTCAGATGGAACAAAAACCAGAAACGCCACCGGCACTCCAGGACCAGGGCCGCGTACCCGTGGTGTGATGTATAATATCCCTGTCAGCAGCAGTCAACCTACTGTCAGCAGTAGGGTGATTTTTTTACAACCCTTTTTATTAATCTTTACCAGGGGTACCGACAAATTTGAGCATGTCAGTATCAGTTATTTGTATGTGTTTACATAGAGAATGTTGTGATACCTATATAGATTATACTGTTCACTCTAAATTGTAAAGTAGAAAAATAATACTGCACTGAGACTGTTAAAATTATATTTTAAAATCACACTGGAATGTAGATGAATATGATAAAATGATAAAAATCTAATCAAATTCACTCATCTTTGTTTCCACTGGACTTTATAATTAGGCCTTATTGATTAAATAAGCATCCTGACCAATGATCTGACATGTGCTCCAAATAATATTCTGTGGCTTTCTGCATCTCCAAGGCAACACGCATTAAGAGAATGTGATTTGTGGTGTAGGGGCATCTTAATTACTGCATGTGATCTACACTGGAAATTCTTTTAAATTAAATTACAGAAATACTTTTCATGGCACTTCAACAAGACATTAATAATGAATTTACTTCACATTTGTTATTATTAACCTCATATTTAAACTGAACATTTTTCTCATAAAGGTATTGATCTTGGTTGTTGAAAAATATATTATTGGCTATTAATCATCTGGCACAATAGCTAACATGCTCATAATTGAGTACTGGTGTAGAATTTACCGGCATGCATAATGTTAGGCATTTAAGGGCCTGATTTACTGAAAAACCTCTTAGCGCACACAAAACTAATAACACAACCAATGATTGGTGAAAAGCAAATACCATGACCAATCATTGGTCATGTTATTGGTTTTGTGCGTGCTAAAAGCTTTTGCACATGCTAAAGGTCTTAGTAAGTCAGGCCCTAAATGTAACTACGCATCACTACGGATGGGATCTCTTGAGACGGTATTAAGTGCTGAGCCAGCCTATACAGCCAGTACTGTTCTACATACCTGGACGTTTTTAAATTATAATCATACAAGTGAACATAGAACATGATGTCATCGTAAGGCCGCATGTACACACGTGAATGGGTGACATTTTAGTACAGTTCCTATGCTTATAAATCACTTTTATTTTCAAACAGAGAAAGATACATTAAATAGAACATTAAAATAATGTTGCAATTACCATAAGCCCTATCGTTTAGTCCTGGACGGTGCTGATTACATTTGTCACATTCTGCCCATTGATTTGCTATCAATTTGCTACATTAAAAATGTATAAATTAAAAATTATAATTCTAGCCACATGCACACAAATGACCCTGGTGGCTATCAGCAAATACCACTGAATTAAATTACAGAATTAGGCAGACCTGATGATGCATTCTGTGTGGAAAAATTATTAAACATTATCACAAACAATAGAGAAGGCAATTTAGTATCCATAAGCGCTTACAGTAGGCCGTGATGATCCGTCTTTTGAACAGAGCGGTATTCTCTAGAAACAAATACCTTCCCCCATTATATGCGAACATAAGCAGTTCAGCCATCCGTCATTCCTGAGTCCGTATCGAATTGCGATTACCTATTCCATTGATATCCTGCCCTAATTAGGGGTGCATTGAGGCCCCAGTGGGTAGAAGGCCATTAGAAAAAAGGTCTGCACCCTGGCATATGCTCAGAAACTGACTGAAGCACTGAGTCAGTGTTTATACTGCAGGTTACATCAGCCCCTGAAACGGCCTCATATTACGTTATGAAGCAAATTACGTCAGTCCTGTCTCTTAAAAAATTATAAATTATTACTTTATGTGAAATAGTGAAATTATTTCCATTAATGTTTTTTTATTGCTTACCATATTCCCCCCTCCCCCCTAGTATTCTACTTCTCTAGACAACAGCAATAAACTGCTACATGAAGCAATAATAACAGTGTATATATATATACATGCTGAATAATTGAGCAAACTTTGTGCTACAGTATGAGGTGATGTAGAGCTGCTTTTAAAGGGCCTTTCTCTGTGACTGAAAGGAAGGGAAGCTCGGGTGAATCCTGGAAGACGGTAGCAGTTTCCTGGCCTGGTGATGATTCAGCGTTGTGACCTAACACCAGATCAATGGATCCGATCGATCGCAAACCATAATGATTTTAACAACACAGTCAAGCTAGGATACGCACTCTTTTCTCATTATCTGTACCTGTAATAATACAACATAATGATATGCTATTAAGGAAATACTTTGCTTTGATAATGACTTTTTGAGTTTATTTATAAGAACAGAGAGGGAAAATTGTTTGCCGCGTCTTGTGAGTTTACTGCCAGTGACAAGCAGTTTTTCCATTGCCTCTACAATGAAGGTCGAGCGAACGGGATGATATAAATTTTTTGAGCACATGGTTTGCTTGTGTTCCACTAGCACGGTAGGACAGGTCTCAAATGCTTTTGTGTCATTGAATGTAGAAATTGCACTAGAATATTCCAGTGCCCCAATATAGACTTGTTGGCTCTGGGTGTTTCTGTGTCAAATGCAACGTGACCCCCCCCCCCCCCAGTGAGAAGTGAGAAACCAAGCCTAGACAAGTACAATAAAGTCCAAACCCAGGAGAATTAACATTTGCCTGCCTAATCCCAGTTTAATCCCGGATTTGAGGGGATGTGATTGTTTTTCATCCAGAGCGTGGCAGAGTGCTGTGATAGACGTGCAAGTCTCACACATTCACAGCACAAATCTGCTGGGGGAACTTAAAGGCACAAAAATGCAAAAAAGTTTTACCTCTCAGACGCATGCATAGGCTAGTGCAGTGATCTGGGACTGTTCCCGTTCAACATCTGCTGCGATTCTGGCAGAGTAACTCCCACCTGACCCCACCTCCCCCCATAACGGCACTCTCATGGTAACGTTTAGTTGAAGACCCTCCCATGTCCCAACCATTAAAACCAAGGTGACACTTTATTTCTGTGCACTAACTCAGAAGGTATTGCATATTACCGTTTCTTTCTCTGGCCTTTACTCTAATTAAACTACACTGAATTGTAGAGCGCATAATGCAATATTAATACCGTTATGAATATTTTGCCAAGTAATTACAAATGAGAGCTTGCAAAAAATGAACATTGTTCCAATTGCCTCACAGATGAAGGAGGATATTTCGGAAGTCACACAATAAAAACCTTTACGCACCAGTTGGTCCCAGCCACACACCAAAGTGATCCTACACCAAAGTGATCCTACCTACACCAAACTTAAATTAATTACCACTTCAGAAAATATAATGTTGCACCCATGCCAATATATAATTCTATATTTCTATATAAACATTTCAAAGCACAAGACACATCTTATGTGTGTGTGTGTGTGTGTGTGTGTGTGTGTGTGTGTGTGTGTGTGTGTGTGTGTGTGTGTGTGTGTGATTTCAGGAAAGTAATGGTGCAATAATGCTAATTAATTTAGTAAGCTTTGATTATTATTTTATGTGCTCTCTTGAGAATTAAATTATGTCTTTATTAATGACTCAGTTTTTAAATTGTTATATTACTTTTAATACAGTTACAATTATTAAATTACCAGCGGCTAATTTGACTTCATCTCTTGCATACAGTATATGTAAACATATTGTGTGTGGGTGCTGTGCTAAAGTAGGACTGCCAAGAAATCGCTTTCTAAATATGATCCGTTACCTTTCTCTTTGTTGCCTCAGTTCAGTAGACAAATTCATAATAATTTTTTATTACGGTCACCTGTTTGCCAGCAGGGCCTGGCCAACTATACCACCTTCAATGCAATTTAGTGGGATATACAGTAGATGAATATTATTACAGTACATGAATATTATTGCTGGTTCAGTATACACACTTATGATTGCTTCACTACAGGTCAGTATGCTTAGTTTAATCAGCCTAGGCCTCACTATGTGTATGCCATGCAATTAGTCTTTACCTTACTGCCATTTGGCTCGTATCCGTATTTGCATTGACTTACAATGCAAATACGATGTGCAAAGGTCAGGGGTCAAAGTTCACTCATTTCCCAGAGGGGAAAAGTATAGACCCAGGAGAGACAGGAAGTGAAAGACGTCCAGACTTGATAAACAACTTGTCAACTGACCAGTTGAAGATTAAACTAAGTTATAAAAACAAGAACAAAACTATTCTAGTTAATATTGAATGAACAGCACAGAACTACAGGCTCTGAAACAAGTTACACCTGATCAGGTGTCGGGGCTAGGTGTTCTGCAAGATTACATTTTTTTGTCTTAGAGATTAGAATTACAAGGTTCTATTTGACATGCTGCATATCAAAAGTAAGTTAAGGGCATGTAATAAAATAATGTTATTCGCTATTTGTTTACTTTTGTTTGTTATATTTGTTATTTACTTTCACTTTTTACTTTCATCAGCTTACCTGAAATGTACTGTCCTAAATACTTGCCAAAACCTATATAAATGAAATACTATGCAATGCTATGATATGAGAGTTCACATAACTTCAAACTCCTCATGTTTTAAAACTACATCCATTGAAAGAAACTTTGCATCTGTAAGATGAGAGCACTTTCCACCCTGTAAATAATTACTGGCACAAAAATTAAATCAAACATTTTGGCTTTAATATCATTTTGCAGATAAGCAAATAACTTCATGGAAGTCAATTACGCGTCAGGGAAATGACATGCCAATGGAGCCAATGATCTTCCACAGATGACAGGGTTGTCAGAGTATTTAATGTACTCTAATCCTAATCTTTACAATCCATTTATCTGGCTTTTTGTTTTAAACATCGCTTGCTGATGTATGGTGTCCCTTTCCACAAACAGCAGCTGCCCTTTGAGAAAATCGTGAAATAAAATCCAGCTATTCTGAATAAATGCATACATTTCTCAAGAGTATTTCAAAAATAATAATAATAAGTGTTAATGACAGCTAGTAATGATCTGATAGCTGCCATCAAACTTCAGATTTGGCTGTAAATGAAATCATATACCATATATTTTTTTTTATAGTTTCACAAGTTCTTCTCCTACTTTGCACCTTTTCATAAATTAAGAGTACAGTTAGAGGGCTAAACATCACAATTTTAAGTGCCTTATTATTATACTTCTGTTTCAGTAACTAGACTACAGAGACCCCATTGAGATGTGGATATCTAGCGCCAATTCTATAGTACTTGCCTTCTGTTTTTTTTTTTTTTGCTGCTATTTTATAGTTCAGAATGTATATGACTGACTGTGTGTACTATATTCTGTGTTCATTATTAGGGATAGCTCTTACGTTATGAGAAAGTTGTGCTTTGTCGGACCTGCTTTGTAGTCACGTCAATGACCTTCAATATGCACTTATTGCACGTCGCTTTGGATGAAAGCGTCTGCCAAATAACTGTAATGTAATGTAATGTAATGGGAGGGAGGTAAAGTACAGGGTTTTAAAGCGCTTTCTTCATCGGGTTTATTTCTGTTTACTCACTGAGAGTCACTTTATGACTTTATGATCAACATGGCTCTAGACATGGTGCTGCTTCATTATCTGTCCCTAACCCCCACCAAACCCAAAAATACTTAGCAAATAAATAAGGGACCAGATATATAAATACTTTGTCAATATTGTTTCAATAGTCTATAATTCCCAAGACAAAATGCAACAGCATCTTCAGCAGATCTGGTTTCTCCTCTAGCATATGAAGGTTTCTTCTTTTTCACTAAAGTTCACTCAAGTACAGTAGTCATAGACTTGCCCTATATACAGAATCTACGCCTCAACTTTCTCCAAAATAATATTCACAGAAGTTATGTTTGATGGTGTGCTTGAATTCACGAACACTGGCAACAGTGTATGTGTCTCCCTGCTGAGTAAGTTTCTCAGAATGGAAATTCATAGAGTACAGAAGTCACAATTCAGAAATAATAACAAAGAAGAGAATAGAAGACATCTATTTTTGTACATTTTTCAGAC
Source organism: Ilyophis sp. 1 JC-2022 (assembly GCA_022702515.1). Lineage (NCBI taxonomy): Eukaryota > Metazoa > Chordata > Actinopteri > Anguilliformes > Synaphobranchidae > Ilyophis > Ilyophis sp. 1 JC-2022. The sequence goes on from CM040402.1 coordinate 53,467,506, forward strand.
GTATCCAGGGGATACGCGAGTGTTCTCTTCCATTAAAATTATGCGCTGGATCCAGCAACAACACTGTACATTACTTGCCAATGGTTCATTTTAAAACGAGTACTGCATTTTTAGTAGTCTCCTAATAATAACACCTGTTTTACCTGCTCCTCATTTGTCATTGTAAACCTGTGAAACGGGAGATGGAGTCTTAAGATAATCAGTATACTGAGCAGACATTTACAGCATTGCCTCCATATGGAGTTAGATTAGTGTCCAAATGCTGAAAATACATAAAAAACACAAATATGTCAAATTTGATCAGTATATACAGTGGGTTCAAAAAATATTAAGGCCCCTTTAGACTTTTTCATATTTTGTTGTGTAAAATGTATTTAATCAGGCTTTTTTGCTGGTATTCAACATAAAAAACTAAAATCTACAATTTTTTCCAAATTAATTACAAATATAAAACAGAAATCACTCAATTTCTTAAGTATTCAGCCCCCTTGCTACATTATACAGCTATACAGGCAAAACTTTGTTCAAAATAACATATCATGAGTTTCCCAGATGTTACAGTAAAATTGTATTTAATGACTGAACAATATTTTCTTTTAAAATGTGTGTTAATACTGTCTTTTCTTATAACAAAGCCAAGATCAGGTCACTTTAATGCATTTAATGGCTCTTAACCAGCAAAAATACCTGATTGATTCATTGCAATAGTCCCACCAACCAAGTGGAACAAACATTTTGCACAACATGCCAATGATACAACCTCTGAGAAATGCTGGCAAACTGTTGAGTGAAATTTCTGTTGAATACATGAAAAGTTCAAACATAACAGAAGGTTCTGCCTACTGCCTACTGCCTACTGCCTCGTGTCCATACTGCAAAAGCATAAAAGTACATACTGAGACAGCTTCAGATGCATTCTATTTTATTTATTTATTTTGTATATGTTTTAAATGTTATTTCTGTTAGCCATCTGGTTAACCATCTAGACTCTTGCATGCAAGACAAATTCCTGTAAAAAGCTAAATAAATTAAATGAAATGTGAGTAAACCAACACATACACTATTCTGATTGTTTTTGTGAGGCTGGGCAGGTCAATCCTCACTCTATCAACATCTTCACTTTAATACATGTAGGGTCTAAATTATGTTGGAGCTATTGAGACCTAGGGGGATATTTCACAAAGCAGGATTACTGAGTTAGCTGGATAACTGCACTGAGTTTACTTATGACAACCACACGCATGTTTTGTAAACAAGTTATGTACGGTTATCATAAATGCATCCTTATTATTGTCTTATCAGTAGACTATGTATTTTATTATAAGAACTATTTAGCATGAACATGTCTGTATTATTATTGATGGGTAGGTTCATCTGTACAAGGGTCTTTGTACATTGATGTCTATGATGCAAAGATAATGTGTTTTCTTGCTAATTTTTTTGGTATGGTATCTCTGTAGTATTGTTGCAACTTTTTTATTTGTAATTGCATTAATTAACATTTTCTGAAAAATATAAATATATAAATGTATTTATACTCTCTTGAGCCCTGAAAATAATCATTATAATAATAATAATACTTCTAACATTGAATGTGCAGTACCTGTCAAAATTAATATTATTATCATTATTATTATTATTATTATTATTATTATTGTTTTTGTTGATGATGATGATGTTGTTGTATCCCTTATTTAAAATATATTTAAGTCAAAGCAATGCCTTTCAAAACAGATATTGTAGCAGATGTTGTCATTGTAATTGAAAATATAATGTAATTTTTGATGCAGTTGACATGACTGTACATGAATGCTTACGCCACGGTATTGCGTAGGTCCAAGTTATCAGAAAGAAATGATGACACGAGTCACCTGAGACAACTATAACAATAAGTCATAGGCTACCGAAACCAGAGTATTAAATCATCCCGTCACTGCTGCAAGTGTGGTAAATGTTAACACAAAACCCAAACTGGACCATTACATCATTCTATGAAGAAAGAACGACCGCCTCCTCGATTTCATTGGAGGAGCCACGTGGCCTAACAATATTATTGGTTAATGACAATGTATCTCGCGGATGCGAGAGGCGTGTACTTCAGGGCGCGTACGGTCCTTCAAATACAGTGGAAGGCAGAGGGAGACAAGCTATTATGCGCCGATGCGAGTAAGATGTTTCAGGCGATTTTACAACAAACACATGCGGTGTGAAAGAGAACAAATTAGCTTTTAAATAGCAAAATCCGTTAAAATTACCAAACTCTGTTGCAGTAAGAGAACGTTATCTCCATTGTGGCAACATTCTTTTCAGGGATACATTGAAAATTTGCAGTGAGTGCAACGTAAGTGCATCTTCTCCAAGTGGACTCCGCCTGATATTGCTGGAGGTAAGGGCGTTTACTTTACGCGGCTCGCTGATTCCCGTTCATGCAGACGTTTTTTCGTCTTAGTATATTTAAAGTTAGATTTAAAGATAACTATAAGATTACTGCTTTTTTATTGACTGGCTGACACGGTGGGTACGATCGCTGTCCAAGCCTTGTGTTTGGAGGGTGGAGGGGTGGGGGTTGTATATGGGGGAGGCGATATACCCGGGCATAAGGTTAATGTGCTGCCACAAGTTAACCGGATTCTTTTTTACTTTTCTTGGATGCATATTTAGGAAATTCAGTCTTAACAGTCTTCTAAATTCAAGTTTTATTGAACTGATATACCAGATCACCATCCACATCTTTTTTTGCAAATGTGTAATTATGTATTTAGGGAGTAGATGACATTGAGAAAGACAGCAGTCTTGCAGGTGATAGCAATTTAAATAATTTCCTTGTTGTTCAAGTAGGTTACTGCATATAATAAAAGCAAATTGCCGGAGATATGATGCAGATAATCCAAGACTCTGGTAGAATAAAAATGTGTGAACTGACTGAAGAAATGTACTTAAGAATACAGTACATAACATTTAAAAAAGGAATTAATGGTAGATAAAATATTGCATGCTCATATTCCAAAAACTTTTTACAACAGTTCTTCTGTTGTAATTGTGTTATATTAGCCAAAATTCATAAATGCAATGCGTCCATATTGAAAGGATTCATTAATTATTTATATCCTTTACTATGTTTTATTCATATCTAACTACACAGATTTGTCTGATCTCATTGTAGAATAATCTGAACACCTGCCCAGGATGCATCTATTTGTAAAAAAAAAAAAAATGTAATACTTTTCAAAGAAGCTCAAATAACTTTGTTTATTTATCAATTTTTTGCTACTTTATACATGGCTTTGTCGTATACACCACACTTCCGTAACATGGCAACATATTGCTTCACTGTGTGTTGAAGGTAGTAGCATATGAACAGATGGGATTCTTTCTTCCTGAAATGTGCCCACTCACTTGGAACACTGAATGCATTTAAGCTTATAGCTCACACAACGCAGTTGGGAAATGTTCATTGAAATGACTTGCATTGAAAAACAGACTGCTTACTGTATGTGGCACTATAACTCATACTTGTGCATTGTTTGTTTTTGGCTTTGAGACTGATTTATAAGTTTTAAATGCGTTTCAACTATGAATGCAATATCATCATCATTTTTCAAGATGCAAAATCCATTGTTTTATGTCTGAACATTTAAAAAGAATTAAAAATATAAATAATATAAGTGCCATTTTCCATAGCATGTGGAAAGCTAAGGTGATGGCAGGCACAGCACAAAAGCATGTCTACAGTACGCTCAGCCACACCTTCACATAGACCCCTGCAATCAGCTCGTCTTTCTCGTTTTACCCTCACCGTTACCTTTAGTGATACAACTTTAATCCAAACAGAATATCAATAAAGCTGATTTATTTCTTCCTGTCTTCAGGCTACAATGGAAGTAAAACGGGGCAATAGTTCTACACGGAGCACCATGTGGCCGCTCAGATTCATTTTGATGTGCGTTTTACCGCCGTGGAGCGACTGCGCGGAATGTGCCGCCCTTAGCTGGCGTCCTTCACTTAGCAGACGCCGGCATGGCTCTGTCTTTCAGTGCCAGCACAAGGACAGCATGCAGGGCACGTTGTGATCAATGCATATTGTATTGTGCATTTCAGTGCAACCAATAACTGTGTATTGTGCATGCCTGTGTTATGCTAAGGAAGTGGGCAATGCCACAACATTCCATAAGGTCAAGGGTCAAAGCAGGTGGGGATGGGAAGTGTAGTTTGAGAGTGTGACAGCCTTTATGAGGGACACCCAGTAGCACTGATGGGGCAGTCACTGGGATAGGACTGAAAGGCTGAATTAGGGTGGAAACACTGGAGCTGGGTCAGGCATTTTACTGGAGCAGGAGTTTATTAAACACTGGAACTGTGTGTCAGACAATGACTGGGATAAGAGAAGCGGTCGTTTAGAAGACTTCTGATAGAGGGGGCGTGGCCATGTAGTGACATGGTCTGACCAGAAAAACAGTTGAAATCCTGGAGCGGGGAACACAGAGTATTCTAAGGACCCGAGCTAGCCCCGAGGACTCCCTTACTGAAATAAAATCGGACCTGAGGCAGAGAAATAAACATAGACCTGACCCAAAACGGACCCAGTGACTCCCGGACCTGGACCCAAAGCAGACCCAAACCATTTGATCCATTTTTTTACATTGTTGACCAAAATAACACACATGTATTGCAGTCTTGATCTAAAAATCCAATAACTGGTAGGCAATAGGGGTGGGACGATTCAATCCCATCACGATTCGATTCGTTTCCGATTCTTTAGGCAAAGGTTCGATGCATCATAATATCTTACGTTTGACCACGATTCGATTCGATTCGATTCGGTTCGATTAATTTAGATACTTTAAATAGGTATGCTAATGTGATTTGATACCGATACATTCAGCAGTAATTAAATATTCAATTAGAACCTTACACCAAATTCACAGCATTATGTTTATTGTTAAGGCATGCCATACATTTTGCAGCTGTCTGCAGCAAATAATGCAGCAATAAACATGACTAACAGTGTATTTTCTAAAGTTGCCCTATTTAGGTTATTGTTTTTCAAACAGTGTCAGACATGGTACCCTAATACATTTCCTTTATTTACAAAATGAAAATGGCTAAATGTATAACAATTACTAAACTGGGCCAAGAAAAATGAAATAGCCTATAGGTTAGTGTCATGCATAGTACTTTCCTAAATCTTAGTACGATCTAGAACTTCGGTGGAGCAAGATGCCCATCCATCCGTAGTTAAAGCTACTCTCGTAGCGTTTTGCAAGGACAGTCGAACAGTTTTCTTCACCTCTTCATACAGAGCAGGTATACATTTTTCACTCAAATATTTTCTGCATGGTATGGTGTATCTAGGTTCCACGACATTCATTTTGTGAATCGGACAGTTAACGTAGTAATAATTAATTGAACGTAAGACATTGGAAATAGTCTTACTATTTTTGTTTTTTGTCTCTAACGTCTACTAGATTTTGAATAGAAAATGGTTTAAATTTAAATATCAGAAAGCACTTTACAATTAACTGTCTGGACACGGTATGTGTATAAAAACGAATAAAAACAATTATACAAAAAAATAGAACTGTTTGGCCATTTCTCCAGGAAACTCATCAATGACTCCCGAGTTTAGCTTGCTTACCAGCTTGCTAACGCGCTTGCTGTCCTTCACGTCAATTGTGTATCGTCGGCTCAAATGGTTTATCATGTTTGTGGTGTTGCCTGTGTATCTGATTTCTACTTGGCAGATCTTGCATATTGCAGCGGTTTTGTCAAGTACACCCTCCTTCTTTCTAAACCCGAAATGCTTCCATACCACTGTCTGTTCGGAACATCGCAAATTCTGAGTTTCTGTCTCTTTTGTCGCACTCAGCGAGCACGCAGCTAGCCATTTCGCTCAGATCTGTCCGTCTCATAGTCGCTACTTTCAACTCACGCTTACGTTGGGGTTGGAGCAGAAACATGGATTTAAGCTGGTCAAAAGAGTTTTAAAAGTAATCGTGTCTCAGAAATATATATTTTAAATAATTTTTGAATAAATGAATACGTGTACATTCATTTAAAATGCGATATTAATCGATGCTTATCGATTCGAATCTTGCAGATCGATGCAGTTGTATTTACACATTCGGATCGATGCATCGCGATGCACCGGTGCATTGTCCCACCCCTAGTAGGCAAAGTTACTGCTAGACAGAGTGGCCATACACTGGCAGGCAGAGTTACTGCTAGACAGAGTGGCCATACACTGGCGGGCAGAGTTACTGCTAGACAGAGTGGCCTTACACTGGTGGGCAGAGTTACTGCTAGACAGAGTGGCCTTACACTGGTAGGTGGAGTTAGTATGAATAGCATGTGCCACATAATGCAAGTATTTTCACGAAGTACGAAAAGACACTCCAATGTTTTTTTTAGCATATTCAGAATCAGGAGAACATTCTTGCTTGCAGTGGATCTATTTTTCAGTTATGATCACTATACTGGTTCTCAGTTTTCTGTGTGATGAGTCAGTCGGTTGATGCTCATCTCTTTGTTGTGATTGGTCGATGGCCGTGTGCGTGACCTACCCTCTCGAGTGTGTGAGCACAGGAATCAGTGGCAGCTTGGACTGTTAGAGAATTTCAGGTCTATAAACCCATGGTCCATAATATTCAATCTCTCGTGTGTGCTTCAGATGTTGTGTGCATCTGCTCTGGACCCAAATGATGAGTTAAATTCTGGACCTGAACCCACCCAGACCTTGGGTCAGGTATCGGGTATTCTGGTCCCGGTACACCCAAGAAGACCTCTAGTATGGAATTCACTGGGGGGGGTATGAATACATCTGCTCTGAAGCACCATTAAGCGCATGCTGTTTTTGGTTTTTTAAATTAAATTTTGATTAATTTAATTTATGTATAGTAAAGTATGTGCAGTTGTCTGACGCATTAAAAATTAATTCTAGTTGATGTATATATACTTTTATCAATAATGGTTTAAATCTTCAGTTCTGAAGATCAACCTTGATTGACAGTGATACATCTTTTCTTGGATTTAATCTGACTCTTGGGTTTATTTTTTCTGACACACATAGTCTTATGAAGGTCACCGGATCGAAAATGTTAGTTACTTATCAATAAAGTAGTACTTTGTGTGACACAATCTGTGAAGTTTATTAACCAAGTTTAATTATTAGTCTTTAATTATATTTATTTCCATATTCAACAATAAACTGATGAAGTGTGAAATTTTTGTTTCATTAGATTTTTCATTGATTTCACTATCATAGTTATTCAAAATTTGAGTTCTTTCTCTTTTTGAACGGGGTAAAATTGGCGCTAACAACAGTTACTCTTTACCTTTGAAAAAGGGTCTATTAAATTCACGCGTCAGTGGTTTGTAAACATTTACTTGTTAATTCATATGAATTGTAATTTTACAATCACAGGTTAGTTTAATACCTGGAATACATTTAATAAATAAAATAAAATTAACATTAGAACTTAATGAATGCACGTTGACCTGAATTAGAAAGATATAGGATATAAAGCATCTCCCTACACCTGGCCCGGGTTAAGGGGTGTGTTAATACTCGCTCTGATCATTCTTTTCCATTTTGTCCTTTTCCCACACTTACTATATTTATGTATAATTACAATATTCCATGATCTTTGAATCCCTATGCTCACCTAGGCAAGGCTGACTCAAAGGAAATGGCGATACACAACATTCTGCACCACTGTGTTCAGTTGATTCAGAATCACACGCCTTTATAGTAAAGATTATATCTATTAACCTTACCCATATAAACTCAAATTGATATTAAAACTACCATCATTTTGGCAATATTGGTGAGTCATCCTGTGGGTTTATGTGATGTAATAGTGCGGCTTGTTACCAGAAAGGCTTGTGTGCATACTTTGGACTGAAGCCCTATCTATCATACCCTTGAGGTTATTTATTTTCATTGTTCCGGGCCAAACCCCCAGCTGAATAAATTGATTCCTGATTTAATTTCCCCCCTTGACACGGGCGTCTCCTAAGCAACAGATAATCCTGTATTGCAGTATTCAAGTGCCGAATGAACTCAAATACAGATTCTGCCTTCATCATCTGGAAACGATCCTCTTGTGCACTCTCCGCTACAATGCTATGTTGCCACTCTTCGGTATGCACCACATATTACATTATTTCTGATCTGTAAATTAATCTTAATCAATGCCACTGACCTTATTTCTTGCAGACTGTGCCATTCAAAGGCCAGCATCAGAGCAAAACAGCGGGAGTCAGCTTTGGGTCTGCAGAGGATTAATAGCACTGAGCCCAGCAGCGTAGCCAGAAATATTCATATATTGTATTTGGGACTGCACAGAACTAGGTGGGCCAGAGCTACCTAGGTGGACATTCACAGTTGGGTGTGGTGGTTCAGCCAAGATAAATGGGTGGGGCCAAGATGTTATTTAGGTGGCCGTGGCGGCACCCTGGCCCGTCCAGTGTCTGAACCATCAATGCATAAAATCCTGAGGAAGAGTGTGTAGCCATTTAAACTGTCCACTGTGCATGCTCAAGGTGACGGGGCCCAGAGTGCATGAAAAATGTCTCAGGAATTCAAATTATTTCCAGCAGTAATAAGAAAAATACCCACCGTATGTCGACTGAGCCGAGCTGCTGGCACAATATGCTATATGCTTCAGTGAGAAATGACCTGCTCTTTTATGTACTAGTCATTTCGTTTCATTATTTAAACCAGCAACAAAATTGAAGAAAAAAAAAAAAAAAAAAGGCTGCCGTGGCCTTGCATAATGTGCCAAACAGTTTGCTTGAGGATCAGATTTATGCCTTAATTTGTAGAGCTAATAAGTGAACTTCAGAGATTTTATCATTCAAAGCAAAGGGATTCTGTGGGAGTAGAGTGCGTTGGAGCTTTTTATGTCCCAGAACAAATGAACATGAAAGAGCTCTAAGGCTCTAATGTCCTTGAGCAAGACTCATTCTCCCACAGTGATGCATTTTAATTCTATCTATCTATCTATCTATCTATCTATCTCTATCTAATTACCTATCTATCTATCTATCGATCTATTTTACTATCTATCTCTATCTATCTATCTGTCTGTCTATGTGTCTGTCTATATATATATCTGTCTGTCTGTCTATGTGTCTGTCTGTCTGTTTATCTGTCTAATTTGTTTAGATATATTTTTAATCTTTCTGTCTAATATATCAGTGTAATATATTAAATCTAGTCTAGTATTTTCACGCTCCCACAAAGCGGAACGTTCTAGACCTGTGGGTCAGAGAATGAGGTAATTGCATTAAACAAAATAATATTGACGGTCTGCACCGTTTGTTTTCCGTTACAGTGATGATAGCACACTGTACGTACTGTAAGGAGATTAACAAACTGCACGCTGATAGATCGGTCTCCTGCAGCATTGTTAGTGCAATAAAGGAAATGTCGCCCTTCCACAATACATTCAATGTTTTGTTGTATTACAATATGTTGTGTCCTGACCAAAAAAAAAAAGAAGTATTTCCCTTTGACAGGAAATCATTTATTTGGCTCGAGCATTGGCAATACAACGTGCAATCAAGAAGATAGCCATCAGTCTCACCCCAGAACCTTTAGAAGTAATTCTCAATTAGCGTGATTAGTGCTTATTGGTAGAGATGCTAAGTACTGTATTTATCATACAGAACACTGAACATTGGCTATTTTCAATAAAATCAAGATTCAAGGCATAATAATAATTGCATAATTGCACATTTCTGTTTCATAACAAACATTAATAATAGAGTCATAGTTAAAGTTCTGGACCTACTGCCCTCAATTGATTGTGGGGTACAGCTTTTATAAAGTACGGCCTTTGTACAAGGGATGTTGGGCTCGTTTATACACAGTGCTTAGAGCTAAGACTAGGACTCCACTCAGGTCTGTTATTTCCTGCCTCTACATGGCTTTTCCCTTTAGTACTATACCTTGTTACAGCACTGGCCTAGTATACACATATTTCCTTAGTGCATGGCCTGACAAGCCCACAGTCTTCACCTTTCCATCCCACAATCCCTTTAGTCTTCCATGTATCTACTGTGTATAGGATAGCAAGGCTGTCATCTTGCTCAAGTGAAAGTTAATAAACTTTTTTTTTATTGTTTAAGATGCTTATTTATGTGGACCGCTTAGTTGGTGGATTTATGTGTTTCTCAATTGGTGCATGATTTTTGTTGATGATGACACATTTTTTTCTTCTAAAATGTCCGCCCTATAATGTCACAATATCTGGAATGGGTGCTTAGAAAGACAACAGCATTAATAACTATCACAATATCTTAACAACATTATTATTATTATTATTATTATTATTATAATAGTAATAATAATAATAAAATTAAAACACTGGTGATATTGGTTGATGATCGCGATAATTTGGGGTTTGATTTATTTTATAGGCCATACCTATGAATACTTCATTTAAATTTTACTCCCAGTAGCTTTGAAAGCCATCCATTTTAAATATGTTTCAATAACTAGGATAAATGTTTTCAGAAATGTAAATTCAAAAGTTGAAAAGTGCTTACGTCTGTGCTTCTGTGCTGAATTCTTACTTATGAATTTCTTTTTAAATATGATTTTGTTTCTCCAGTCGCCACAGTAGTGATATGCTTTGTATTAACCCTTTAAGGTGTAGTGTGTGATTAGAATGTTCTGGAACACCGACTTAGAATTTAGAAGAAAAGAAAAACATTCCAAAAACCTATTCTTCTAAGGGTTAAATACTGAGAGATATCAAATAAGCCAAGATAGTTCTCAGTGTTCAGGCAGTGATGACAAACAATGTGATAAACATGATTCTAATGATAATATAGCTTTAAACGATTATGTCAATCATTGTGGTGTAGCCAGGGGGCGGGAGGGGGGGGGGACAGTATCTTGATGGACATCCATTAGGAGGGGGCATGTTAGAGAGCCTGAACTGGAAGAGAGGATCAGAGAAATGATGTAATCAGCCGAGTGTGATACCGCAGGATGGAGCTTCAGGAACAGAGAGATGATGCCTGCCTGTGCTTGTGGGCATTGGTTACAGACAGAAGAGAAATCTCTGGGCACTCTCCATCTTGGAAGCCGAACTACAGGGGGGTTAGGAAATTGTTTTTATAAAAAAAGGAAAGCTGCTGCTTTCTTAAAAAAAACAAAAACCTATCAACACAGAATTCTAAAGAGAGGAAACCTGACAATAAGAAGTAGTCTCCGGGGGATGGTTTTCAAAAGGTGTTGACGAACTGTAAAACTCCTGGAGCAAAGCACTCTGCTCAGGCCAATTAACAGATGCTTCTTGTTCCATCCTAAAAGGCAGGAATAAAAATGAAAGACCAGCCTGTAGCCTGTTCAATAATTAATAAAGCAGGCATGAATTTTTCATCCACTTCAATACGGGTTGCAAATGTGGGGAAATGCAGTAGATGTTAAACCATTGAGGATTTGGGCGGAAGGGAACAGGCTCTAACAAGCACAGTGCAGACTGAGGCACCTTTCAGGCAATCGCATAGTCAAACCAAATAATCACGTGCAGATATGCAGACATATCCAGGCAAATGCAATTTCCCCTGGGTTGAGTTAAAAATATTTCTGTAAGGTAAATATCACTGTAATGCATTTATATATGTATGATGCTGCATCTATGATGAATCCACTGTGAGCTTTTGATTGGCCAGATCAGTTGCATCACACTATGCTCATCCATCCATTTTCTAAACCACTTACTGTACTGCTGGTTAGGGTCCCAGAGAAGCTGGAGCCTATCCCAGCACGCACTAGGTGAAAAGCAGGAATACACCCTGTACAGGTCACCAATCGATCACAGGGCCCACGCATCATTCACTCATACATTCATACCTCAAGTACAATTTAGATTGACAATAATATATTAATTAATAATAATAATTGACAATAAGACAATCATCTAAATTGCCCCTGGGGTATGGACTGTGGGAGGAAACCGGAGTACCCGGAGCAAATCCACGCAGACACGGGAAGAGCATGAAAGCTCCACACAAATGGGCCCTTGGTCGGGATTTGAACTTGGTACTTTATAAAATGCCCATAAAAACGAAATGCTAATTTATTAGCCTATAAGTCTATATTTCCTTCTACCATTACTGCTACTTAAGCATGTTAATCTTACTGCATGTCACTTGATCAAATTTAGTCGGTGTCACTAAACTTTTTGTACCTGCACAACAACAGGCATTTGTAATTCACTGTGAAAAACAAAATCTTGTTTAATAATTTTAAAAAATCAATGTTCAATAAAACACTGAGTGCATTGCAGTTATATATAATGTGGCCTTTAGATTTTGTTGGGTTTAAGGATACAAAGGGCACATAATAATCACAATGTGAAACGTGAATGCCAATGTCTTAATAAATGAAACATGACTTAGGATCGCTTTAAGGTACTGAATTAGCAGCAGAACTTTCCTGAGGTAGTTTGAACATCTGGCTGTGTAATCTTTCTTAAGTGCTTTTTCGTGTCATGGGAGTGGACTGGCTTAACCGTTTATTAAAGAAATGCACCCAACATCTGTCCAAGCACTCTGTATTTAATGCGTGCCAGCGCTTTTTGTCGGCCGCTATTATATATATATTATATTATAGTGCACTAATTTGGCTTATGTTCTACATTGCATATGGGCCGTTTTACTCGAAATGGTGCATCCATGTCCAAAAGGAAACATTTATTAATGCTATTATTATGGTTTTAGTGCATGTCTTTATGTATTGGAATTGCTTCAGACATCAGCTTGCAGAATGTGGGTTAGTAATTTAATCTGAGCCCATCTGCATATTATTCAATAAAAGGTGTGCATAAGAAGTCTAACCCAATCTCCTTTCTTTCTTTTTGAAATGGATTTGTGTTCCCTAACCTGTTAGACCTGCGCAATTGTCACTGCAGAAATAGTAGATTGAGTGCGTGGACTAGAGGACAACTCGCTGCCAGATGTTAATGTTAGTAATGGTCAGCCCCTCCTCCCCTCCTACCTCACACGAATACGCAGGTTAGATAATGGATGGATGGGTGGAATTGTGGAAGGTGGCATTATATCTGATGTTTGTGTTACTATACTAATAAACATGGCTAATGACCAAAAAAACTACAAATGCATTCTGTTCCAGTGGTGAAAAAAATACAGCTGTTCTCTATGGTAACCGTTGGGCTAAACACTCTTTCCTATAGCTGAGCTGTGAGATAATGGGGTAGAGATAGTGTACTGGCTGAGTCTATGAACACTTTGAAGGCTGTAGTCAAAGGCATAAATAGACAGCACCATCAACACAGTGCCCCAAGAGAGCCAGGGAGAGGCAGAAATAGAAATAACATCAGTGCTCTACCCATACATGCTAAGAGAAATGTGTGGTAATACCTTTGATTGTGGAAGAGAGAGAGAGAGGGGGGGGGGGGGCATGGAGAGTGACAAAGACAAAAAAGGAGAGAAAGACTGAAAGATCTTTGTTGATGTCATGAGAATTGGGACGCTCAGTTGCTAGGGTTACTGAAAACGGTGACAGAGTAGGATTGGGGGGCTCCCGTTGTTGAGGAGGCCAAAATCTGCCAATCAGAAGAAGGATCTATGAAGTGCTTGGCAAAAAGATAAAATTAAATTAGCTCCATCCAAGAGGCAAAAAGCCGACTGTGTGTGTGGATTGACTTACATTTCTGAATGTGTTCTCAGCCGTGAGGTGGATAAAGTCATGCTGCTGTGTGCACTGGGCTGATACAGCTCTCCAAGAAGAGAAGTTGGCAGTTAGGTGTTTGTTTCACAATGAACAAGGTCACAGCAATGGATGATGGGAGGGGGTGGTGGGGGTGTGGCACCTCCCGTACCAAGAGTCAGTGCAGGATAGAGAGTAAGAGTGTGTGCTCTTATTGAGCTATGACGGAAGAGACTGACCTTGGCAGAGATTTGTCATGCTCAGACAGAACTCTTTCTGGCAGCCGCACGCACAGAAGTGGATGCAAGTAGTCTCTCCTGGCTCGGGCCTTTCTGGGAATCTCATTTTCCCGGGCACTCTCGCTGTCAAGCCATCAGAAAAACAGCGTTCCCCGGTGGCCTGGTGGGAGTGAATGGAGACAAAGACATTCAAGAGTGCACACACAGTCTACAGCTGTTCTAATGTAGTGCTCTGGATCATTTCTAACAAAGAGAGGGGTTGAAGATTATTGTTGACTTAGTGAAGAGGTGAACCATGTGGCTCTTTAGATAAATGCAGGGATTATGGCATGGGTTACACAGTGATATCTTTAGCCAGTCAGAAAGTGAGGCTATATTGATACGTATTTATTTTTAGGCATTGGTTTGTTGCCAGTAGTCATCAGCCAATCAGGGACTTAGTAACACTTAGCTGGACAGAATCTTACATTTATGTGCATTTATGCACGTATGGGTCACATGATTCCAACGTGAACCAACATCGGTAATGGCTTTCTAATTGGTACTCGTAGCCAAATCTCTGTAGACCAATTTATTGATTGATTCCCATTCAAAAGGAGAGCAACTGCCACAAAGTAAAATGCTTAAAATGTCACCAGAGTTCATTTACATGTAAGGCTTGGGATTTATTGTATAGTAACTGTTATGGTAAAACGTGACATGCGTGTTAAACCAATGTTCATTACTGTAGCTAATTATTAGACCATTTTCAAATATAGCACAAGCAAAATGAACCCCTACAGTATAAGTTCTATGGCTAACACGGTGTCTCTCCAGGTCGGGTATATCTGTTCATATCCGCCTGTTGTTAATGATATACCTCTGCGAAGCAGATGCAACATTGCTTAATTAAGACCAATGTTTATCGCTTGAATTTATTTCTGCTAGGCCTGTTCTAATCCCTGAAGATATCGCTGCTTTTCCACCACATCAGCTAGCAGCAGTGTTAGGTTCCGTAAGCCATGTCGGGCCAAACCATATACTTAAGATGATTGACCGTACAGGCAAGTGCGTCTAACTGCTGAAAGTGAACTCCGTTTAGCCCCTCTGTTTCCTATTCTGATCTTCAGACAGTGCTTTTTGTCTTAGCATACAATCCTGCTGCATTCAGCTTGTTTATGAACAATCCGTCCAAAATGGATTACGACTGTGTGCCTCTCTCAGCCATTCTGTATGTGGTTAAAATGTGTAAATATTGATGATATATGCATTCACTTTGTTGCCCCGATATTTTTGGAACAACTAATAGGCTAGTGTTTTTTGTTTTTGTTTTTTTAGTTCCGTAGGGTTTTCAGAAACTAGACTTTCTTTTGCTAGGCCCCAAAGAGCCTGCTATGAGGGGCACACATCTGGACTCTGCATTTCTGATGTCAATTTCTGTGATGAGAAGAGACATTTACCATCCATTATTTTTGAAGCACTTGCAGCAATGGTAGAATTATTTCTAGCCAACCAAATTCAGAGGAAGGTCTTGGTATATTTAATCAGAGAGAAAAATAATAAACACGTTGATATTGCTCAGTATATGTGGTTGAAATAAAATTATTGAGAAAGTTTACATATAAAAAGTGACAGTCAATTAAAACACAGTGAATGTGGGCTGAAGATGCAAAGTAATATAGAAAATTTTAAATCGGAAATTATATTTGATTTTATACACAAATATAATGTTATGCACGTAAGAATATCCACGTACATATATCAAAACATACATACGCATCTATAGAAATCAACAATGGGTATGCCCAGTAATTAAACTTAAGCATAAATAATATTGTATCCAAAAACAAAAGTGCATTTTCACAAAATTTGAACATTTAGAAAAGGATCCAGTTTTCTGGAAGTAATAGTATTGTATTAATATTTTTAATTACTTATTTTCTTAGTGGTTTTAGTATAGTAGTAAGGTACTTCAGTATATTAGTGAGGTGCTTTAGTATAGTAGTAAGGTGCTTTAGTATAGTAGTACGGTGCTTTAGTATAATAGTAAGGTGCATTAGTATAGTAGTAAGGTGCTTTAGTATAGTAGTATGGTACTTTAGTATAGTAGTAAGGTGCCTTAGTATAGTAGTAAGGTTCTTTAGTATAGTAGTAAGGTACTCTGGAAGGCTCAGATTCAGATGTTCATTTCATGTTTTAGTAATATATAGTAATATTATCTTGTACGGGGCGAGAAGTGTGGAGGTTGTGGAGTCTTGTGCCTTCCATTGTTAGAGCTGCAGTGTTTGCATATATTTTAATCTATGATGAGGTTATGTGAAGTGCACAAAGCCCTATATAATACTTTGGATTAATTGCATTTTTTAAATACATTAAGAGAGTTCAGATTAAGATTTCATTTTCAAGGGTGGTATCAGTGCTTGCACTATTTATCTACGGGAGGAATTTCCTTCCTTCAAAAATATAGTAGCTCTTCATATTTCACACACACACACACACACACGCACACACACACGCATATGCATATTTGTGTATATGTGTGTGTACCTTATGAACATACTGTATATTTACCTTTTTAAATTGAATCATGCTACATGGAGTGTATTATTTTAGTGTACCTATAACTGTTTTTTTCTTCTATTTTGGTCGCCTCATTTCATGTGTAAATTATGCAGCTGACTTTGTTTATAATGGAGTGGCTGTGTTTTCTCTGTGATTCAGATGCACTTCCTGCTATTGGGGCTCAGCAGGCGTACGTATGCGTGAGCACTGGGTCCTGAGCAGCCCTAGAGGATGCATCAGCGATGGTCCCACTGCAGCTACTTCCTCCTCAGGTTGCCATGGCATCACGGCAAGGTGGCCCCATTTTCTGCCACACAGAGAGGGCCTTGCGGGGGTTACGTCCTGAGTGTGCCCCCCTCCCACCCCTCCCCCCCCTGCTGTCTAATGTGATCAGACAAGCGTGGTGGGGGCTGTCACACTTTTCAGACAGACTGGTGCCAAGCGGAGCGCCAAGTAGAGGGGAGGGAGGGCTCAGGGGGAGGCGGGGACTTGGCGTGAGATTCATCATGCCGCAGGAATGCTTTCGCTTTCCAAAAAAAAAAACGCCTCATAGTTCCAGGCAGGGCAGGTGCTTCCCACTGCTGTGGTTTCCACTAGACCTCCTGCACCACTGCAGGCTTTTATAGCTTTTACCAGTGCCTCTACTCAGCCTCTTATTCAGATGCGCCTCTCCACATCCCGTTGCTCAGATGCAACTCTCTGGGGAGTCAATTTGTGTGCAGCGCTTGAGAGGAACTGGGTAATTATTCCCGCCTTGTGTTTTCGTTTCATTTGCCTCCTCTTTCTGGAGCCTTTGGGTGTCAGTGCTGTGTGCCCGACTACCCGTGTACCAGTGACTACCCGTGTACCAGTGACTGCCCGTGTACTAGTGACTGCCTGTGTACCAGTGACTACCCGTGTACCAGTGACTACCCGTGTACCAGTGACTACCCATGTACAGGCAGTCACCCGTGTACTAGTGACTGCCTGTGTACCAGTGACTACCCGTGTACCAGTGACTGCCCGTGTACCAGTGACTGCCCGTGTACCAGTGACTACCCGTGTACCAGTGACTGCTCGTGTACCAGTGATTGCTCGTGTACCAGCTTTGTTCATTGGATTTGTCATGTGAGCGCTTTCCGCAAAAGCTCTGCAGATTAAATTACATTCTCAGATGCTGTGCCGGCACAACGATTCTGCAATGTTCTGTATATGTTACATATGTGTTACATATTTATTTCATAGCCTAAATCTATGCTCGAGGGGAGGATAATATTTAGGGCAGGCTGATTACAGAACAGGATTGATGAGAGGGGCGTGGTCACAATTACCCTGACCCTCCCATGCTGAATCGTCCTGGGATGAGTTACAGTAGCTGACATCTCTTAAAGGAGCATACATTTTCTTTACATCCCAGTTTAAATGTAGTAATGCATAAGAGCATGCAGGCTAGTTTTAATAGCTCCCAGTGAATATTTTTGTGTTGAAAGGTCAGTGAAACGCCTTCTACGTCCGGGTGAAAAAACAGCTACATTTGTTTGAACAGTGAAAGTTTTCGACTCGGCCGTAGCCAGGCTATATCTGAGTAAAATGTTGTGGTTAACCTAGTACTTCTCTCAACCTAGATTTCAAACCCTCTAGACAACTTAAGATTCTGGCTTTTGCTCACTGGGTTACTGCCTAATTTATAAGAACTATTTTAATTTTACAGATAGATCCCACCTCAGTACTGCAAAACTTTAAAGACACTTCCCAACACTGTGGACAGTGCGCCAGCCATTTGGTACTGCTATTTGGTGGCTCAAAGAATTACATGATATTGCATCATAGACACTTGAGTTTTTTTTGTGGCTTAAAAAGGATGTACACACTTAAGAAGGCAACATTCCAAAATGCACAAAGCCTCTTTGCAGTGATGTAACTTTGACTAAATGCAGTGAAACGTGCCAGTATAGATGAGAGTGGAGGCTAAGAAAGTTAACTGCGACAAGGTGGAGCTCTAATTGCTAATATCTGATGGCTCAGACTCTGATTCACTCACTTGGTATGTTTTCTCTTTCAATTAAATCCAAAGAGCTAGTTTCTCTTTTTAGAAAATGTAGGTGGTTGAGGTTTATATTGCAAACTGCATGCTGCTTGTACTCAAAAAGGTTTATATAAGCACGTTTCTTCTTTTCTATAGCATCGAAGTGTATGGTGTCCATTAAGGTCCAAATGTGTTGCGGTTGTCTGATTGTACTTACAGCGGTCGCTTCCTTGAGTCCATCTCCGTTTCTGTGATTTTCTGATGCGCTAGTGGAACAGCAGAATGATTGACACATTTCTGCAGGGCCTGCTATTTAGAATACATCAGCACACCAGCGAGAGCTTTTATAAGTGCAAGGGTTTATTGTTAGTGATGGATTTATTGATTGAAACAGATTTTAGTTGGCCTTGTAAAGTTAAAATTGACAGGGTAAAGTTGCCAAACAAAGGGTAGTATGAGATAAACAGTGTGAACTGGGCACTTGCCAATAGGTGTGGGCCGGAGGGTCCCGTATAAAGCTCGAGACAAACGTATAAATTCTTTGTCAGTAAATCAGCGAAACACTCGCTCAGCGTTTGACTCTCTCTTCATTAACGGGATTGGCCTTAACTGGCCGTCGCAGAAACACAAAAACAGACCCGAGCTGTAGGGCAACAATTTGGCCCCTCTGGTGATTCATCCTATTAACCGTCACAAACCTCCCACTGTCTTTTCACATCCGCCCTGCGGAGCTCGGCCCATTAAGCCCGTGTCTGCCGTGAGCAAAGTGCGAAAAGGGAGTGTCGTAGGAAATAAAGGGGGAGCTTCGCTGCAGATGTGCGCCGGAAGACGTAGATCAAGTAAATTAAAATAAAAGTACATTAATTAACAGGAACTGTGGCTGCCATTTTAATTTAGCCAATTGCCATGATGACTTGCCTTGTCAACGTTGCCCTCTCTGGAGGAGGGGATCCTAAATACTGCAATGCCTGGGCTATAAAGGAACAGGAGTGTCTTATGAAGTCTCAGCTGAACAGAGGCGGAGAGACAGTTTACTGTCTTTGGTCTGGCATTACTTTTACTGCTAGGTAGATTTATTGCGCCACAAAAGCTCTGCATCATTTTTATGGCTTGGGCTTTCATACGGCTGTTTGTTTTTTACAGGCATGGCCCTCTGGTGTTTTATACCCAGCGTATGTCCAATAGCAGCTGATTTTCCTCCGTGGCACTAACTCATGAGAGCATTAAGCTTGATATCACAGCAGTCATTATTCATCACACATTCATCTTCAGAGAGGTTTTCTCATTCTGCTGCTCCAGTCATTCTCTCATTCTGTCAGGGCTTTTATTTCTGTGCTCAATTTGCTTTTATTTTCTGCAATGAACAAAAATAAAAAAGTGACTTTTGTATTTCTTAGATGAGAGTAGACAGTGTATGATTTACCATAAATTAGTCATTAGTAAGGAATGTTATATTTTAAAAAATGCACACAATCAATATGCTAATGCTCTTGGTTTAGGAGTCCATATAGCTTTGAAAAGTTGCATTGACAATGTTAACTGCACTTTGGCGCATGAAGAGTAGCAACTAAATTAAAATCACTAAATAAAAAAAAGAGCCCCTACTTTTGACTATAAAGGAATAATGTCTTTTTTTCCCTGTATGATAAATTATTAAGGTTTGGATTAATTCAAAACAGGGAGAAATTACATCATGTAATATTTATGTGACTATGCTGGTTAATAATCAATTCTGCAATGTACTAATGATGTCTTTTTTTCTCCAGCAGAACTGGTGCAGGGAATACTCCAGCTCAACCTGTAGTGCATTCTTCAGCATTCAAAGTCTAAGCTTCACCTGGGTTGCTGTACGACCGTAAAGCCATGGAGAGAACTGTTTTTTGTGCTCTGTCTTGTGGCCTCTTATTGGCTCTATGCCACTGCTCATTGGTCGCCTCTTCCTGTCCGCCGCAGTGTGTGTGCGAAACCCGGCCGTGGTACACTCCTCAGTCCGTGTACCACCAGGCGAAGACTGTGGACTGCAATGAGCTACACCTGAGCAGGATACCTTCAAATATCTCCAGCGACACTCAGGTACTGCTTCTCCAGAGTAATAACATCTCACACATTACTGTAGAGCTTCAGAGTCTTGCCAACCTCACCGAACTGGACCTCTCCCAGAACCACTTCACTTTGATCCAGGACATTGGGCTCAATAATTTGACCCAGCTCATCACCCTCTACCTAGAAGAGAATCAGGTGAAGGATCTTCCAGACTACTGCCTGAAGGACCTAGCCAGCCTGGAGGAACTGTACATCAACCACAACCAGATCTCTTCCATTGGCCCTAAAGCCTTCTCGGGCTTAGACAATCTCCTGAGGCTTCATTTGAACTCCAACAAGCTGGTGGCCATAGACAGTCATTGGTTTGAATCCCTTCCCAACCTGGAGATCCTCATGATTGGGGAGAACCCCATCCTGGGCTTGCAGGATATGAACTTCCTTCCCCTGTCTAAATTGCACAGCCTGGTGCTGGCTGGCATGGGGCTTAAGGATGTTCCCTCGGAAGCATTTCAGGGACTGGAGTACCTTGAGAGCCTCTCTTTCTTCGACAACAGACTGACGTCGGTGCCTAAGGAAGCCCTTCGCAGTCTGCCCAACCTCAAGTTCTTGGACCTCAACAAGAACCCCATTAGTCGTGTACAGGAGGGGGACTTCCAGGATTTTCTCCACTTGGAGGAGCTAAGTCTAAACAACATGGATGAGCTGCTGGCTGTGGAGAGGGGAGCTTTCACCAACCTCCCGGAAATGGCGAAGCTGGAGATCCGCAGCAACCCTCGCCTGTCCTACATTGACCGTGCCGCTTTCTTGGACGTGAGTGGACTGCGCACCTTACTAGTCAGCAACAATGACCTCAGCCTCCTGCCGCGTGAACTTTTTGCCTCCTTCCCCGGCCTTGACGAGATCAGCCTGCATAGCAACCCACTCAGGTGCGACTGCCTCTCCACCTGGCGGCCAGTGTTGGGGAACCAGTCTACCGTCAGGCTTCTGGAGTCTCAGATCACCCTCTGTGCCTTTCCGCCCCATCTTACTGGCCGCTCGCTCCAGGACGTGGTCACCACCAGCTGGAGTTTCGCCAGCAACACCTGCCTCCCCCTCATCTCCCTTCACACTTTCCCGCCTCATCTCAATGTCACTGCAGGAGAGCCCCTGACTCTTCACTGCTGGGCCGGGGCAGACCCCGCCCCTCAGTTCTACTGGGTGACACCAACCGGGGACAAAGTGACCTCCGAGGCCGTTTCGCCAGCTATGAACGACGGCAGCGGCGCAAAGAAACACAGGCTGCAGGACCAAGGAGCCTTGGAGATCCTCCACGTGGAACCGGAGGACGCCGGTCTCTACACATGCGTGGCGTGGAACGCGGAAGGCGCGGACACGCGCAGCGTCACCGTTCACGTGGACAAGAGCAACTGGCGCAGCGGTGGGCAGGGCGCGGTGGGGGAAGGCTCGGGAAACATGACAGGGGCGTTGGTGGTGCTGGCTAAGATCATCCACTCCCAGTCCGTGGTGCTGGAATGGAAAATCTTCCCCACCGCAACCTCCGGCCACGAGGTCGGCCAGCCCAAGTGGGCCAGCGCCGTCATGAAAATCGACAACCCTCAGATCAGCTACACGGCTAACGTCCCCGTCGACGTCCAGGAGTACAACCTCACGCACCTGCTTCCCTCCACGGAGTACCAGGTCTGTCTGACCATGTCCGCTTCGGAGCACCAGGTCCAGCGCTCCTGCATCAACGTGACCACCAAGGAGACCAGCTTCGCCGTGGAGATGGTGGCGCAGCCCACCAACGTGGCCTTGGCGGCTGTCATGGGCTCCATGTTCGCCATCTGCATTATGGCCCTACTGGTCTTCTACATGGGCCGACGCATGAAGCAGAAGTCCTGCCACCACTCTCTGAAGAAGTACATGCAGCACGCCACCTCCATCCCGTTAAATGAGCTGTACCCGCCTCTCATCAACCTTTGGGAGAGCGAGACGGAGAAGGAGAAAGAAGGTCCGGTTGATCCCCAGAGCTCACAGATAGACACCTCCAAGACATACATGTGGTAGTTGGAAGGAAACATTTGTTGAAATGAGGAAGGGAAAAAAAAACCCCCAGAAAGTTTCAAACAGCTGTATAATCTGTCTGTATGGATTTTGTTCTCATTTTCCATCTGAAATCACAGAACAACGTCGTGGTGAAAATTAGATGTATTTTTAAAAGTGTAAATTTCACATTCTGTCTGTCAGGCACACTCTTTTTTTTCTCACGCAATTAGTATAAATATGTATGTTTGTGATTTTAAGAGGTGATTTTAACAGCTACAGAAGTGGCTGAGCCTCAGGTAATTAAGTTGCACCAAAATCAAGCTGATATGTTTAATATACATGTGTATAATCATATTGTTTATATAATTGAAACAATTGTGAATAAATTATGCTATAGAAGTTTCAGTTACTTCAATACAGTAGCATGTTGTTTAATTCCAATTTCCTGGTTTAGATGCCGGGGGAGACTTTGGAATGTGCATGTGCACCTTGGGATCAAATTCCAGCTTATCCAGTTAACTCCCAAACCCCTCAAACTTGCTTTCTTTTCAGCTCGGATGTAGATCATTGGTCAATTTGAGTGCCAAAATTTGCTCATATGATAGTTTTGGGAATTGAACTTAACACGTGTTTCTTCCTGAGACTTCATTTTGATGTGGAATTGTGATGGTGTATAATTTATTTTTTAATCTTTTATTTATCTATGTATTTTTATTTATTGATCTGATACATACCTGTGAATGTTTAGAGATAATTAGGTAGCAAAAATAAACATTTTACAACTATAAACATAGGAAACAATGTATCTAAATATCACATAGCTAATACTAAGATCTATAGCAATCAATATGAAATCAGACCGTGGTCAGCAGAATCATTGTCTGAGAAAAGTGTTGATTCAGTTGTAGGGGTCCAACATACTCTTAAGTATATTTGTGACAGATCAGTTGGAGCTCCCAGTTTTTCTGAGATGGAGGCAGTTTCTTATACAACTCTGAGGGTGAGGGGTAGTGATGGGGGTGTTAGCGGGTGTTAGTGGGGGCAAATAGCCAAGTGGTCTCAGAGGACTGGGGTTAGCAGCCAGGAATGTGGAGACTGAAGAGGGTCAGGAGATGTATAGAAATTTAACTGCTTGGGGAACAGTTCTGGCCCGAGCCCTTTTTTTTGGATTTGGGTCCTCCTAAACCCAAAATATCAAATAATATAAATATTTTAGAATAATTCGGGGGCCCCCTGGCCCTAAGTGGCAGTTGATGACACATTGGACCTTACCTATTTGCATGCCCATCTTAGTTTGGGCTAGATTTTAAGCCAGTCCACTGGAGTTGCAGGAGCCGAACTGGGAGATCAGCGACAGTTGTATGAACTAAGCGGTGATATGTATATTGAGTATTCACCTGCATGCTCTTGATTGGATACTTCAAGTCTGATAAATCTATTGTTAGCAAAAAATTCCGAACATACATTCAAGACGGAGAAACCTTAAATAGGTTTATGGTCAGACCTGTTTATGTTTTTACTGGAGGCCTGCCAAATATCTGGAAAGTATTCAGTATATGGGTTATTAGAGTTTGAGAACTTAGTTACCCTAGTGATCTAATTTGATGGATACCCTACATTTTCATGAATACAGGGTAGGATTATTGTAGACTATATTACCAAAAAATTAACTATCAATTACAAAATAAAATTACAGTTGAAGTGGGGTTAAGTAAGACAGTTGTGGTGTACTTGTTTGCACATCTTATTTATAGTAATGCTAAACCTAGTCCCTGCCAGTTGTGTAGACATATGTCAAGGGAATGTTGTATCTTTAAAGTAAAATGATAGTTTGCCCACTAATCTCAGTCAAAACTTGACTGCTAGACAGATACAGTCACTATGTGTATTGTATGAAGTAAATTATTGTAATAAACCATGGATTTGTTTAGAGTGACTCTTGATGTCAGAATGTATTGATTTCAGTCGTCACATAGATCAGTTACATGCAGAAGCCACTCTGAATGTCTTGTTAGCACTCAAGTGTATGTGGCAGAGGAAATGTTTTTTTGTTTTTTTTTCTAAAATAACGCATGTATTCACCGACGATATTGAGCCAATATCTCTGGCAGAATATCTTAATGCCTGTTGTGACAATAGACCTAATAGTGCATTTTTTTATTTATAAGCTGCATAAATATTGTGTTATACTAATGAATATGACTGTATGGAGCCACAGCAATGTATATTTAAAACAACTTCTGCAACAGTTCTATTTACTGGTGATGTATATGTGTATAAGTGTAAAAGAAAGAATATAAGAAAATATGAATGCATTGGGAAATAGTTAATTTATTATGATTGAAATGCACAATACTTAGACCACAATTAGCTCATTTTTATTACTTCCTTTTTACATTAAACTGCCCAATATATCTAGCATGACATTGTGGACACAGCCAAGGATAACATATTATTCATGTTAACTTTAGAGTAATAATTTATATGTATGTTAATGTGTAAATACTCCAAGATTCTTTATTTAAATGATTTTTAGCACATTGGTATAGAGACATTACCTGAGAATAATGTATAAAAATGTTGTGAGATCAAAATACGCCCCCTAGTGGAAAATAATGAAGAAACGTTGTTCTTTATGGATTCCATTAAACAGTGAATAGCAGGGTATTTTTTATAAAGTTTAAGACATATTACTGTATTTTAATTAAACGAATGACCAATCATTCAAAATACTGTAAAGATTTGTGTCTCTGTAGTATATATTTTATATAGAAAATAAGTTGTTGCTGTAAGAAACATGTAACTTATTTCAAAATGGTAATAAACAACAGTCGCACATCCTTGGATCCATTGTTGTTGTGGTTGTTTTTTGTAAATTAATTTGTTCGTTGTTGTATCCAAAGATATAATGTGGGTGCGGTGTACAGTTAGTATTACGTCAGGAGACAAATACAAAGGTTCAGTGTACAGCAACATGGGATCGGTCTTGCAAAGATAAATGATCATTATTTCATTACCTCTCCTAGCAATTGGATAATAAAAAGAGGTCATTAGATATGCTTCTTTTCAGCATCGTGGCCTTTACCTTGGTCAATCTGGTGAGTAATTCCAAAGTATCTTAACTGAATTTGCACATTTTCCCAAGAAAATAAAGTTTGCTTCTGTCATACTGGACCAAGTGAAGAACAAAGAGAAGGGGGCCGTAAGGGGGGTAAAGGTGAGACCATTCCAAGGTCGCTGTGATTGTGCAGGGATGGGGAAACTTGGGGTGGTGGGGCCTAATGTGAGATCTTTTGATGGGGCCCAGAATCCCTGACGGTGCTCCTGAGAGATATGGGTTGTACTGGCTCTGCTCACACAGTTGTGTCTGTGCCAGAAATGTAAATGTCTTCATGACGACTGCAGCTCTGTCCTCGTTGGCCTCCCTGACTCAGCAGCTTATGCAGAACGCCGTTCCTCGTCTGATTTACAACCTCCCAAAACATTCCCGTGTAACTTGCATCTTCACTGCCCTCTCGCATCAAATTTAAAAGCCTTGGCATGAGCCGATAAAGGGACTGTCCTTTTAAACCCTGAAAAGATCATCAGACCAAACACATCAGCCAAACGCCTCCATTCAGCACATCTAGCGCAGGAATGTCACCAACCCCAAACACTATCCCTGTCACAAGATGTCTAAATCCACATCATTTATGAACTTTCATGAAATTTTTCACTTGACTTCTTTTTTTCTGTATATACTATATATATATATATATATATATATATATATAATGAGGAATGAGTGATACCCATATATATGATACACATATACGTATGCAACATATCCACTTAGAATAGAATAACTTTTATTTTCTCGCAAGGGAACTTCAGTTGTAGCCCCAGCAACAACAAAAAAGACAGACAGTGGGGCAGACCCACAACACATAAACAAACATATCAAACAAAGATATCCAACATAATCATTACATCAATCAAGTGAATTAAAGTGCACTACAGCCATGATTAAAAATAGCCCCCGCTGTCCCGAGATGTCCAGTGTCACCAAGCTGTCCAACACACAAACTCCGCCTCCACGACTCCATACACGCAGTGCTGCGGTTTCTGTACACAGCAGAAACGGAGCACCGAACTGCGTCAATCTTCTGTCATCTCACTCTTCCCCCGCATTATGTTCTCCTTTCCTGGCTGCCTTTTGAAGATTGCCTGCACTCCCGAATCAGTCCTGAAATCTCCAGCCCACTTCCCCTTCCCACTACAGACACACAGCGCATGAAAAAACAAAGACAAAAGCCGGACACAACAAAACACATTCAAATGAACAAACACGAACACGAGAGACAGCTGGACTACATGTCGCCATTACAGCGCCACGTGACGTCAACCATTTTAATTAGCTAGGGTCCAATGTGTCATCATTAAAATGTAGAACCATAATAAGCATTGTAACCCCATTACAATCAATTGAGTATTGAGAATAAAATGACATCTGGAATTTACTGGCCTTCCTTAATTTTTACTTTTACATTAAATTGGGTCAAGCAACTATGCTAAGGCAGCAAGGGAGCTTGTTTCATTGCTTTTTCACCTTTTAAAATCAGAATAAGAATTTATAAAAATGTGTATCGTGACAATGTTAAACATTTTTATAACTGTTTAACATTGTTAAAAAGAATGTTTATCATGACACACTGTCTATAAGTGATGTGGGATTGATTTCTATAAAGAAAAAGGCATTACAACTCCTGCAATTCTCCCATAGTGTGTTCACTATTTCCCCACCACTTCCTAGTTCTGAAAATACACTGCTCAAAAAAATGAAGGGAACACTTAATCAACACAGTATAACACCAAGTCAATTAAACTTCTGGGATATCGATCTGTCGAGTTAGGAAGCGTAAACGATTGTGAATCAATTTCACCTGCTTTGGTGCAAATGAAAGTGACAACAGATGGACAGGAGAGGCAACAGCAAGACAACCCACAAAAAGTAAATGGTTTTGCAGGTGGTGGCCACAGACCATTTCTCTCTCCTTATCCTTCCTGACTCTCTAGTTTTGCATTTTGCTAGCGCCCTTGTCACTACTGGTAGCATGAGGCGGTACCTGCAGCCCATTCAGGTTGCACAGGTAGTCCAGCTCCTCCAGGATGGCACATTCATACGTGCTGTCGCAAGAAGGTTTGCTGTGTCTCCCAGCACAGTCTCAAGAGCGTGGAGGACACCAAAATTGGCAGGTTCACCATTGGCGCCCCGTTCTCTTCACAGATGAGAGCAGGTTCACACTGAGCACATGTGACAGACGTGAAAGAGTCTGGAGCCGCCTTGGCGAATGTTATGCTGCCTGCAACATCATCCAGCATGACCGGTTTGGTTTAATTGACTTGGTGTTATACTGTGATGATTAAGTGCTCCCTTCATTTTTTGAGCAGTGTATGTGACTGAACACAAAATATACATATACAGTGAGCACCATAATTAATTGGACAGTGACACATTTTTTGTTATTTTGGTTCTGTACTCTAGCACTTTGAGTTTAAAAGAATACAATGACAATGACAGTGCAGACTGTCAGCTTTAATTTGAAGGTATTTTCATCCATATCGGACAAACTTTTTAGAAATTATAGAACCTTTTGTACATAGCCCCCCCCCCCCCCCCCACACACATACATTTTTGGACAAAAATATTGGACAGTTTAAGATAATGTTGAATAAAGTAATCATTTTTAATATTTGGTCGCATATCCTTTGCACATGCCATGACTTCCTGATGTCTGTGACCCAACAATATCAAAAGACTCTTGATATCTTATTTTTTGGTACTCTTACAAGCGATAATATAACTTCTCTGCATTTGAATGGAATGGGAAATTTGGGGGAATTGGGGGGTGGGACTAGATTTAGCTGTAAACTACACTGGAACAGTATGGAATACATGGTTGGCGAAATGGCTCTAAGTTATCAAGGGTCTGAGGTTTCAAACAAGCCTCAAACCATCACTCTGCTGCCAGATATGCAGTAGATATGGATGGATCACTTTAAAGGTTGTTTCTCCTGACAAATCTTCCTATTGAACTCCATGGAAAAATAAGTCAGGAGAAGAAACCCTTCAAGTTATCCATCCAACCATATCTATTGCATATTTAGCAGCAGAGTGATGGTTTAAGGCTTGTTTGATATGTCAGACCCTTGATGACTTAGAACCATTTAGCCAACCATGTGTTCCATACTGTTCCAGTGTAATTTACAGGTAAATCTAATTTCACCCCCCAATTCCCATAGAGATCCATTCAAATGCAGAGAAGTTATAGTACATTCTGTTCACATTTATGACCGCCATTATGGTTAGATTATTATATTTGCATGTTTTGTACACTCATAATAAATACAGGTGCATAGCTGTCTCTTTTCAGAAATAAAATAACATATACAGTAATATACAGTATATGTGATACAAGTTAGATGTGTTTTGTGAAGATTATCCTAAACAGCTTACCAGTTACATATAATATTAGAACTTAAAATTACAACTAATTTGTAAATTATAATTATGTTTTTCAATAATTACTTTTGCTTTTATATTTCTTGCACTAGCAACTACATTTTCACAAATAGAAAATAAATATTGTTAGCTATTATTGACCTTATTATTGTTAGGTAAATTAAATCATAAATTAAATGCATGCAAATATCTACCAATAAATGATTAGACTTTTGAGTGTTTTCCATTGAGGTAGGCATTTTAAAACAAAAATACTGATGCAGGCCTACCTAAACTCATGTGCAAATAATTCAAACTTAATGAGATCGTCTCTAATTGCCTCCATGACCACATTTCCAATGCATAGTCAGTTCTCATGTTTTTTTGGTTCCTGCCATATAGTCTACCCCTGCTGGTGCTAAAGGGTATTACACTGCTAATTTACTTTGCTTAATTACTTTTGTCTATTCTGAACACTCCTCTTGTGTTTTCATCCTCCCTCTCTCTCCCTCTCTCTCTCTCTCTCTCATTCTCTCTCTCTCTCTCTCTCTCTCTCTCTCTCTCTCGCCATCTAAGCAACTAGTACACCTGCAGCACGCCTACCATGAGGTTACAATTAAAATAATTCCCTTGTAATATTGGAGTACCATGTCCATACCTGGATATAAAGACCCACAGCATCCATCCTCTAGAAAATATTGGATTGAACATTCCCATGCATCATCTGGTGTATTCCACATAGTTCTTTTTAAAGCACAAAAATGAAATACGGCTTACAGTTTGGAGGAGCGGCGACTATTCCACATGGATTACCAAGACAGGAATACAAGGAGAGCAGAGCACTTATATTCAGGTGAACCATTTCATAATTAAAGGGGAACATTTTAAATGAAATGTGGGTGCTGCAAAAAGTTTGATTATGAAATTAATTGTAGGATTGTGAAAAATATAATGACCATGATTTATTTATTTTTGCAAGCTTAGTATTCATATAGGCACACAGACTTGTACCTATGCTATATCTGCAAACATAGGCTAGCCTACTAAATAGCATGTAATTTCATGAGGCCCCAAAATATCGATATTTTCATTGTTAATAAAAAACTGTTTCTCTTTTTTAATAGGCCTATTATACATGGTAAATTGATGTAGCTAGTCATTTAATTTACAAAGCCCTTACATTAAGTAGCCTAAATGGTTAAAATCAATCAAATTTCTCATTACATTTTACAATAACAATACAACTAACGTTATGCTACAACCCCAATGTCAATGACAGAACACCAAACAGACCACTAAACATCCTTGTGAGTGCAAAATGAAAAGGGGTTTGTTTTATTTGTTGTTATTTGCCCACTGGTTGGATGTGAACGTGTTACTCTGGCTTCCTTTTGATGGCAAGAACGTAAAAACAGAGCCATGGAGTTAACCGGGATGACACATTCTGCTCAAGAAGGAAACGGAATGGTTCACAAAGAGCATATTTGGTCAGTGCAAAGAACAGCCTTGGTAACATAAGTGAAATCTGTAGTTTAGTTTGTAACGTTAGTAGGCTATTCATGTCGCATTTTGCGGCTTTTCATAAGCGGTTGATAAGTTATTCAATCGTCATTTAAATAGAAATACTCAGCAAAGACCAGTGATTTCATGGTTACTAGGCAGAATGACGGTCCAGGGAGGGTAGGGTACTGTCAGTACTACCGGCAAAGGGAAGTGACGTTGCCTGTCGTCAGGTCTGTGTGTTGATGTTTTGTAGAAGCTGGAAAGCCTGGAGGACGGAAAGAGGGAGACCGTTTGTTTTTGTTCTCCGAGCGTAAGAGCTCAGAGCGACTTGGAATATTTACTTTCAAATTTTCTCGTAATAGTTTCAAGGATAACAAACGATTTATAAAAGTTTAACAACTAAACAACACAATTAGCTAGCAACATCATTCGTTGAAAAGGAGGAATCGTCACCCCTCTGACCCCCCTCCCTAATAACAGACACAACCATGACGATTCTTCCGAAGAAGAAACCGAGCTCGACAGTCGGAGTGTCGGACCATCCTGACGAAGCGGATCGGAGGAGCGGTTCCGACCCACATCAGCATCCACATGGGGGTCGGGCAGGAACGAGGCCTAGGGCCTCTCCGCCACCCTGGCCGTACCAGGCCGCGCCACCCTCGTCAAGGGAGGACAGGCGAAATGAAGCAATCTCCCGGCCACAACAGGCCTCCCCTCCGCCTGGAGGATCGGGATCGCCTGTCGGGCAAGTGGATGGAAGTGGAAGTGGTGTGGTAGCGTGTGTCGCTGGAGGACGTGGGGAACTGTCAGGTGGTGTAGGCTGTGGTGGGGGGATCGGAAGTTGTTGTTCAGGGCCCGGTCTCAGTAAAAGGCGACGGCAGGCGCCTTGCGCCGGTGGAGTGGCCGGTGGAGGGGCAGTCGGTGTAACAGGGGGAGGTGGTGGGGGTCCCAGTCCGGACACGGAGGAAGGGGCCGGTTACAACAGCGAGGACGAGTACGAGAATGCATCTAGACTGCAGTCCATGGACCCAGTGACAGTCGAACAGGTAAAGTAACGCTAACGTTGGCTAGCTATCACGAAAAAGCTTATGAAAGCGTAGTTAGCAAGCTAGCATAACTGCCGCTACGCAAAAAGTTGACACTTAGCTATGTAGCATGCTAGTTGGATTTCGGTAGCTGTCAATGAACTGCAAGGAGGGTGAATTATTCTCATTTGGGATGCAAGCACTGATTTAGGGCCACGGTTATTTGGCTAGCAATTTGTAACGTTAACTTCCTCATTCAAACGTTCACATGGTGTAACTTACATGATCGCGAGTAACCGAGCTAGCCCACATTACAGCGATGACCATAATATAATAGTCAGATGCCAGTCATAAGGTAATCTGCCTGGCAGGCTGATTTGAAGAAGAAATCATGTGATGTTTTGATTTTGTGATTGTGCAGAGTGCCTCTATGATAGTTAGCAAACGTTAGTTATTCCCTGACTTCATCGAATTGATTCTATACTGATTCATGCTGTAAACTGAAAGCTTACACAACAGATTTAGCTATTCCAGTTTTTACCATCTCGTGGTTACAGCCGGTCAGAGGCACTGGACGGTTCCTGTTTGTTCATCTGCCTCTAGCTACAGTTACACAATGTCAACTTTCACGTCATGAACCAGATGTATACGGTCCGATTCATAGGCCGAATGAACCATTCTCAGTTTTGCTCTCAGAATTGAGAAATTACGGGCAAATTAAGTGGCTAGTTCCTACGTAAGATGAATTAATTCTCGTTTGATGTGTCGCGGATGCTATTTTCAGTACTACAAAACCGTATGTAATACAATTTTATTGGGTGTCATTTCAGCTCCCATTTTACAAAGATGTAGTTGTACCCTTTGTTTCCAAAAAAAAATATCCCATAAAAATGTCTTCATGGAGTCTCTACTATGAGGATGTGTCCCAAGATTTTCAATAGTGATAATTAAGCCAATCTGTGACCACGTTTCAAAAGAATGCACATTAAGCATTCAGTGAAAAATGACTGCAGTTTGCTTGTCTGATATATCTGATATGTATATCAGGCAAACGTATTCATGTTGATTTTTTGAAAAGGAACAATGATCCATTCCAATCTATCTATTTCCTGGGTACTGTTCTTACTTCTCTTTCTCCTTGTTACACCCACGTTGCCCAGATCTCTGCTTGCTCTCATGTAATTTACACATCCTGCACCTGCTCGTGCCCGTCACCATAACGTTCCCTCTCCAATCCCTTATACACCGTGGCTCAATTTGTTAATTTGGCAACTTTCTTGTATTAATATTCATCAGTGTACACGATGTTGTGGCCACCGCTCTCCTGGTATTTGTTGGGCAGATATGTACCAAACCCAAGTACAACCATTCACTTCCTTAACAGCGGGGAGACATTAAATATATTCACTGCGAGTCTTTACTCTGTTCTTCTTCTTGTTTTTTGTAAAGTGTACATGATGTTGTGCCCACCACTCTCCGGATATTTATTTTAGCAGATATGCATCAACCCCCAAGTAAAAGCATTCACTTCCTTAACAGCGGGGGGACATTAAATATATTCACCGTGGCCGCTGTGGTTCTTCTCTATGTTTAATTATAATTTTTTGTGCGCATAAGCTAAACTGTTTGGTTTCTGTAGTGGCAAATTGAGCGAACATAATGAAAGCGGGCGATGTAATGGCCAGATAGGACTACTTCACAGTGCAGTCTCTTTCAAACGTTCCCCAGTATTCTGCAGGGCGACACCCAGCTCCCGCAGCTCTTACAATGTTCAGCATCTATTTTAATTTGCCACATCCTGAAGTCCGTCGGCAGCACGCAAACTAAAGTGTGTGAGACTGCCTACATATTCCAACAGACCAGGAGAGTGACAGGCACACGTGCACTAGCATCTGGAAGATATATAAAGTACTTGCAAAAGTTTTTTTTTCTTTCTTATTTTAATATAACAGCCATTAAAATTATCTTTGAATATTTGGCCTGACATTCCGTCAGTCAGAGAACGGAGCTGTCTTCCACACAGTACTCTCCATTAATTTTCATCAAAATAAATGGAACTGACTTGAAAAATTGAATCTACTGGCTGTTGTGTGAGTACTTGCAGCTTATAGAATTGTCTTCTGGTACATGTAGTGTTCAGTTTGTCAAAAATGGTCCACTTTCTTTTTGTGAATTAAGTGACTAAAACCATGCTCTTCAGTATTAATAACACCCTGATATAGGAGTTATTATGAGTATAAGCTGCCTTTTTTTTCTTTTCTTTTTACTCAGTGTTAAAATATTTAATCTTTGTATTTATTAGACACCATCATTTTAACTTATAAAAAATATTGCTACTAAATATTGTTTATTATTTAGTAGCAATATTATAATAATATTATAAGAATTTAGTGTTACATTTTGAAGGCGTAATACAAAGAGAAATTTTAGCTTTATAATGACGAGTGTTGTTTTGTTTTTAAATGTAGGAGGACTGTGCTGTATTTCTCTTTAGTGCACACATAGCCAACATGAACACGTCAGTGCTGTCCTGAATGTGTAGACCCAGATTTTATTTCACTTTGTAAAAGTAACACCAGCAGACATTCTGAAGAAGCAAACCGTTATGAGCAGTTCATTCATATTTCTTCTCTCAGTAATAACACAGACATGGTTTTGTCTGTCTCCTTAATCAATACAGAAAAGCAACTGGACAATGTAATTCCTCAGTCAGAGAAATATGATTGTTTTTATTCATTATTTTTTGTACTTTCTGTTGCAATATGGACGTTCTTGTAATTCTGGTGTCCCACTCCACCAGTACATATTTAGTAAGTCTGTTCCTGTGTTCACACTGCAAGCCACACACAGTACTACAGGAGAGAAAGCTCTGATTGGACAAGAGTGAATCTCTTGCTGATAACCTGTTATAGTTAGCGGCAGGGCATGAAATTAACTTTTTCACCCACTGGCCAGAGTGGCTGGTGGATTCTAAAATCACCAGCCATGTTCAACATTTTACCAGCCACGTTATCTTTTATGATATAACACAACCTGGTTGGTTACCTGCCAAAGTGGCTGCTAGAGTAGAAGAATTTACCAGCCACAATCAAAATGTTTACTAGCATTTGGCTGCTGGCGGGTATTCATTTCACACCCAGGTTAGGAGACACTTCATGACATCATAACCCAAGGAACCCTTTAGGCACTGAGCCAATCAGGAGCCCCATTGCAAAATGTTTTTTCCCCCTGATGAAGTAGGCCTACATGTTAAAACTTTTCTACTGGCAAAAGAATTGGCTGGCTGGCTGTGAGGAGTTTTACCAGCTGAAAACACGAGATAACAGTCAGACCGGCACAGAGCTAGCAGTCAGACCGGCACAGAGCTAGCAATTAGACCAGCACAGAGCTAGCAGTCAGACCGGCACAGAGCTAGCAATTAGACCAGCACAGAGCTAGCAGTCAGACCGGCACAGAGCTAGCAGTCAGACCAGCACAGAGCTAGCAGCCAGACCAGCACAGAGCTAGCAGTCAGACCAGCACAGAGCTAGCAGCCAGACCAGCACAGAGCTAGCAGTCAGACCAGCACAGAGCCAGCAGTCAGACCGGCACAGAGCCAGCAGTCAGACCGGCACAGAGCCAGCAGTCAGACCGGCACAGAGCCAGCAGTCAGACCGGCACAGAGCCAGCAGTCAGACCGGCACAGAGCCAGCAGTCAGACCGGCACAGAGCCAGCAGTCAGACCGGCACAGAGCCAGCAGTCAGACCGGCACAGAGCTAGCAGTCAGACCAGCACAGAGCTAGCAGTCAGACCAGCACAGAGCTAGCAGTCAGACCAGCACAGAGCCAGCACAGAGCCAGCAGTCAGACCAGCACAGAGCCAGCAGTCAGACCGGCACAGAACCAGCATAGAGCTAGCAGTCAGACCAGCACAGAGCTAGCAGTCAGACCAGCACAGAGCCAACACAGAGCCAGCAGTCAGACCAGCACAGAGCTAGCACAGAGCCAGCAGTCAGACCGGCACAGAGCTAGCAGTCAGACCAGCACAGAGCTAGCAGTCAGACCAGCACAGAGCTAGCAGTCAGACCGGCACAGAGCCAGCAGTCAGACCGGCACAGAGCCAGCAGTCAGACCGGCACAGAGCCAGCAGTCAGACCAGCACAGAGCTAGCAGTCAGACCAGTACAGAGCCAGCACAGAGCCAGCAGTCAGACCGGCACAGAGCCAGCAGTCAGACCGGCACAGAGCCAGCAGTCAGACCAGCACAGAGCTAGCAGCCAGACCAGCACAGAGCTAGCAGCCAGACCAGCACAGAGCTAGCAGTCTATACTGTGCATCCTGCCTTGTCCAGTCCTGTCAATCAGACAATGTGCCTGTGATCCCCAACCCTGTTCCTGGAGATCTACCCCACCCCATTCAACAGCTAGAGATGTACCGTCCTGTACGCTTTCACCTCAACCCTAACACCCCATTCAACAGCTAGAGATCTACCTTCCTGTATGTTTTCACCCCAATCTTAATGAAGCACACCTCATTCAACAGCTAGAGATCTCATTGAGCTGCTAATTAGTAGAATGAGCTGATGCCAAATTAGGGTTGAAATGAAAACCTACAGGATAGTAGATCTCCAGGAACAGGGTTGGGGACCACTCGTATATACAGGTGCAGCTCAAAAAATTAGAATATCGTGAAAAAGTTCAATATTTTTTGTCACTCATGTCAGAAAGTGAAACTCATATATTATATAGATTCATTACACACAGAGTGAAATATTTCAAGCCTTTATTTCTTGTAATTTTGATGATTATGGCTTACAGCTAATGAAAACCCAAATTCAGTGTCTCAGAAAATTAGAATATTACATAAGATCAATAAAAAAAGATATTTTAAACAGAAATGTCAGCCTTCTGAAAAGTATGTTCATTTCTATGCACTCAATACTTGGTTGGGGCTCCTTTTGCATGAATTACTGCATCAATGCGGTGTGGCATGGAGGCGATCAGCCTGTGGCACTGCTGAGGTGTAATGGAAGCCCAGGTTGCTTTGATAGCGGCCTTCAGGTCGTCTGCATTGTTGGGTCTGGTGTCGCTCATCTTCCTCTTGACAATACCCCATAGATTCTCTATGGGGTTCAGGTCAGGCGAGTTTGCTGGCCAATCAAGCACAGTAATACCATGGTCATTGAACCAGCTTTTGGTACTTTTGGCAGTGTGGGCAGGTGCCAAGTCCTGCTGGAAAATGAAATCAGCATCTCCATAAAGCTTGTCAGCAGAAGGAAGCATGAAGTGCTCTAAGATTTCCTGGTAGATGGCTGCGTTGACTGTGGACTTCAGAAAACACAGTGGACATGGCACCCCAAATCATCACTGACTGTGGAAACTTCACACTGGACTTCAAGCAACGTGCATTCTGTGCCTCTCCACTCTTCCTCCAGACTCTGGGACCTTGATTTCCAAATGAAATGCAAAATTTACTTTCATCTGAAAAGAGGACTTTGGACCACTGAGCAACAGTCCAGTTCTTTTTCTCCTTAGCCCAGGTAAGACGCTTCTGACGTTGTCTCTGGTTCAGGAGTGGCTTGACACGAGGAATGCGAAATTTGTAGCCCATGTCCTGGATTCGTCTGTGCGTGGTGGCTCTTGATGCACTGACTCCAGCCTCAGTACACTCCTTGTGAAGCTCCCCCAAATTCTTGAATGCATTTTGCTTGACAATCCTCTCAAGGCTGCGGTTATCCCTGTTGCTTGTGCACCTTTTCCGACCACACTTTTTTCTTCCACTCAACTTTCTATGAATATGCTTTGATACAGCACTCTGTGAACAACCAGCTTCTTTAGCAATGACCTTTTGTGGCTTACCCTCCTTGTGGAGGGTGTCAATGACTGTCTTCTGGACATCTGTCAAGTCAGCAGTCTTCCCCATGATTGTGTAGCCTACTGAACCAGACTGAGAGACCCTTTAAAGGCTCAGGAAACCTTTGCAGGTGTTTTGAGTTAATTAGCTGATTAGAGTGTGACACCATGAGTTTCCAATATTGAACTTTTTCACAATATTCTAATTTTCTGAGACACTGAATTTGGGTTTTCATTAGCTGTAAGCCATAATCATCAAAATTACAAGAAATAAAGGCTTGAAATATTTCACTCTGTGTAATGAATCTATATAATATGAGTTTCACTTTCTGAAATGAGTGACAAAAAATATAGAACTTTTTCACGATATTCAAATTTTTTGAGCTGCACCTGTACAGTGCCCGACAACATCATTCACACTCTTGATACAGATGAGCAAAGAAGGCTGTGTAAAATAAATAGATACTGTATATTGTATGCTCAAAAAACATAGGGCAATTATATTCTATTATATATATAGAATTGCTCAGAGAAAAAGATTTTGGTTCGCAAATAATGTTTTGTTTTGTTTTTCCTCCCAGGAAGATGTGTCACGATTATTCACATCACATCACATCCACAAACATTTTCCATCACATAAGTTAATTTGCTGTCTGTGGGGATCACCGAATAAGAGTACATATGTAGGCTACAGCTCTGTTTGCTGACTAGCCTTGTTTAGAATGCTAGACTGCTGTGTTTTGGCCCGACAGGCTGTAGACAGCACGCATGTGACGCTGTAACAGCAATCTGCAGTCGTGTCCCGTGCTCTGCTCATCACCCTTATTAACAGCAATCTGCAGTTGTGTCCCGTGCTCTGCTCATCACCCTTATTAACAGCAATCTGCAGTTGTGTCCCGTGCTCTGCTCATCACCCTTATTAACAGCAATCTGCAGTTGTGTCCCGTGCTCCGCTCATCACCCTTATTAACAGCAATCTGCAGTCGTGTCCCGTGCTCTGCTCATCACCCTTATTAACAGCAATCTGCAGTTGTGTCCCGTGCTCTGCTCATCACCCTTATTAACAGCAATCTGCAGTCGTGTCCCGTGCTCTGCTCATCACCCTTATTAACAGCAATCTGCAGTCGTGTCCCGTGCTCCGCTCATCACCCTTATTAACAGCAATCTGCAGTCGTGTCCCGTGCTCTGCTCATCACCCTTATTAACAGCAATCTGCAGTCGTGTCCCGTGCTCCGCTCATCACCCTTATTAACAGCAATCTGCAGTCGTGTCCCGTGCTCTGCTCATCACCCTTATTAACAGCAATCTGCAGTCGTGTCCCGTGCTCTGCTCATCACCCTTATTAACAGCAATCTGCAGTTGTGTCCCGTGCTCTGCTCATCACCCTTATTAACAGCAATCTGCAGTTGTGTCCCGTGCTCTGCTCATCATCCTTATTAACAGCAATCTGCAGTCGTGTCCCGTGCTCTGCTCATCACCCTTATTAACAGCAATCTGCAGTTGTGTCCCGTGCTCTGCTCATCACCCTTATTAACAGCAATCTGCAGTCGTGTCCCGTGCTCCGCTCATCACCCTTATTAACAGCAATCTGCAGTCGTGTCCCGTGCTCTGCTCATCACCCTTATTAACAGCAATCTGCAGTCGTGTCCCGTGCTCTGCTCATCACCCTTATTAACAGCAATCTGCAGTCGTGTCCCGTGCTCTGCTCATCACCCTTATTAACAGCAATCTGCAGTCGTGTCCCGTGCTCTGCTCATCACCCTTATTAACAGCAATCTGCAGTCGTGTCCCGTGCTCCGCTCATCACCCTTATTAACAGCAATCTGCAGTCGTGTCCCGTGCTCTGCTCATCACCCTTATTAACAGCAATCTGCAGTCGTGTCCCGTGCTCTGCTCATCACCCTTATTAACAGCAATCTGCAGTCGTGTCCCATGCTCTGCTCATCACCCTTATTTTTCATATTGGCCTCTTTGTCAGGTGTCTTTTGTCTTAATTTCAGGACATTTCTGATGAAAAAGTAGACCATGGTGACGGTTCTGCACAGTATTGCATTACATTACATTACGGACATTTGGCAGGCGTTCTTATCCAGAGAGACTCACACCATTTAAAAAAAATAAAAATAAATAAAAAATAAATAAATAAATAAAAATCTTTAGCATTGTGTACACGGTATCTATTTATACAGCTGGATATATACTGAAGCAATGCAGGTTAAGCACCTTTAGCTCAAGGGTACAACCTGGGAATCGAACCTGCAGTTGCTACACTGTCTACACTGTCTCCCCCTTCTTCATTAAGCTTCTAAGAAGAGTTGTGAGGACCAGTCAGTGGATGTGACAGAACTTGGCGGTGTTATGGTTTAAGGACTCTAAAGTTGGCCGTGGTGCCCAGCATTTATACGTGACCCCAGAGGTCTGTTTCTCTAGCTGATGGAGCGTCCATGTGAGGCTCTGACCCAACTAAGCATCTTCATTATAATCTCAGCTTCTCTGAATGGGAAATTCTCCTTCAAGGGCA
This sequence comes from Ilyophis sp. 1 JC-2022, assembly GCA_022702515.1. Taxonomy (NCBI): domain Eukaryota; kingdom Metazoa; phylum Chordata; class Actinopteri; order Anguilliformes; family Synaphobranchidae; genus Ilyophis; species Ilyophis sp. 1 JC-2022. Next base: position 53,507,403 of record CM040402.1, read on the forward strand.
ATTATGAATCATTACCGTCTGCACGAACCCTGTGAGAAGAGTACAGTGTCCCAGTTATGGATTTCAGTAGTAGCTCCGTAATGAGGGAACACTGTCTGCACGTTGCCAGAGAGCTCGGCATTCAGCGCTTGTGCATTATGCAAGACATGGTTGTTTTTTTGCCAATTATTTGGAAACTAAACATATCACAAATTTAGCATATAGTTGATATTTATTTGCAGGACATTCCGTGTGAATCTGGATACCCAATTCCCCTGCTGTCTCAGACATTCCTGGAATTTCCAATGAAGAAAACTCAGATGGAGCAACGATATTAATGCATATTTGAGATTTGGGATATTATACTTTTTGAGAAACATGGAATTTTTTTTGGCCCTGTAGGTACCGCCTATAGCTTTGAACTATACACTGTACAACCTCTTGGTATGGTTATAATCCTCATTGGATGTTCTAAATGATCAGGATAATGATCAGTGCTGTGTGTTATTTTTGTATTATGTGTTAATACTAAAGTGCCATTTTGGATCTTTTGATATGTTCTACAAACTGTATAAACACAGGAAAATCCAGAGTGGGGGTTGTGGTACTTTGTGAGCTAAATCCAGGTGTGTGTGTGTGTGTGTGTGTGTGTGTGTGTGTGTGTGTGTGTGTGTGTGTGTGTGTGTGTGTGTGTGAGAGGGGTTATATAAGCAAAATATAACAAAATTTAAAATATAAAACGTTACAAAAGAAAATGGGAGAGGTGTATTTTTCGTTATAGCCTATTGCTTTATGAATAAGACTTTTCTGTTAAATTTAAACCTTAATTCACCTGATACACAGCCCCCCCAGAGTACTGGAGACCCTGTTTACACACTACAGTTTATAGAACAAAATATGAAAAGATGAGTAACATAAGAATTGTACTTTTGAAATATGAATATTTAGCCTTTTTAAGATGAGTAAATTATTGTAAAACAATAACATACAGCGTAATCCTTACCCTCATAATGTAGAACATCCTATGAGGATTATAATAATAATACCAATGTGTTACTGGGACAGTATATGGTTCAAAATGGGCACTTAGATTGCACATTTGTGACAGAAATCTCAAATGAACATCCTTCCTCCATATGGAGTTTCTTTGTGGAAGATTTCAGAAAATAAAGAGGGGGGAATTTTGTGTCCGAATTCACACGGAGTATCGGGCATTGCGTCATTATTTGGATAGTGTTATTTAGTATTTTATGTTATTTATTTTACACGCCGTTTATATGAAATTGAAGTGTAAGAGCCAGCACAAAGTGCACGAGCAGAACATTTTTTGCATAAATATTACTGTATAAATAATAAATATTACTGTAAATTCAGTTTTTGGAGTACAAAGAGCCCATGTAGGCTTTGGTTGTAAAGCACCAGTAGGGTTGTGTTTAGGGGTTAGGGTTTAGAAATCAATATACAAAAATATTGTATATTTGAATATTACACCATTTAGGCTATTTTAATAGCACACAAATAGAAAAAGAAATAAATAACACTCTAAAACAGAAATAAAATATATAAGTGTATAAAGAAGTATTCCAAATAATGTCACTGAGGTAAAATGGCGTTCCAAAATGTCACTGAGGTAGTTTTGAATCTCACTGAGGTAAAATACTGTTGGATAGTAGCCTATAGTGTTCCTGAGGTAAAATAGTAAGTAGACAGCTTATCCCTTCAGTAAATATGGTGAAACAATAATCTACTATCAATCTACTTCTGTTAAAACATTGCATTAACTTGTTAACCCGATCCACATTAGCCCCTTAGTGGTAGACGTATCCGTCCCAATTACAGTATTCATGTTTGTCTGAAATGATAAACTACAGCTGCCGTAAATTTTGACGCAGGATTGTTTACAAGGGTAGACGCTTGCGAAAACCTCAGCCTCTCCAGTTGCACTGCAGGGCAATTAAATAAGAGGGTGCTATTAATAGTCTAGAGCGCTTACGACCCTTGTCTTGCCATAGCCACAGACTGTAAAATGCACCATTTATACACGCTAAGAAAATCCTGTTCACATATAGAAACAATATATTTTTTTAAATGTACAAATAAGTGTTTTCCCTTGCTTACTGTACTATATACAGTACCCAATGCACTTTTAGTTTAGAAGACACCAATTTATTTTCTCCAGAATCCCGCATATAAATATGTTTATGAAACCAAATATCTTACCTGTATATGAAGCTATAACGGTTTTATGATTAACCCTGAAGAGTTTATCTTGGTACATTTCGCCAAAGTCCCATACAGTCAGCATTTCCACAGCGACCACCTATCGCACTTAGGGCTGAAATGCGTTGCTGTTGTTATATAAAAACACACATGCTTTTGTGGGTTTAAAAAAAAACATATTGAAGTACATTAGGCTACTTATTTTAATGCGTATTATGTATATACTGTATGTGACAATTCTGAAATAAATGTATTCAGTTGCAAATTTCTGAATGATACAGCCTCTTCTTCAATTCGAACTTTAAACCATGGATGTGCAGTGAATATTTTTTTAGATATTGTCACTTAGATAAGACTAGTAGAAACTAGTTGGAAATTGCCTCTGGAGGGCTAAAGTTAATAGGATTACAGCTTTTACCTTTTCAGAAGTTAGGGCTTCAAAGGTCATTCAAAATTGGAGTGCGCACGGCACGCTTTCTCTTTCTACCGAGTTGCATTCTCCCACAGAACAGCTGAGCCGCGGTTCTATGCTTCTTCTTGTCTACTAGTACCGACATCTTAAAGGCGACTAGTAAAACATATCAGCATCCGCGGGCCGAAAGACCATATTGCACCCAAAAATCCAAATTAACTGAAATTCATTCGGATATGATTTTATTTGCCGCTTTCTCAATTATTGTCATTTTGGCGGTCTTGATTTCCCTTTGACAGTCCGTGAAATAATTTTGCAGCTGCCAAAGAATTTAATATGTAGGAAAAACCCTGAATTTCAAAGGAAGGGTTTTGTTTTAGTAGAGAACAGGGTTATAAAAGTACGTCCCGTAAATTAAGCCTGTTATTTGAGTGAAGAGTGTGTGTTCCTCTGCCCTCAAGACTGAGTGAATGGGTAACCTGAGCTTGTGAGATCTCTGAACCTGTCTCCATTCAGGGAGCAGAGGGTACGGAGCAGAGGGTACGTAGCATAGCGTAGCCTAGCGGAGCTCTCTCCTCTTCTTTCTCAAGCGCCATTTTATTTTCTCGCAGCAGGAACACTGGTTCGAGAAAGCCCTGGGGGAGAAGAAAGGATTTGTGATTAAGAAAATGAAAGAAGACGGAGCGTGCCTCTTCAGAGCAGTAGGTAGGTGGACTTGTTTTTTTGTTCTGGGGTCAGGGCTGTCTGTTCCTGGCCATGTCACAGCAAGTGTGAACGCGCTCTGCCCTTCAGACCACTCTTAAGCACAGCGCCCTCTACTGGATGCATGCTGTGCTTGTAGCAGTGGCCCTGCAGGGGTGCGAAACAAGGGCCTATCCGTTTCAGGATTTTGTGCCAAATTCTGCTCTTAATAATTTAATTAGCTCAATCACATCTTGACCTGACATTTGCATAAGCACCAGCTACAGCCGCAGACAGCAAGTCCATACTAAATATTTTACCGTGCTCAAATACAGGCGTGAACCAGTGTAGTTTATAGAACTGTCAGAAAACTAAAACTACGGTAATCGGTTGGAACAAAAACCAGCGACTGTCCCCCCAGGACCGCAGTTGTCCACTCCTGCCTTACTGGAATGCCCCTCAGGAAATCCCCAAGTCACGGGGGTATTTAATATGTCAGAAAATGAGTGATGATGTTTTCACCTGGTTACGCATCCTGGCTACACTCAAATGAGTATATATGTGTGATATTGTGAACTTTTTCTTAAATGTTTCATAGATAGATGCTCCATGCATAACTGCTGCAATATCAACAAATAAGTACTTTTAGAATGGCCCAGAATAGAAGTGGAATTAAAGTCATTTTAAAGGACATTTAAAAAAAGTAATTTTATATAAACTGTGGACTGTATACACGCTTGGATTTTTAGCAATGAACATATACCTGGGTGTCTGTGTTTATGATCCGCTGTGCCTTTAAATTCCCCTTTGTTCAAATCTCAACCCGTAATGTCAGCAAAATCACACTAGATGGCGCCATTACCTGTGGTAACAGCAGATAATCTCAGGCCTTCCGCACTCTCTATACAGCATAGTCCTCTGCCACAGTCCAAAATCCTGAGGCGGTTAATGTACTGCCCTGGTTTTGAAGAATGCATTGTGGGGACAATAGTGGCCAAGCACCCCCCCCCCCCCACCCCTCTGTCCCAGGACACTGGGCTGTGTGAGAACGGCGTCCCGTTTCAGCCTCTCAATGTTCTCTCATGCCCTCCGGGAATATAAGCAGCTTTTACAGCGATCCACATTCATCAATTCCCAGCAGAAACATCAACCACACATTCCCAGCACTTAAGGTGTGAAATCAATCTGTGTTCTAACAATTCTAAATGTCAATCTAGGACGGACTTACATAAGAGCTGGGCTGGGAATGAAGCCCGGTCCCTGATCATCCATAACCAGGTGTGGAGGTGACCTGCTTGCTCCGTTCTCCTCCTGCTAAGGCTTCCAATGCAGTACTACGGCGGCCATTTTAAACGCCTGTAACGTCCTTGTACACGCTTGAGATTAGAGTTGATCTTGTAAATGGCCTTCCGTTGCATTTCTAACACCTTTCTTTTAGCCGGCATCATCATCTTATGTGTTTTATGTTATTAGTGTAATGTCACACCTCCGCGGAATGGATGTTATATTGGCTGCAGTTTTTTATTATTTTTTTGTATAGAATGCACAAAAAACAAATGTGTGTTTATATTGATCGAACATTCTGATAGAATTATCTGATATACATTTAATCAGTGGAGAAAGGGTGTGTGTGAGAGCGTCATTGTATTTATACTTATATTGTTTATTTATGCTTTTCTCCATTCGCTCCTATATTATCTGCTAAGTCTGTACTCTCTACCTGGCAGTATATTTTAGTAATACGTCCTCTTGAATAGTACATTTTACCGTTTTTAAAGTCTACTACTTCAGGCTTTGGTGAGCCTGTTGTATGTTTAAGAGCGACACGGTAAATAATATTGAGGAACCTGTACTTCTCATTTTTTAAAAGAATGACTTATTGTGAAAGACGGCCAAAAGGTCATTGAGTTTCCAAAGGTTATTGTTCCATTCTCAGAAGCACGTGGGTTTAAAAATGTGAAATGTGAACGGGAATGAAAGCCGAGGAAGAAGAAAGAGGTGGGTTTGAGTGCGGAAATGCCCATGAGAGTGCCTGTGCTCGCAGAACCGAGCCGGGGATGGGCTGTTCCGCTTCTTCCTCCGCTAGTTTATGCTGCTCCAGGGGCGTCGCTGGAGTGATCTGCCCCGTATTGTGACTGCTCTAAAGAAAGACGCCAGCAAGGAGTTTCCCCTACATGGTCATGTTACATTTCCCCCCGGGGGGAGCTGTCTCACAGCTCACAACACTATCAAAACACACACACTTAGCTACAAACAAACATTCTCACATGGAGCGCTTACTCTCGCTAAACAGCTCAGACTACAGCCGGAGCATCTGAGATGACCCGTGTGAATCCAAAGGGGCGATTTTAACAGAGAGGCTCTTGGTCCTGTATTTGCATTGTGTTTGAGCCACTGTTCTGGAATGGTTTGCATGGGGATCGTGACGTTTTGCATCCGCGTTGACGCTTTCCATTCATAATTGTGTTTAAGTCGAAGCCCTCTGTTTTTAATCCGTGTCTGTCTGCTTTCTGAGTACAGTAAGCTTGTGAGCCTGCTGTCTCAAAATCATCACTTTGCCGAGGGATTCGGGTGCAAATCCAACATATACTGGTATCAATCATGTGACATATACATATAAACATGCTAAATCACCGCAAACTTGGTGTATTCATACCCTTTGCTTTAATGTATTTTTAAAGTATCATATTTCATATTTGGTCGCGTATCCTTTGCATGCTGTTACTTCCTGATGTCTGTGACTCATCAACATCAAAGGACTATCTTATTTTCAGGTACTGTTACAAGCCATACTATAACCTCTCTGCATTTGAATGGATCTCTATGGGAATTGGGGGGTGAGACTAGATTCAGCTGTAAATTACACTGGTACAGTATGGAACACATGGCTGGCTAAATGGCTGTAAGTTATCAAGGGTCGGAGCTATCGAACGAGCCCCAAACCATCACTCTGTTGCCAGATATGGAGTAGATGTGGATGGATCACCGCAAGGGTTATTTCTCCTGGCTCATTTTCTTAAAGAACTCTATGGGGAAAAAATTCAGGAGAAACAATATGGAGGTAGATTTCTATCAATAATAACCAAACACAAAAGTTATTATAGTATAAATAAAAAGTTAGTATAATCCACAATTATTTTTACCATCCACACAAACACCTTTCAATTTGTGTTTTGTAAAAATAATCCACAAGTATGTGTTTGCCATCCACACACAAACACCTCTCAACTTGTGTTTTGTAAATCATCATTTGGACGAATGCAAAAATTATATTCACAAATGCAAATAACATTTTCAGATATGTTTCCAATGTTCACATTTACGAATCAAAAGCTTGGCTTGCGAACTGGCGAATCTACATTTGGCGATCGAAGGACACGCTTGATCTGCTTGGATTTACGTACAGAATTTTGAGACAAACATTCCGCAGTCTTTCCCTGTGTCGATTCACACATGATTCACTTGTGATTCACATGCAAAACTCGTTCTTCTTCGGCGCTACCTAACACAGCGATGATAATGTATCATATAATATGCATCATACATAGGCTGTTCAGAACTAATCAACATGCTGATCCTGTATTGGTATCCATGTTGGTGGAATAAGTAATGGTTGTAACAGTTACTCTTGGTTCATTTGTTTTGATTGTGTACCGTGTGTGTCTGGACACTGAGGGCCGGTTGTCTTTCTCCATTGACCTCGCTGCACAGTGAAATGAACCAGAGTTGTGGAGGATAATTGGGGTCACATACGGGCGACGGGGCGCGTGTGTGGCATAGAGGGACCCCGAGACGGCTTTGTCACGTTTGTGGAACGTGCAGTTTTTACGGGGTACAGTTCTTACCCGTGTCCTTTATATGCGCCTGTGTTCAGCAGGCTGGGACAGTGTGACAGAGGGCCTTGAAAGACGAAACCAAATAATCCCCTCCATTTCCCCTAAGATGCATTCTTTTCTTCACATTTGTTTTTTTTCTTTTCAGAGAAAATAACCGGGTCATTGAGGAGAAGAGTAATTTTGCATTCAGTATGGGGGGGGGGGCTTTGGGGGTTATGGAGGGCGGTTCATTTCCAGTAAGAGTCCCCGCAGTGCGATTAAATGCATTGTGGGTAGTTTCGTTTCAGTGACACCAATGTGGTTTCGCTGGTTGTCAAACCTCATTCAGTTTTACTCGTAAGACTGACGGGTGGCCCCCTCTTCCCTTTCAGCGCCTCCATTTTATTTACATTGCTTTGCGTTTCTACAGAAAATGACACGTACACACATACATATGTACATACGGTGTGGGTACATATTATACAACTTGTCTTGTTTTTCAATGACATCTTGATCTGAAATGATTAACACTGAGAAAATGGCGACATTGCATGTAACGCACAGTATGGCAGAGGCGGTATGGCTGGCGCATGTTTGTGTCTGGCAGTTTGATATGCAGTGATTTGGAGGTGGGGTGTGATCACAGGAAGTGGAGTGGGCCGTGCATCTCCGCTCCTGGGCAGACCCCCCTCCGCAGCTCCAGGTCTCTGGCGTGTATGTTGGGCTAATTCTGTTCAGGGGGCACATAGGTGTGGCATATCAGTATAGCCAGGCATAGACCCACAGCTGTCAGGGAGCGGCTGTGAGTAGGGTTTATGTAGCGGGTATCGGGTTTATGTAGCGGGTATCTGTGTTGGCTGTTTGGCAGGGAGCGGCTGTGAGTAGGGTTTATGTAGCGGGTATCGGGTTTATGTAGCGGGTATCGGGTTTATGTAGCGGGTATCTGTGTTGGCTGTTTGGCAGGGAGCGGCTGTGAGTAGGGTTTATGTAGCGGGTATCGGGTTTATGTAGCGGGTATCTGCGTTGGCTCTTTGGCAGGGAGAGGCTGTGAGTCGGGTTTATGTAGCAGGGGTATCAGGTTTATGTAGCGGGTATCTGCGTTGGCTGTTGGCAGGGAGAGGCTGTGAGTATGGTTTATGTAGCGGGTATCGGGTTTATGTAGCGGGTATCTGCGTTGGCTGTTGGCAGGGAGTGGGTGTGAGTAGGGTTTATGTAGCAGGGGTATCGGGTTTATGTAGCGGGTATCTGCGTTGGCTTTTTGGCAGGGAGCGGGTTTATGTGACCACCTGAGGAGAAGTGTGTGGACCTTTAAACGTATTCAAAAACAATTCAAAGACACGCGGCTCCCCATGTAAACAAACAGATGTAAAACAACGCTTTTTTTACAACCGGCGGCCGTGGGCGGCCAGCCGAGCTCTCCCATCGCAGAAGAGCGACCTTCTGTTTGCAGTACGTGGGAGAACGTGTCAGGTGACAGCGGAGCCGCTCCATCGCCGTGGAAACGGCTGCGCTGCTGGTGGTGTGTGGTGTTCAGGGCTTGAGTCGGTGCCATGCTGGCAACCGCAGCTCTGTGTACACAAGGGCAGGTGTGGGAGCGGAATGCCCTGACCCAGGTACATGCGCCAAGTCCGCCAACCCCGCTACAACAGAAACCTGTAGTGTTTACTCACCCCAGGGCTCTACAGGGTCTCTATGGAGAGTCTACTCTTCTCCTCATTGGTTCACGGTTGCACACTGCTCTCTGTCATGGGTGGAAATGAGCAGTAATATTATTATATTGTGTTTTGAAAGCAAAAGGAAAGAGAGTGAGGTACAATTTAACTTAATTGTCTATCTCAGCCTTGGAGGTCCACAGTTTATACTAGTTTTAGTATTTTTTTAAGGTATTTTGTTTAGCTTAATAGGTTTGGTTGAAGTGTTTAGCGAATGAGCTAAATGATTAAGCTTCGGCATTGAGGCGGTCGAGCTATATTTTTAAGGACAAAAACAAATAGCAAAACAAACTGTCGTTTACGTCCCTTGCATCGTTTCAGCTGTACAGATGTTTTTTGTATTGCTGGTTGCTGCATATGAACGTCAAGAAATTCTGATCAGCGCTCATAAAATGCCTCAGTCAAACCTGTTGTGAAATGAATGATATTTCTTTAGCACAAGCCTTGTATACTGGGGATGTGGATTGTGAGATTCTCTGCAATCCCCTGGCTGTCCGATTACTACGCCATCCCTCCTGTCTAGCGCTGCCTCTAAAGCAGGGGTGTACAATCTTATACCTAAAGGGCCGGTGTGGGTGCAGGTTTTTGTTTAAGCCCAGCGCTAAGATACCTCGGGTACTGTGTAGAGAGTACTGTGGTACTAAGTGTTGTAAGAATGTACTTTTAATATATACATAGAAGTACAACGTTTGGTTTGGGAACATACAGATGATGTTGTGTGTTTGTACATTGGGCATTATGCAGATGGCGGTTGGTTCCGGAGATGTCTTGTGTTCCTTGAACATTTTGTAACCTTGCTTGCATGTGTTCCCACGGCCGGCTGTGTAAATTACCTTCCTGGCTTTTTGTTGCAAACGTTACGGATTGACTTACAAATTCAGGGTGTAGAGAGCACTGAGATACTGAGTAAGACTGTGTGGCTTCTGAAGCTGCTGGTGTTGGTCTTCCTCCTGGAAAGGTTGTGTGGCTACGCTTTGCCCTGCTTGTTTACATTCCTATAGCACTGGCACTCTCCACTGAAAAGAGCAGTGCTGTTATATTGAGCAGAAATAAACATGTGGAGAAAAGTAACACTGTGGAGAGTTCACACACTTACCGGCTTGCGCTCTGATTTTCAGTTGGTTGTTTTGGAGTTTTTGCAAAAGCATGTTTCCTGGATGGTAATAGGGGGTTGACCTAACCCAACCTGACTGTCCCGTGTGTGTTCTCCGCCCTATAGAGCAGGTACAAGTTACACAATTAGGCTGCATGTGATCTGCTTGTCAAGAATTCACGTGGAAGTCAGTTTTTGTTATTCGCTGTCCAACATCTAGCATTGCTCTACAGTCACGGGGTTTGGCCTCTTTGAATACCTGGGCATCTATCCGAACATATGTCTCTTCTCATTAATGGGGATTGATGGATAAATATCTAATTTACTGAGTAGCTCTTGTTTGAAACATAATAAAACATAAATTAAGAAAACATTTATCACCCATCTCAATGTTCGACATTTATTACCAACACCCTTCAAAACATGATCACCCAACCCACTTTTTAACTTCCACAAATAGTAAACACGCAATACCCCAAAATGCCTTACAGTCTCCAGTTGATGTGTGAGCTTATATGTGAATTTCTTTCTGGCGCTAACTAAAACCTTAACCATTTCTGCAGCATGATGCTATAACCTTTCTGCCATCAGTGTTTTGAGATCTTTGAAGTAGCCAGTTTATCCTGCAAAGAAAAGACATTCTGGAGCATTCATATGTTCCCTTGTGCCCTGGAGTACTGTACACCAAATGATAAATAAAAAACTAAAATAAAGCACAAATCGTTAAACAGGCCTCATAGCGAACTGAAGAGAGGTTTGGCACAAAAGGAAGCAATGAAAAACAGTTTAATTCTGTAGAAATAAAAATCTATCGTGCCAAATAATCTATGTAATGGGTGGATGAATGGATGGATGGATGGATGGGTTGGATGGATGGGATGGGTGGGATGGATGGATGGATAGATGGGATGGATGGATGGGTTGGATGGATGGGATGGATGGATGGGTGGGATGGATGGATGGGATGGATGGATGGGTGGGATGGATGGATAGATGGGATGGATGGGATGAATGAATGGATGGATGGATGGATGGATAGATGGGATGGATGAGGTGGATGGATGGGATGGATGGATGGATGGTATATTACTTCCATAGTGCAGTTAGCCTGGGGATGAACCTCCTCCGATCTGCTGCTGGAGAAATAACTCTTGCAGTGATCCATCCACATCTACTCCATATCTGGCAAAAGAGTGATGGTTTGGGGCTCGTTCGATAGCTCAGACCCTTGATAACTTACAGCCGTTTAGCCAGCCATGTGTTCCATACTGTACCAGTGTCATGTACAGCTGAATCTAGTCTCGCCCCCCCAATACCCATAGAGATCAATTTAAATGCAAAGAGGTTATAGTATCGCTTGTAACAGTACCTGAAAATAAGATATCGAGAGTCTTTTTATGTTGATGGGTCACAGACTTCCGGAAGTAACAGCATGCAAAGAATATGCAACCAAATATGAAATATGATACTTTAAAAATACATTAATGCAAAGGGTATGAATACTTATGCACATGAGAGATTTAAGTTTTTGATTTTAATACATTTGCTAAAATCTCTAAAAACATGTTTTCACTTTGTCATTATGGATTATTGAGTGTAGATTGATGGGCAACCCTTTAAAATTAAATCTACGACACAATAAATTGTGCAAAAAGTGAAGGGGTATGGCTAGTTTTGGGCACCACTGTGCACTGTTTGTACTATGGGTGTGCAGATGTGCACTGTGTGGACCATAAGCATTTTCTTATTTTGGATAATAAGCCTCGCTGATTTCTAAACGCTCCTGAATTCCTCTCACACCTTTGTCATTGGTAAGGGGAGGGCTTCAGCTCCAGGCAAACGGACACATCCTTATTCACTAAAGGAATGTGCAGTAGCTATAGGCTAATACAGCATATCAAATTGTATTTCTCCACTGGAGTGTGCCGTTAACATTATCAGTGTCAAAGTGAACTTCCCCAAGGCTGTTTGCACCCGAAATACATATTCTGTATCACCCAAAATACATATGATATAGGCCTATCACATTTTTAAAAAAAAATATTCAAACAATATTTCCAGGTGACACTGGAATTATTTAACTGTGCAGTTTGAAAGTGATGGTAGTTTTTGGTAAACAACCCTTTCATAACAAAACAAAAGTGACCAGATGTACTTCCTTATAAATGACAGGAATGGAAACCAAAAGCAAGGAAGGTTAAGGCGTGGCAGACATTTTGCATAGCTCTCTATTACTCACATTCCCATAGATGGTATGCAGGAATGTGGTCTTTCCGCTCTCTAAGTGGCCCCATGGCTTTTTAGTCCAGAATGACTTGCTAAATCTTCGTTCCTATTTTGCATGTTTGAATCTGCAGAATCCGTGTAAAGGAAACACGTAAAGCCCATTTCCTGCTGTACCGGGCGTAAAGGCCTTTGATTGGCTCGATCAAGTGGGAATATGGGGGGGGGGGGGAGGGCAGGGATAAGCCCACCCAGCACACGCGCCATTACGGCTCCTTTGAGTTTCAGTAACCGAAGAGGGTGACTTATCTGTTCTTATTTACGGCGGGTCCTCGTTGAATTAACGGTGGTCTGAATCCCAAGCTGACCTTTGAGGAAATGCTTCACTCTTTGGGAAAAGACCTAGGCTCAGGTGCTTAAAAGTGTTATTTATTTATTTACATTAAACATCAGTTAGTACTCATCGGACGTTATTATTTCTTCATCCTGGTGCAGTGGCATTCAATAACACGTGTTTATAGATACAAGAACAAGTGGGACTGCGTTTAATTAAAACAAGCCTGTGTTGTTGTGTTTTTCACAGGGGACTTTTCTCACAAGGCTTTTCAGAAGCGAAACAAAGGCTGCTGGCTAATGAGGGAACAATTGCTTCGTTCACTTCGAGAAAATACGTGTTTGTAATTTGGCGCATGCACGTAACCGTTCGCCTGTCATAAACAATGATTTCACGTCACAAACAGGTTGGAATGAGGAATTTACATTCGTTTTTTTTGTTTGTTTTTTTATTTCAGATTTTTTTCCCATTTTTCTCCCAATTTAGTAGCCAATTGAACCAATATTCAAATTCAATCCCCCCCGTGTAGGAACCGCTAGAGAACCAATGCAATACAACCCGGTAGTAGGAAGGAGGGCGCCACGTCCTCTACAGGGCGCGACTCCTCAAGCTGCTGACCGTGACTCCAACTCGCCCAGGGCCTCTCTGAGCCCCACCCCCCACCCGGAAGCAGCCGCCAATTGCCGCTCCCACAGGGCACCGGCCATGCTTGGATCTGGCAGGCCCGGGGCGCGAACCCCGATCCTCTGAGTACAACTGAAAGTCGGCGCTCTTACCGTTGTACCACCATGGCAGGAATTTACATTTGTGTTTGTTTTAGTACAGGCTGCATTTTAATCTTACCTGGATTGTTTTTTAATATACTGCTGTGCCTTTAATCCATTAAAGGTGTAAGATCACAAATATGTGATTAGAACGTTCTCAACTGAACATTCTAACGCTGATGTAATCGCTGCTGGTCATTGGAAGGAATGGCGTAGAATTTATAAAAAACATTCCAGAAAACCTGCTCTTCAAAGGATTGAAATACACATGAGCTGTGTTCTCTGAACAGAATTCAGCAGTGAGGCTGGCCAAGAAGGCACGCTGGATCGCGCTCCCCGGAACTCCATACTTTCCTTTCTTTTCAGAAGGGCGGAGTCAAGCGGAGACAGAGTGGCGCAGTCTGTTTACCTGTCTGTCTGCATCTCTCCCCTCTTCACCCTGACATTCATGGAAAGGCGCTCTGGTGGAAAGTTCACTCTGAAGGGAATCTCTGTATTACAACCTTAAAGAAGTCCAATTATTATAATTACAGCCCGTACACACAAACACAGAGCACAGGGACAAATCTGTGTGCTCTTACCACAAAGAGAATGCTGCTTATATCAGGACTGGCAGCAGGAGGCTAATGCGCTCACACAAAAGCTCCCTTTTACTAAGGCTTTTTCCCTCCCGTTTCCTACTTCACGTCTTAAACAGTAGCAACTAAACATGTATGAAGTGCTTCTCCGCCTAGTGTAGTTCACCAATACTGTACTCATGTATAAAGGTTGAGGCTTGATCATTGACTTGTTATTCTTCATAGACTTTTTAAGGGGGAAAAACCTTGGGCTGAGGTGAAACTCATGTTTTCCACTCGACGCAATAGCTAATAGTAATATACACCACTCTTTCTGTGGTAGTGCACGTAAACAGAATTGAAAAGCTAAACAGATTCTTTAAAAAAAAATTTAAAAAAAAAACCTTATTGTTGGATTTCTACCAGCACAATGAGCTGTTGGACTGAGTGTGTTTATCAGTTTCTTTCATATTTATTAATACATTAATTTAATAGAATAGGGCCCCAATGACATGTGTTGGGCTGCAGCCGCTGTATGTGAGAGAAAGCTGGGGGGAGTCTGTGTGGCTACCCAACACCACACGTTCTCCTGTCTCCTGTGCCTCGCTCTGCCCGAGCGGGGGGCAGGGTTTTGTGCACATGTGGTCATAGCAGCTGATCCCCGGGCACACGTGCGCTCACCCCACCCTCAGACTCTTCAGGCTGTAGAGACTCAGGGAGCTCCAGGGAGCGGAAAGTGAGCTCACTGCGTGCTGCTGAGTCTGCTGGAAGATCTTAGTCGAAACAAAACTTTTTTGGTGAAGCGTGGAGCCAGAGCGGTTCCCCAGCATTACTGACGAGTGCGTTTGTGTTTCGGGACAGAATCACCGTACAGTCAAATGTGGAAAACCATGGTAACAACAGCAAAAGCACCATGGGAAATATTCGCTCATTTGAAGCAAAAACTCTGCGAATAAGAGGCACCGTTTAACAACGTTTTGGAAACCGTATTTGACTTCGCGTAACTGTTCTTCTTCATTCCAACGTAAATCCATGAAACCATTGTAGTGTCTATCGTTGACTATTGAATAAAACATGCCACTACACAGCGCATGGCAATCGCTGCACTCCATAGGCTGCTAATGATCAAGTGCCGTCCTGTATTAGTTTTTACCGCCGACCTTCTTTCTCCCAATCTTGCACAACGATGTACCTGCAAGCCAGAACAGCATGTTATGTTGCAAAATCACAAACGCAGAACAAAGTTTGAATTAGTGCTGGAATCAGTGTTGGTCAGTACATTCCACAGAGAGCTATCATCGTATTGATCTGCCGTCTTGGAATGCCACAACGCTGTAGGTTTCAGGAAGAAATGCTGACGTAACCGCCTCGAGACAAAGCTGTGGTGAACTTTCACCTGAAACTTATGCACCGAATTACACGCAAGACGTAACAAACAGCTATAAAGGGCTCCACATCAGCAAAGATACCGAGCCTTTATGGAGCCGCTAGAGTATATCAGAGACATATGCTGCGGTCGGCTATTCTATAATTCCATAATATTTTAAATATTTGAAATGATCTATAAAGGCAATTATTTTAGTGAATTTCTCTGTCTGTCCAGATTTGAAAATAGCCAAAGGGCTTTGAGATATGGGGGTATGTTGAACAGTGACCTCAGAGTGACTGAACCAGTGCCCTATCACCTAGATACCACGCACTCCATAACTTCATTCCGTTTGGTCTGAGTTGGAGAGAATAACAGTTTGATTTTTACAACATCCCCTGTAAACACAGACAGGGCAGTAAAAACGCTCTCATTGAGAAACCCCGACCGGACTGTCCCCTCTATCTCATTGTGAAAAGCTGGACACCCTTCTTATGAAATTTCTAAATGACCTTTTACACATTTTTTGTGAGAAAGCAGTGCTTTTTTTTAATACATTATCTAGACATTAATTCAGAACCGTGACTCAAACCCGTCTGTGTTTCTTTTCCATGGCCTCTCTGATCGGTCTAGAATCCAGCAGTGACTTTTATACACTTGTGCACTCGTGGTCTTATTATTTTCTGGTTGAGTTCACGTCAGTGTTTTTCTCAGTGACTGAGGCCTGGGATCCCACGTCTTCCGGGTCTGGGCAGAAAGGCTGGCGTGCCGATTGGCCCAAGCAGAGTCTGAACTCGGCCTTTCACAATCACGGCCTGCTGTTACTCTGCTGTAACTGTTCGCTTCGTCAGAGGGGCTGTAAGACTTGCGCTGCGATGGGCAGGAGTGAGACGTACTCTGTCTGGGTTTAAGGGGACTGGATCAGGTCGCTGCGATGGGCAGGAGTGAGACGTACTCTGTCTGGGTTTAAGGGGACTGGATCAGGTCGCTGTGATGGGCAGGAGTGAGACGTACTCTGTCTGGGTTTAAGGGGACTGGATCAGGTCGCTGCAATGAGCAGGAGTGAGACGTACTCTGTCTGGGTTTAAGGGGACTGGATCAGGTCACTGCGATGGGCAGGAGTGAGACGTACTCTGTCTGGGTTTAAGGGGACTGGATCAGGTCACTGCGATGGGCAGGAGTGAGACGTACTCTGTCTGGGTTTAAGGGGACTGGATCAGGTCGCTGCGATGGGCAGGAGTGAGACGTACTCTGTCTGGGTTTAAGGGGACTGGATCAGGTCACTGCGATGGGCAGGAGTGAGACGTACTCTGTCTGGGTTTAAGGGGACTGGATCAGGTCGCTGGAAACCTGTTACGAAACATTTGCCGATCACTCCGACAAACTTACGGACACAGTTGGAGAAAGACTCTTATGTAAAGGCTTAAAGAATGTATTAAAATGTATCTTTTAATTACAGTATGCAAATAACTGAAGAACAAAACAATCGGTTGAACCCTGTACTGTAAGCATAACTAGTCATTGTATGTTGAAAATGTAGATGTGGGCCTATATGCATGAGCAAAGGCCTGCACTATAGTTAAAGAGGCTGATGAGCTGTGAAATAGTTTGAGGCAGCAGAAGGTGGCTGTTGGTTTATCGAGAATATCCTCCCTGCTGTTTTCATTATGGATTGGTTGTTGGAGGTCCTCAGATATGTGGGTCATGGGGACCTGGCAGGGCTGGCAGTTATCAGAGCACTTCCTCAACTTGGCAGCAGAGAAAGGCTGTCTCCCCAGCAACCGTGCGTCTGATCGCTGTCACTCAGCACCCGCACAAAGGTTGAGCTCTGGACTGTATGGAGTCCTCGTAGCTGGACTATGTCCAACACGGTTTGCCGTTTCACTCGCTGGGAAAGGCGCTCGGGCCCTGCTGGCAGGACACGCTAGTCTGTGGGCCACCTCATATTTCCGTATGGTGCAGAGTTCTGGAAGTTTGTGAAGGAAGCGTCTTATCTTATCACTGTTCGTCTGGCCGAAAAACTGACAGCTGTTGCAGAAATAAGATCTTATGCTTTTTTACACGCACAATACGTAATTATAATGCGTGGTGCAAAGTAATGGTGTTTTTCATATTATTGACAGTATAACGTTATTTGGCGCCATTTGAAGCGTAATAACAGTCATCGCCTCCATATGGCGTATGGGCTTTATTTCGGGTTTTTTGTGTTCTTCAATCCTACCTTGACTCCGACTCCATCATGCATTTCCACAGACTTCTCCCTACGTGTTGTTTGCAAAGTCACATCACTTTTTTTTTAATGAAATGGCACAAGTGAAGACCATAGACTTTATAAAAATATGTCAAGACAGGCTATTCACATTAAGTTTAAGTTTATGAAATTGTTTATAATATTGTTGCAGTGTGCAATTTGTAATATTCATTGCATGAAAAACAATAAAATATCTCTGACGACGGTATTGCAAAACCGGATACCGTTGCGTGAATACGTACCGGTATACCTAAAAATAAGGTATGCAGCCTAGCCTTAGATTTCAGTGTCCCTTTCTCCGCTATTGAAACGGGGTACGTTGTGTGGAATGAAAGAAAGCAGGTTCATTGGATGTTTGTGATCTGAGAACAAGCTCCCAGGGGTTTCGTACAGGCCCATGCACCTCTCGAGAAGACCTGATATTGGGCCCGTGTGCAAGCTGCATGGCGGAGCTGCAATTGCTTTATCAGCCTTTAACAGACCCACAGGGCGGGGCTCTGGCTTGATGCTTGCGTCATTGGAGATGGTGCGGGGGCCCAGCCTCTTTTCTTAGAAACTTTGTCTATTGGCTACCAGTAAGTTTGTGGTGCTATCTCTCCCTTGCCATAAATGCAGCTTGTGGTTTGCACTACTTTTCCATGCTTGTGGCTTTCCTCACTTCCCTTTTCTTGTGAAAACTTGCTCTGTTCTGCGTAAAGGTCTTGCCTCAGCGGCATTGCGCTTAAAGTAGTTTATCCTCTTCCTCTCCAGGGTCTGTAAGGGCGAAAGGCTGATCTTTCTCTCCAGGTTTTGTAAGGGCTAAAGGTTGATCAAACTCACTGTGCACGGGCTATCAAGATGGCAACCCACCGGAGTACGAGCATCTCAATGTTGAATTTTACGTTTGCAGGGTGTGAAATTAACACCCGCCACCTACCAGCCAAATGCTGGTAAAATTTTGATTGTGGCTTGTATGATTTTCTACTCTAGCAGCCACTTTGGCAGGTAACCAACCAGGTAGTGTTCTACTGTAAAAGGTAATGTGGCTGGTATGAATTTCTACTCTAGCAGCCACTTTGGCAGGTAACCAACCAGGTAGTGTTCTACTGTAAAAGGTAATGTGGCTGGTATGAATTTCTACTCTAGCAGCCACTTTGGCAGGTAACCAACCAGGTAGTGTTCTACTGTAAAAGGTAATGTGGCTGGTATGAATTTCTACTCTAGCAGCCACTTTGGCAGGTAACCAACCAAGTAGTGTTCTACTGTAAAAGGTAATGTGGCTGGTATGAATTTCTACTCTAGCAGCCACTTTGGCAGGTAACCAACCAGGTAGTATTCTACTGTAAAAGGTAATGTGGCTGGTATGAATTTCTACTCTAGCAGCCACTTTGGCAGGTAACCAACCAGGTAGTATTCTACTGTAAAAGGTAATGTGGCTGGTATGAATTTCTACTCTAGCAGCCACTTTGGCAGGTAACCAACCAGGTAGTGTTCTACTGTAAAAGGTAATGTGGCTGGTATGAATTTCTACTCTAGCAGCCACTTTGGCAGGTAACCAACCAGGTAGTGTTCTACTGTAAAAGGTAATGTGGCTGGTATGAATTTCTATTCTAGCAGCCACTTTGGCAGGTAACCAACCAGGTAATGTTGTTCTGTAAAAAAGGTAATGTGGCTGGTAAAATGGCTCTGGCCAGTGGGTGAAAAACTTAAATTGCATGCCCTGCATTCGTGGAAAAAAGGCAGCTGTCAGTCATACATGTTTGAATGATTTGATATGTACTATTATCATAAATCATTGAACCCCACCAGGTGTAAGATGTTCAAAAGGGTGGAGGAGACTAGAGTGGGATGAGAATATCACAGATGAGTCAGATTGATGTGAAATAGTGAGGGGATTTTCTGATGGAAAAAAACCCACCTCTTATCTGTCCCTCTACAAACACACATCTGGTAAACCATGTCAAACGGAAACAACATCAGTACACAGAACAGAAATGGCATGGCATTGTTATTAATGTGAAAATGAGGTCATTAAGTCAATCATTACATGTAAAATATGTGTGCATGTAAATTAACTGATAGTATTTAGTGGAAAGAAATTGTTGTTTTGAATTAGGTGGATAGAGACAGTCTTATATATGACAAGGCCTGTACTTTCATCATATCGTTAGTGGTGATTTAAGCTTGTCATTACGTCACATGTCATTAAGTATCAAAATGTACAGTGTAAAATCTTATGCACCAGTATGTATTTACTAATTATTTACACTAAAAGTAACTGCAGTTTTATCACAAGTCTTTGCACCTACTTTAGTTTTTGCACTGAAGGGTGATTTGAAGCTGGAGTTTACAGAGAAAGGTGTGCGCCGTTCACACTTGGACAAACACAGGGACTTTTCCCACATTTGCATGAGAAACCTACATCACATGTTGACCATCATTCCCAGGAGAGCTGAGAGGTTTGGTACCCACAATGCAACACTTTGGGGATATGCTAATATTACACTACTGTGGCGCTATAGCCTACAATGGAAGAAATGTACAGTTTATTTGTGTTATCATGTTAGGCCATATTAGGTCTGTATGATTTGACATTGTTTATATGTCATGATATAGAGTAACACATTCTAAGGATGGTGGGACCGGGCAGGTTTTGCTCTGTTGGTTTATATCACCTTTTTTTATTTTTTTATTGGCTTACTGGAAATTATATATTTTTCTTTACTAATGTTGTTGCCTTGGATACCAGCTCAGAGGATTAAAATTGTGCAGAAAGTTGGAAGCGACGAAAATTTAGAATGGATTCATCAGAAAGCAAATCTTCTGATCACCTGTTTGAATGCACTGCACAAATGTGCCGTTTCTGTTTTTAATAATCGAACGATACGGTTGCGTAATACATACATATGTTCCCAACATATATATTGTTGGGAATGTTCCCATTCAAATTATTAATTACTGACACGATATAATCATGGAGACTGTCAATTAAAATTCACACGTCAATAAATTCACACGTCAATAAATTCACACGTCAATAAATTCACACGTCAATAAATTCACAGTAGCCCAACAGTAAAGGTTTAAAATAAACATGTAGAGGTTTTGCACTCTGTCGATGAGCTTCTTTTTTTTATGTGACTTCCATGTTACTCTCTTTGTTGCATATGGTATTCTCAGTGCCGGGTGATAGCATTACTGCGAAAGAGGAAATTGGCTAAGAAATTCTCAGAAGATGTTGCTGCTGCATCATGTGACTTGCTGGAACCAGCACTGAAGCTGATGCTCATTTGCATATCAGGTTTAGATAGGTGGGGGCTGAGGGTGCAAAGAAGTGGGAGGGGCCAGAACCCTCTGGGTCTTGTTTACATCTGTGGTTACCATCGGTGACTCAACAGAGGAACTGGAGTAGATGTGCGTGCGTTGCTGGAGCCCGCCAAAATGCCATTGTGTTTGCACCCGCTTTTACAGTTGAAGCGTTGGTTTCGCTGTCTCCATAGCAATCACGGATCAATGATGCGTGGTACTAAAAGATTTGAAACAAAAAAAGAAATTGTGCACCATTTCATGTTATTTATTTGAGTGAAATAAATGGAAAAGCTATTAATTGGACAGAAAAAAGGAGGCTACCCTTTCACTGGAAAGACATTTTTTAAATGGAATCGCTTGCTTAACTGTATTGGACTATTCACTGTTACAGGAAATTTATAATGACAAGCAGGCTTGGGGCATCAACCTTTCGCCATTGTAAACATTACAGCAGCAGATGCCTCAGGCCAAGCTTTGAAAGAGTGCGTAATAACCACATATGGATCACGGTGTATTTCCCTGGAACACATCTGAATAAAACTGTTTTGAGATGAATGCAAGTCAGTGTGACCTGCAAACACACAGGCAGGCTAAGGGACAGACCGCAATAAACTGAACCACAGTGGCGCAAGAAATAAACAGACTAAATAAATAAAAATGTGTCATCATGAACAATTACAATTACATGTAATATGCAAGCAAGAGCTTTGCCAGTGAATGTTTTTATTTCTGTCTTTCTGGGGTTGTCCCTAAAGGGGAAATATTTTTCACTTTCAGGTCAAGAATGTTTTTTTGTTTTTTTTTACAAAAATAATTTTTTCAAGCTTGTGGAAAACTTTGAAACACAGCAAATGTCATTTGCAGACTTGCCATGATTAAATGTATGCATTAATTTTATTAGTTTTCTTGTATGTCCTGAACTGAATAAAAGGTTTGTTTTAACACAATAGCAGGAATTTACACGAAAGATTTCACTCTTTCTTTTTTGGTCCGTTCACAGCCGATCAAGTATACGGAGACCAAGATATGCATGAAGTGGTCCGAAAGCACTGTATGGATTACCTGGTGAGTCATCTCTCTACATCTGCTAATCAACGTGAAAGTCACTTGTGAAACTTGTGGACCTGTGCCCAAAGGAGTAGTGGCCACTTGGCATTTAAGATGGAAATCAACATGAATGTGTACGTTTCATTTGCAGATGAAAAATGCAGATTACTTCTCAAATTACGTGACGGAAGACTTCACCACATATATCAACAGGAAGAGGAAAAACAACTGTCACGGGAACCACATTGAGATGCAGGCAATGGCAGA
The DNA here is from genome assembly GCA_022702515.1 of Ilyophis sp. 1 JC-2022. NCBI lineage: Eukaryota > Metazoa > Chordata > Actinopteri > Anguilliformes > Synaphobranchidae > Ilyophis > Ilyophis sp. 1 JC-2022. The sequence goes on from CM040402.1 coordinate 53,529,412, forward strand.
GATGTACAACAGGCCTGTGGAAGTTTACCAGTACGGTACAGGTGTGTGGCTCTGCGGTAGACTGCTGCCAGATGGGCGGGTTTTACCGACCATTAGATGATATGCCCGTTCACTTAGGAGGAGGGGGGGGGGGTACTTCAAACTAACGGATCAATGAAATGCACTGAAATTCTCAAAACCAAAATGGCAAAGTCATTTCTAAATGCAAATACATTCATGTGCAAGAGAGGAACCTATGACTGAGGCTATGGTCTTAATTGCCTAAATAATGCCGAAGAACAGAAGTATTGGAGCGGAAGGAATTGCTTTTGTGTCCAATCTAGAGTACCCTGGCCTCGGGAGTGAAGAACTGCAGAAAACAAAGTAGAAAAAGCAGAAGAACATTTTCTTTTGACCTGAGAAAAAATGTCTACTTAAAGCGTTCAAAAGCATGCTGAAGCCAGTAATATTTAAATTAATCCATTTATAAACTTTGTATTCCACTGTTCAAGATTACAGGCATGTCACATATCCCCATTTCAGCTAATATCCTGCCTCAAACTAGCCATGAGCGCAGTTCTGTAAATGCAAATCAATAACATTTCTATCTTGTTCAAGCCAACTGAAAAGAGATATTGTTGATTTTTATAAATCTGTAAGTACCCCCTTCCCCCCCTTGTCTTAAATGTTCCAGAACCAATCAACACGTTCCACGGCATCCACCAGAACAACGACGAGCCAATCAGAGTCAGCTACCATCGTAACATCCACTACAACTCCGTGGTGAACCCCAACAAAGCCACCATCGGGGTGGGGCTCGGACTGCCCGCCTTCAAACCAGGGGTGCGTACCATGAACGGGCTATCCTCCAGAAAACACATTACGTCAGCGTGCCGCTCCATAACACCACCATGAACCCAAACAAAAATACCGTCATTCACAATCGTGGTTTAATATCTTAATGATACGGTGTAGTCTCCGCGATGTGGAGTACGATGCATTTTCAGTTCTTGAAATGCAGATCTCTCTCCAGGAAAACACACAGGGAAACACCGGTGAATGACCAGGCCCATCTGTTATTATGTTGTGGTTAGTATCCTGGTGTGAAAGAAACTAATCCCACCCCATTAACCCCTGTCTGTTGGATTGAAATATACCAGTGGTGTGTAACTGTAGGCTGTTTGTCAAGTCGCGCATTTCGTTGTCAGCCAGCTGGGGCTTGGAGACACGCACACAGGCGCACGCTCTCGGCTAACAGCGGGGTGCCATTTCAGTGGAAGAGGGCCGCGCATGCATTGCTATTAGTGGTTTGAGGCTGAAGTGCTTGTCACCAGAGGAGCTGTTTCAGTAGTTGATGTAGCCAACCTAGTAATCAACGTTCAGGCATCGTTTATGTATTCGTTCTATAAACAGGCCAATATTAAAATGGCACTCAAATGACTAATATGCGACTGTGCGCACAGCACAAACTAGCCCAAACACAGTGTCTGGGTCCAGGGCTTTGTGCGGAATGCCAGCTTGGATTATGAAGTTTAAGGGCACGTTTCAAATTGCGTGGTTCAGATGTTTTGTCTGTTGCGAAGAGCATGTGTTTTTCTGCCACATCTGCGACAGGCCTGAGACACTTTTTCAATTGGAGGCTTTGGAAGGAGGTAGTCGGGCCCGTTCCGTGCTGTCTGGCCTCGGCTTTGGGGCACAGTGGCTTTTATTTGCACAGAGGCAAAGTAGATGGTGATGCTTCTTTGTGCATCAAAGAGCGGAAAGACGCAAAGCGTGGCCCGGGACTGTCCTACTTCCAGAACAGGCCGACATCAAAGGGCTAGGGGGGCGGGACTGTGGAGAAGGGAAACATTCCACACCCCCCCGACTCTCAGGGAGCTTATTAGCAGTACACTGTCGTGTTTGCGCTGGAGGTGCCTAATGATAGCACTGTGGTGGTCAATGTGCTGCGCAGCAGATGTTAAAATACCCCTGAAGAACAATTATCCCTTCACTGTCTGCTCCTTTGCCAAGTTATTCAAGAAACTGTCCTCGTTTGGTCAAATTGGTCAAATTTCTACTTAGATTTTTATATATTTTTTATATTTATGAGACCATTTTATGCACTCACAGGCCTTTTTAGCCATTTTAGTAATATTATTTGTAAATGCTTTATTTTTATTTAGGATACTCTACAGCTAAAATCAAACAGGAATTGCCTATACACAGAAACGCTTCAAAACTGTTGCTAAAACAAGTCGGCTTCAGGTCAACAGAGTGTAATGACATTCTTTACAAATCAGACAGGGTGTCGTTTGGCCTCCAACACCCCACCCCCACCCCGCAAGCCGGGGCCGTGTAAATGTGTAGATGTGTAGCAGGGCCGTGTGGATGTGTAGATGTGTAGCAGGTCTGTGTAGATGTGTAGCAGGGCTGTGTAGATGTGTAGATGTGTAGCAGGGCCGTGTAGATGTGTAGCAGAGCCATGTAGATGTTTAGATGTGTAGCAGGGCCGTGTAGATGTGGTAGCCTATAGTACTGCTGTACCTCACCCCTCATCTTTTTCATAAACTGAAAAACAAACTGTGAGCACCGTAATCATCGCTGCGCCAACATGTGACTGTAGACTGGCGCAGAATCACGTACCGTTGAGCTTCACCTCCCTGTCCGTCTGTTCCTGCTCGGATAACAGGCTTCTTTCACTGACATTTTTCTGTGGGTTTGTGTGAAGTGTTAAAATGCATTGTGGTGTTTAAGGTGGAATTGTCTATCTTTGTGTCTCTTTACAGATGCAGATTTTTTTATCTGAATTAATTTTATATTCTTCAATCATAATTATATTGCAGCTTCACCTAAGCTTTATTTTACGGGGTACCGCAGGAACCCCAGTAAAGGAAAGACTTCATAGAGCATCAGACCACATCTTTATCATTTAGCATTAATGCTGGGAGTGCGTTTAACATGTAAAGGTCGGGGATATTTAGGCATAAAGCGACCGCTTCTTATCGCTCGCATTCTCAGGAACAGTGAGGGCTGTTTTATATGAAAACATATCCCAAGCATTCACGAGTTGTCCCTCGTCCAGCGATAAGGCAAACAACAATTAAACACAAATAAGCGCGTTGTGCTCAAACGGGCGTGAAATCCATGATAATGGAAGAAAAAGGTCTTACTGTGGCCATTCTGGAACTTTCCGTGATTGAAAAGCAAGCCCTGATCGTATCTGCGGAGCCTAGCAGCCGCCCTTATTGAGGACAGCGGCGCGGAGTGTGTATTGGGGTCAGCTGCGTCTAGCAGCCTGTTTGCCAGGTGAAAGCGGGAGGTGGGGCACGCTGAACACACTGTACGGTCACACTGTCCAGCACGCCAGGACATGCAGTGTGCCGTGAGAGAGACATGCTGTGGAGGCACACGACACACTGCACTGTTACTGCCGTGGTCTTCGGTTTCCAAGCAAGGTTGGACGCCTCTTCAGATTCTCGCTACGGCTTGTCTCGTTTTTTATATTTTAACGCTGATGTTCCTGCTCTTGGACCATGGTACCAAAGAGCCTGCATTATCTGCTCTGAGATTAGCTGTATGAACCAGCCCGCCGGTGTGACTGCTTGGAGCCTGTTCACACCGGTTCATTCATGTCTCATGAGCCATTGTGATAGCGCTGCTTCTTATTGTGACATCAAGGCCGTTCTAGCCCGAGTTACTGTACAGGATGCCCAGTGACTTGATACAACTTCTGCCTTTTCACACTTCATTTTCTTCCTACGCCAAAAAAAACTAAATGGGACGAGCACTGTTATTTAGTCACATTTTCAAATCTGTTTTGTTGACCTCTTCCAGTTAATTTTGATGTATGAACTGGTAAGCTTATGTGTTTTCGGCCTGATTAGAAAAGTAACCTCGGCATCCCCCAAGTACAAACTCCACTCCAAAACAAATGTGTTGCTACTAATATGCGTTACACTGTGGACACAGAGGGCCTGGTACAGAGCAATGATTGGTATGTGTGTTATTTTCAGCATTCTGCTCTAAACTGCAACTTCTGGTCATTTCAACACAACACACCGCTGCCTTTTCAGTTGACCTCAGCGTTTTCCTTTCCTTAATGCATTACTGGCAATGCAGAGGGGTCCTCAAGAAGGACAAGAATATAATCATGTAGATTTACTGTGATGCAGTCACATCTATGCCTCTACGGTAAACTGTGTGAACACTTTATTGTACACTTTATAAGGTCTGGTTAAAAGCAAACTGAACTTTGTTAGAACATAATATTGTATAGCTAAGCTACCTGGCCCCGATATGAGTCGTAATATTCACACTCATTTTCATGACTTGCTCCAGTGGCCAATGGAGATTGATGTTTTTCCTCTCTATATTCACTCCCATTGCAGGCGAAACAGGTCTCAAAAGCACACTTTTAGCACATAAACTGATTGAAACAACGCGGATTATGTCGATACTCAGACATCCAGAACTGAACGTTTGATTCATGTTATTTTACACTTTTTCCAAAGTTTTGGAAGAAGATCCGGTTGTTAGCTTATGAGGAACTTCCTTGTTTTGTTCTTGCGCCAGTAACGGTCTCACCCACTTTCTGAAGCATGCCTTAGTAAACAAACCGAGCACGTTAGCAAACAAGTTATAGCAACAGTTGCTAGTTTTCTCAGAAAATTGTTCTTCAAAATCAAATCAATCAAAATTTGTTTCAAAAGATTCTAGATGTTGTGATTTTATATATCGGCATTATTCGCGTTATTTGCATTTGTATATGCGCTAAAAGTGCGCTTTTGAGACCTGTTTTTGAGCCGTGCAATGGGTGTGAATGGCGAGAGAAAAAACATCATTCTCCATTGGCCAGTTGCTGACCACTGGAGCAAGTCATGAAGATGAGCTTGAATATTACGACTCATATCGGGGCCAGGTAGCTATACAATACTATGTTCTACCAAAGATCGGTATGCCTTTAACCTCTTGAAAAGTAGGTTTTTTGGAATGTTTTTTCAAAATTCTCAGTGTTCTAGAACTCCCTTGCTTTCAAATACCAGTAGTGATTGTTACATCAGAATTAGAATGTTCAGATAAGAACAGTCCAATCACATGTTTGTGCTTTTACACATAATGGGGTCAAATACTTAGGTCTGTTGCTGGTGGTTTTCGCAGTATAATTTCAGTTTGGGTTATGGGAACAATTTTGTAATTGGTGTGAACGTGCTGCCCATGAATGAACAGATTCACTTTATTTTTTAATATGACCTTTAACCTACTTCTGTATCCATACAGCATGTGTGCACATTTTGGTGAAGGTAGAGGGCCCCACATGCTTGGTTTTGACCCCCTCCTCTCTGCGTCTAACCCCAGCAGTATGCAGACCAGTCACTAATGAAGAACGCCATCAAAACGTCGGAGGAGTCCTGGATAGAGCAGCAGATGCTGGAGGACAAGAAGAGAGCCACCGATTGGGAGGCCACAAACGAGGCCATCGAGGAGCAGGTGGCACGCGAGTCCTACCTGCAGTGGCTTCACGACCAGGAGAAACAGGCACGACAGGTGAGTGTGCACAGGGTCAGCTCACAGAACACTCCCCAGGTGTGACAGGTGAGCACAGGGTCAGCTCACAGAACACTCCCCAGGTGTGACAGGTGAGCACAGGGTCAGCTCACAGAACAGTTTGAACTCGTACTCTGCACATTGTTACCTTCACCATAAGTGAGTGTTACATTGTTCTGTGTGAAGTGTGTGGCATTCCTATAACTAGGCAGGTTTTGTGAACACTGGGTTTGATCAGGTGATTGCGTAGTATTCAATTTTCCTCTCTTGTAAAATTGAATAACGCTTCGAATAGGATATGCACAGCGTCAGGTAAGAATGCACAGGGTCAGCTCACAGAACATTCCAGGTGCACAGTTGAGCACAGGGTCAGCTCACAGAACATTCCAGGGTCGACAGGTGAGCACAGGGTCGGCTCACAGAACATTCCAGGGACTTTCCTGCATAGCCTTGTTCCCAAAAACACCATTCAGAGCGTCCGCTTGATGGACACATTCACCAAGTGCCGGCTAAGCTGGTCCACCTCAGGGATTTTTGTTGTCCATAAATTTACATATGTCTGCTATATCAAAGATTTAATTTTGCAAATTAATGTATAAAACAAAACACTTTTTCAGAGAATGCAGAAATTAATTTAGCCAGAGAATATCATAACTTCAGAAAAAAAATTACTATTTGTTTACGTTGGTCCGGCGTATATTACTTTTATTTTCGTTTTATAACGAAACTAAAAGTAGCTACTTCGTATTTTCGCATGTAAAAAAAAAAAAAGACACCTGGTTGACCGCACTAGTTTGAACTCGTACTCTGCACATTGTCACCTTCACCATAAGTGAGTGTTACATTGTTCTGTGTGAAGTCTGTGGCATTCCTATAACTAGGCCGTTTCTGTGAACACTGGGTTTGATCAGGTGACCGTTTTGGCTTTGCATAGTATTCAATTTTGCTCTCTTGTAAAATTGAAAAATGCTTAGAATAGAATATGGTCAATTAATTAAAAGTGTTGTCAAAATGAAGAAAACAATGTTCAAGGTGGGAATATAAGATTATAAATGTCTGAAGGACTATTGGATGTTATAATGATAGCTGGAGAAAAACTGGTAACAAAGTCAAGCTTGATCATTCTATGAATTATTATTATATGAAGTACTGGGGGAATTGTTATGTGACGACAGTCATGCATCGATAATATGTAGCCTAGAAACACAGATTTCGCCATTCGAAACTGGCCAATATCAATACGATCAATGTAGGTGTTATAAAAAGTAATGGCTATAAAGCAAATGGGAAAGGACTATATTCATATTGGAATGTCGATAAAGGTAACCTTTTAAAAGATTTTTAAGTAAATAAATCTACATATTTGAGACCTTGAAGAAGCACAGCAACAGATGCTTACATTTGATTAAATTAATAAATTGGCGCGATAGGTTTAATACTGAATATTTGCTTCTAAATTGAGCTACATTTGGATTCATAAAATAATTTTTAGATATTTGTGATTATCTTTGCGTCATCTTGGCACTGGAATCTATCACGTTATTAAATTTAATTAAATTTTTGTTATCTGAAGAATATATGAGATTACAGTTGTAGTCTGAACACAAGAGTTGCTCTGCCAAGACATTCTCATTTTGTATCAAGGGAGCTGGTCTGGATTCAGAACGCAGGTTCTATATGCATGTTCCTGGATTCTTACATCACAAACTTGATAGTTGTCATTTCTATGTACAAATGCATGGAGCTACATGGAGGTAGCGGTTATCTGCCTGTAGCACTGAGTCTGTACTCCTCAGGGACGTTGGAAACCGTCTGTTCGTTTACTTATTCCAGGCGATACTGAAAGATGTGTGAATAAAAACCAATATAAGGCCAACGGGAAGATGCACACGGCAAGGTGAATCACGTGCTTCACTGGATAATGCCGTGTTGTGATGTACTTTCCTGTATAAATTCAGCGCAACTAAAAGAAACCAGACATCAGAGAGTGAGAGCATGACTGGTTGGTGCCTCAAAGCACTTCCTGCCAGAGCAGGTCTGTGTAGCTACACACATGTGAATGTGAGGTACTGTGCTTATAGTAGGCATCTAACTGTTGAGTTTCCTTAAACTAGAGGTCTTTTTGTAAATGTAATAAAATAATAGAAAATGCACCTCAAGTAACAGGTGCAGACCAGCAGGTAGGTTGGTAGTAAACATAAATTGACATTGGACACATGTTAACTCCAAAAAATATGTTTATTATAAACCTCCATGCTTTCTTCTGGTATTTCAGTATTCCTTTTCGAAAGCCGTAGTGTTCTAGTTGCATATGAAGGGATAGATGTGTCAAAATGTTTTTTTCAATAATAAACATTTATCTGTGGAGTTGATATATGTGTGCCACTTCAATTTAAGTTTCTTCTTGTAATCATAATCACAGTCAAGTGTCTGTAAGTGGCAGGTTTTTGAGTAATCTTACTTTGATCCCCTGGTACTCATGTAGGATGTCTTACGCGCTCCATTTTTCAGCCCAGGAAGGCCAGCGCCACCTGTAGCTCAGCCACCGCGGCGGCGTCCAGTGGTTTGGAGGAGTGGAGCGCCCGTTCCCCGCGGCAACGCAGCTCCGCCCCCTCGCCGGAACACCCGGACCCTCCCCACTCGGACGCGGCCACCAAGCCTCCCTCCCCTGCCGGGGCCGCCCTCATGATGCCCAAGCCCCCCTCGCCCTGTGCTCCAGGTAAGTCTGCTTTTCGGGGGGACGGGCATGGTGCGCGTACGAGATGGAAATGATGTCTGGAGTTTGTGCTGACCGCGGTGTCCACTGCCAATGCTTTCCTTGTGTCCTCCAGGTCCCAGTAGCCAGTCCTGCGTGGGGTCAGACAAAGCCACTTCCTCTTCCCTCGCGTCCCTGTATCCTGCCCTGGAATACCGTGCCATTATGCAGGAAATGTCACCCACTGCCTTCGGTAAGGCCGGCTGTGTAGCGGGACTACTGGGACAGGTTCTGGAAGCACGTTTGATGATGGCTATTTTATGCCTACACTCATAGCAAGCCTTTTCCTCTTTGCACAGGGAAACGGATCAGAGGTGGCTTATTAGAATATAGTCTTGAATGTATTTGAAACTGGTAGAACAAACGCATGTAGTGCTCTTTGATTGTTAGCTAATGAATGAGTCATTTTATCAGTTGTTTAACTGGAATGGCGATGTAGGCTCGTGCAGAGTGCAGATCACATACTTCAGTTAACTTTTAATCAACTTCTATAAAGTGATTGGATGATTTAGGGTTTTATACAAACAAAGTAAGATGACTGGTGTCACAAATAGAGAAGCCTTGTGGAGTGAAAATGAAAACAGATGCTTTTTGGCTTCATGCTAGACACCTGCTTGTTTCAGTCTTCTTCATTTGCAAACAGTTGCTATGAGTGATTGCCTACTTTGTGTTAAAACCTGCCAAGTGCACAATTATAGGCGAAGACTACGCAAACAATGCCAATATTTGAATTTGATACCAGTGGAGGGAAAAAAGGATGTTGACGGGGTGCCGTCGGGTGCAGCAGATCTGACTTGACTTGATCGAAAAGAACGACCAATTTGTATCACTTTTTGTCTGGTAATGTTTTTGCATGTTTAGCTTTCCACTGTAGAAATCATATTTGTGTCCTTTTTTGTCTTTAGGCTTAACAGACTGGGAAGATGATGAGATTTTGGCTTCCGTCTTGGCGGTTTCACAACAAGAGTACCTCGACAGCATGAAGAAGACTGCAATGCACAGAGAGACTTCCCCTGATAGTAGTTGATATTGGGAATGGGGTGTTGGTTTAAAAAAAAAAATCAACTGGGAAGTGACAGAACAGAAAAAACCCTGTTTTTTCTGTCATCATAATATCTTCCAATCTTCTCTTCTACTCTTCCCATCTCTCCATTCTCTGCCTCTCTTCACACATCTATACAGTACCATCATAATCAGTCTCTCCACCCCTTTCCTTTATAATACCCTTGACACCATTGGACTTATTTAGGTGCATGTTTAAATAAACACAACAAACATCATCATAGAAAATACAAAAAAAAAATAAAGAATAAAAATTGTAATAATGTCATACTTATCTTCTTAATGATTAATTAATATAATTTTGTTTTATTTTATTTTCTCTTTTTTGGGATGAAAAATACTTGTTTTTCTTGGAATAAAAAAGAAAATTTCTGAAGAAAAAAAATGCATAGTTTCATTTTTCCCCCTCCTTTCCCGTTTTCTTAGAAAACGAACCGTGTAAATAATTACCAAAATTGTCTTGTGTGAAACTCTATCGAAGTAGATTATTATTATTATTTTAAAATATGTGAGAAGTGGTTTTTGCAAGTGATTGGTTTTTCAACATAAATAGGCCATATGTTATGGTGTAATGTGTAATAGCATAGTTTGCTCTGTGGAGCCCGTTGTAGCGTTACAGCTAGATTTTCTGCGTTGACTGACGCCAAAAACAAACGTAATGTATCTGTACCAGAGGACCGTCTTGGACGAGCTGTTCTGTAATTATAACATCGCTTCATTTTGCAATGGGGAATGATTAGATCTTGACTGGATATTGCCTTCCTTGTGCAGTGTTAAGTGTTGATTATTAGTAGGCTACGTTTTGTGCGTGATGTCTTAGTTCACGTTTGCCTTTCGTTGGCAACTCTTCAGCATTTAATTGGGCTACGATTTAGAGGTAGCGCTGTGCTTACTATCATCTGGAGACAGGAGCCCAAATCAGCATTTCAAAATTGCCATGAGGGAGTCGCACTGAGGCCTATCCAGGTTACAGAAATTATCTTTTAAAAAGATAATCATTTTATGCCTTTTTGCCCTTCCAAGTGTGTATTCCAGTTATTTCCAAATCCTAAGTAATGTGCAAAAACTAGTATTTTCAATTTTAAAACTTTAATTTTAAAAAAGTTGCAGCAGTTACATTTGTAACAGTGAATGATTCATAACAATTTAAAATGTCATCGTTTTAATTTATCCATTTTGAACTGTCAATTGTAGCCTACTTTGAATTTTGTATTAGCAACGTCACAATGTCCATAACTATCCTATAATTTGTAACATCCTTAGTGCAGGATTAGTACTGTCTAGGCTGTTAAATCAGTAAATTAGCGTAATGCATATTATAATAGACTACAAACCAAATAATCTGCTGTGTCAAATTCGGTTTTGGACGTTTAACTAACGTTAGTTTTATTAATGTCAAACGCGGGAAACGCCGGTTATTTGAGAAGCTGGCTGAAAGCGGCAGCAGAAGAAGAAACCACAAGGCAGTAACCCGCCGTGGTCGCGTTCATTTACTGGAACGTTGACTGAGCGGTTAAATTCTGAGAAAAGGTATCTATTGTAGGTATCAACACTACATATTTAAAGCACGCTCTGCTTTGATTGGATACGTGTTCAAAACAACTCGGCGGTGATTGGACGAGTGTGTGAGTGGGGCGTGTTTACACATGTAAACTTAAAAACACCAACAAACTTTGAACGATACTGAGATGTCTCGACTCAGATGAGAAGGCTTATCCACAAGCGCGGTGGACTTTTGTTTAGCTTTTTTCTTAGGAAGATTTGTATGTGTACTCGGTATGGACTCGTAATTTTGAACTGAAGATTTCATTGTGGTATCACTACTATTTTACTTGGATAACATTGATCTTATTTGAGCTTTCGTTTCGAAAATGTTGGACAAACGTATGGATGACCTGTACTTGCACAAAGTTAACGACGTTAGAGGAAAACCCGGTAAGGAACTGGCTTTCATGCTAACCATTGCTAACATTTTCTGTAGCCCAAATGTATGTTATGTTCGAACTCACGTAGCGTTATCGTTAACGATGGCTAATTAGCCAACTATTTGGGCAGAAGTTCTAGTGGTTGCTAACTAGCAAACATTTCAGAGAGTGTATGTAATATAGCCGTTGGTAAACTAATGCTATGTATACCAGAAGCTACCTTTACTGTTTCTAAAAATGTATTCGTTTTCGTTTTCGTAGCCAAGGAGCCATTTGAGAAACTGTATCATGTTGGTGCGCTTCTGGGAAGCGGTGGTTTCGGGTCAGTGCTCGCTGGACAACGCATCGCTGATGGCTTGCAGGTAGCTAATAGCAAACTAATAGAATAAGGTTTTGTTTTTTTAACATTTCTGTCTTGAAAATGTAATAAGGAAACTAAAGATGGCGTTCACGCTGTAATTTATAACGTTACTTGTGTTTCTTCTCCTGATAGGTGGCTATCAAGAAAATTTCCAGTGACAGGATACAGCAATGGGCACGACTGGTAAGTTGAGTGTTAAATTACTCTTTGCAACTATCTTACTTGCTTGTGACTGTTGCAAAAAACGTGTGACCGATAGGTCGCTACAGTAACGTTAGCTAATACCTTTTTGAATTGAGTTTTAAAACTAATTATCTACTATAACGTTAGTCGCTATACTGTAGCTGGTCATCTGTCGTCCAAACATTAAAGTAATTGTTCGTTCGTAAACGGTGATTATACCTTAAATAGCGGGTAGACGGCACAAATAATATTACCTGTAATGATGATAACCAAAAAGTAACGTTGTAGCGAGTTACATCTGTCATTGTATGCCCGTAAAGTAGGCTAGACACTTAATCTGTGTTGATAAACCGCCCATGGATTCGTGACTGGATGATGACGCTCCTTGAAAAAGAGTGAGGTGGAAATTCCGCATCGGGCTCTCCCTCTTCAAAATAGAATGGACTATTATAATAATCCACATATAGTAACACCCCCTACTGGAAATTTTAAACAATGCCACCCGCTTGCAGTTTGTTCTAACCATGGTGAGGTGGCAGTGACGTGTTACTGGGTTTTCAAAACAAACACACTGGAAATTTTCTCGACGGTATTTTCCTCGTACCTTTCATGTCATGTCGGCCAATAATACAAACACAAATTCTGTTTTCAAGTATGCTCTAATATATATAAGAATGTAGCGTGTCTTATTTGCGTACATCTACTGAACTACTACAATACCACAGAATGTTGTTGACAATATACTGTGTAGCCTAAAGCACAGTTCAGTTAATACTGTTGGCAAAAGGCAGCCTAGTTCAAAAGACACTGAAGCTTGATGTTATCAGATTGAGCAGGCTAGATTGCAAGAACATCTTAAATGTCACAGACTTGACGAATCGATTGATCGTGTTTACGCAACTTGTCTGTTACAGCCCGGCGAGCCCAGCCTGGTTCCCATGGAGATCGCTCTGCTCCTGCAGCTGGGGGGCGGGGCCGGTCCTTTGCACCGCGGAGTAATCCGGATGATGGACTGGTTTGAGATCCCTGGACAAGGTTTTCTGATCGTGTTCGAGAGGCCGCAGCCCTGCCAGGACCTCTTTGATTTCATCACGGAGCGCGGCGCCCTGGAGGAGCCTCTTGCTCAGAGGTACAGACACCATCCTGTATGTCACTTAGAGCTCAGAGCCCATGCCTGAATGTACAGGGATAACTTGTGTAGCAAAGGGGACTGTTCCACCCATGGAAAAAAGTGGAATAGTGGCACAGTACATGTTATAGTGAGTGTAAGGTTACATGTTGGTGTTGTGCGATACTCACACTGATGTTTTTACTCAAACAGATTCATGCGGCAGATAGTGGAGGCACTTCAGTTCTGCCAGGCGAGCGGGGTTGTCCACAGGGACATGAAGGACGAGAATGTGTTGGTCGACACCCGCACTGGAGACATCAAGATCATTGACTTCGGCTCTGGCGCTTTACTCAAAGACTCTGCCTACACAGACTTTGAGGGTGAGTGAGATCTTAAACCATTGAGCATGGAAATCAGTCCATGATGGGATATTTAGTTATATCCTAAATTACTCATTTCCAAAGAGGAAATATTCATACCAGTTTATGTGTAATTAAAGAAATATTAGATTTCTCCTTCATGCATTGTGTTTAATGTTGTTATACATGTTGTCTCTCTACAGGGACTCGAGTGTACAGCCCCCCAGAATGGATCATTCACCAGCGCTACCATGCGAGACCCCTTACGGTCTGGTCCCTGGGGGTACTGCTGTTTGACATGGTGTGTGGGGATATCCCCTTTGAGAGGGACGCAGAGATTGTGGAAGCCAAGCCTAGTTTCACTAAACGCATATCCAAAGGTGAGCCACCTGACGTTTATTTATCGATCACGAGAACACATAGGAACAGTGCCGCTTTGAATAACCTTGTGGTTACCTTGTTGAATATATGTGCAAGGAGCCATACAAGTAAACCTTGCCTTTATTTTCTCTTACAGAATGTCAGTCTCTGATTCGCTGGTGTCTATCGTACCGACCGGAAGATCGCCCGTCCCTTGATCAGATCTTACTCCATCCTTGGATGGAGACTACAACAGATGACTGTGGTGACTTGCAAGGGGGGGAAAGTATGCCCAGCCAGTCAAGCCTCTAAACTCTGGACATTTGGGAATGGGTTTGGAGAAACTTCACATGCCTTATTACTGCCAACTACAATTCATTAATGCACTGGTTCTCTCCCCCGTATCACCCCCTTGAATGAACATATTTATACTTTAATTCAATTTTTAGTTTCTGAAGCTTGAGAAATAGTTACTATTGGGGATTACTAATGGGGATCTTTCTAATTTGGTTTGACCAGTACTCTGCACAGCATTATACATGTAGCAGTTGAGCATAAACAGAACATTAGATGGGATTAAGTTAGAGATTTGAAGGATTTAAACCATTGTTGATTTACAAAATACTCCCTTGGCCACAAGCATCATTGTGGATTGAAATTTTTATATTTTCAATTTATTTGCTGAGCTTTTATTTATTCTGAAGGGTGGACTATCTATTTATTTAAGCCTAGGTAGCAGAATGGGCATGGTGAAGTTTCCTGTATTCTCCTAGATCTAAAGTCTGAAAACCCTGGTATATGGATTTGTTGAATTCATGTACATTGCCACATGGAGACCTGGTTTTACAGGTTATTGGAAGCAATGGCATTCCATACCTCAGTTTTATGAGGGAACAATGACTCATATATTTCCATTTCCCCCGTAATGGGAGGAAGTCCACTCATAACAATAATACAGCAAGATGCCTTCGTCTCCAACGACCTCAAGAGGCTCAGAGTTGTTGCCAAATTGATCGGGAGCTGCAGCATGCGACATTAAAGCCATCCGCATTGGAGTAACGGAAGAGAACCACGTGGACTCTCGTAAAAAGGACTTGGTTATATAATTTACTTCTGAGTCCCTCTCTCACACACACACACACACACACACACACACACACATATTTGGGTGTGTGTTTTACTTTAAATATTTTGGCACATTCTCTGCCTCAGGTAGCATAATTGTCAAGGTTGTTTGGAGCAGTGTACTGGAATTCAAAGTCACCGAACCAGGAATGAAGCACCATACTGATTTCATTTGAATTAAACATAACTGTACAATGTCTCAAAAAATGTTAAGTCAACTATGTTGTGTTTACACTGAGCAATTTATTCAGTCTGTGTCTCAGGTTTAGTCTCAATGTTTACCGAGAGAGCCAAAAACAACCGTGTCTGCCTCAGTATTTCCCCAGTTGTAGCAGACCGAGAACACAGTCTGCATTGAGAACTGGCTTGCCTACTTATTTATTTATTTGTTTCCTTTTGGCGAAAGCTGGACCTTTTGGACCAATGTGCCCTGTATTTCACTGAATTCAATTTTAATTTAATTTGTTTTCCCTGCAGCACATCTGTTTAAATATATTCTGTGGGAAAGTTAGACCGGTAGGATTTGGATGTTCAGTTTATAATACCCATTGATGACTTCAAGAAATGCCTAAAATGACTTTGCAATACCCTGCCATTTAATACTATCTTTTTGGGAGGAACCAATGTGTTTTTTTGTTAAACAGTGGTTTCATTATTCAAAGTGTATTTCCTGAATTACTGTTCAGTAACAAAACAATTGTACGTGTTCCATTATTGACCTTTTGTCAAGGAGATGGGGTTAAAACAACATGATGTAACAGTACTTCTACTATTTTTATTAATCCTAGTTGGTTTGCTGGGGTTGGAACAGTTTATTTGTTGTAAATACGTATGTATTGTTTTGTTGTAATGTGACAATTGTCACATTTTATGATATATTTAATTGTAAAGACCAATTGAATACATTTTATTTATTAAGATATTGTTTTGAAGAAAAGAACTACCTGTCAATAAAATATTTAAAAGAGATATTTCTTTCTTTAATTAATGTATATTCCTGCTTCTATCACCCCAAAAGGACAGTGAAGTGGTGTGAGTCTCGTTCACATTCTGTGTGCTACAGAATCTGCCAATTTATCTAATAAAAGTGGACAAACACATATGGTGGCCTATATCTGAAAACATTGGGGGCAACTGAATTAGTTTTTCACTGAATGTACAGAAAAAAAAACGTACACGTAGGCTTATACGCACTGATAACGAAATGTTAGAGAGTATAGTATTTTAGCCAATTAAGTATGCCATACCACATTTCATGTGACGAATTCCAAACAAAAATCAAACACACAGCTGCACTGTATGGTGGGGGAAAACACGTAAGGACAAATCCATTCCTTAGGGGGAAAAAGCTAAGAAACAATTCATTTTACAACATTCCTGCACTTTAGTTGCGCAGCCACAGCTAAACACCACCATCTCGTGGGCTGAATACGAATAGTATTTCATCAACCGTTTACTGGACAATTTTTGGAATGTTTGTACGCTTGGGTTTTAGTAACTATGACAACAGTGACGTTTTGAAGCCACTTGAACAGTACCTGGTGTCGTAGCAAACACGTTTTTTTCTAACATTTTAAGTGTTCATTCAACAACAAGATAAAGGTATATGGTTACTTTTTCTAGATGTATAAACATAAAAATAATGAAGTTTCCTTTTTGATGTAATGCCATTTATAGACGCTAGAGCCGGAGGTCTGACAGGGTCGTGCCCATTCTGTAATGCTCACTGTAATGTTCACTACACGATTTGCAGCCCACTAAATGGTCCACTGCTGATTGGTTAAAATGTTTCTTATATAAAGGTAAAATGATCTCCAAAAGACCAATACCAAGTCCTCTGGGCAGTATAAGAACTTTCAGGATAAAAAAAACAAATAAATCTCAACTGATTAAAATAGGCTTCATGTCATTTACAGCATTTGTTTTCTTTTGTTCTTTATGTGTAACAATTAAAAAATAATGATTTTGACCACAGAGGGTTTTTAAATTAAGAAAATAGCACGCCAAGTTCTTAAGGGAACGTTAATGACAGCCTTTCTAGCAAAAATCCCAGAAATGTTCTTCAAACATCCAGGTGGTCAGGAAATGACATTGTTACATCTAAATACAAATATGTACAAGCTAGGGTTGAACCACAACAGAGTAGAGTATATGAGCAGACGTAGAAATGTCCGTACTGGTGCAAATGTAAAGACAAAGGATCAAACATGACAGCACAGCAGTGATGCATTTGTATTCTCCACACTCTGGCCCTGGCCCCCAGTCATTGGCTGAACGGCTAGCAATGCAACAAAACTCTAACGGTGATTGGACCATAGACCGTATAAAAGGATTGAACACAAAACGTATTTGTCATTATGTGATCAAAAGAGATTGTGACTAGTTACAGTTAGCTACTTCACTCTAATAGCACTAATTGATCAGTTGTGAAAGGATCCTGAATGAATGCTCATAATAATGGCTCGCCGGCTAATTGCTACTAATAAAAAAGTTGAGATTCTAAAGTGGGGAGAAAAAGAGGAGGTAGAACATGTTTGCATATGTACAGTGCAAAAAAAAAAAAAAACAAAAGAACTTTTTAAAAAAAAAACAAAGTTGCATAAGACAGTTTGAGTAAACAGAATTTTTGACAGTTTTGAAGTAAGAGACATAAGACAGTTTGATTGGCATAACATAGTCCGAACCCGACCGAGCTCCGAATAGTAGTAGTAGTCGCCCCGCCCGAGACCCGACCCCGAATACCAAACCTTTTCCGTGTCCCCGAACCCGAGCCCCGACGCCCGACCGAGCAGTTAAGCGCTGACCGCCGACTTTTTTGGCACTCCCTTGCGCGCAGTTTGTGTTTACCATGGTGTTTGTTTGGTTGTTAGTTGTACAGCTTCTCTGTTTGGTGGTTATGTTTGGTCTGTTTTTATACATTAAATGAAGTCACACACACAATATTTTTTTATCATTTTATTTTTACAACATTCATATTTTATTTTCATTATTTTATTTTTTCATTTTAGATTTTTCACCAAAAACAAAGCTAATGTGACCATGAAAGTTTACAACCAGTAAGTATAGTATATCGTTACCCCTTCGTTTACTCGTTAATCGTTATACTCGTTACTCGGTTTATTTTTTCGTAATAATAATAAATTAATATTAAAAATTTAAATAAAAAAAACCCCCCCAAAAATCCCCCTAATAAAAATTTATAAAAAAATAATAAATATTTAAATATAAATATAAAAAAATAAAATAAAATAAAAAATAATAAAATAATATAAAAAATATAAAAATAGAATAAAAATAATATAAAATAATTAAATTTTAATCTTTTTCTCTACTTACACTTTTTTTTCTTTTCTTCTTTTTTTCTTTTCTTTTTCGTTTTTTTTTTTTTTTTTTTTTTTTTTTTTTTTTTTTTTTTTTCCTTTTTTCTTGAAAAAATTTTGTTTTTTGTTTCCTTTGTTTTTTTTTCCTTTTTTTTTTTTTTCGAAATGAAAATGCAATTTTTCGAATTGCATTCGCATTCGCATTCCAATCGCTGCACTCTCTCTCGTGCTCTCCGCTAGCTCGGCTCTAGCTTCGTAACTCGTAGCTCGTCGAATACTCGTGTCAAGTCTCACTCGTAGTTCAAGGTAGTACTGTAAAAAAAAAGTAAAATGTTCGTAAGTGTTCGCCCCGCCGTGTTGAGCCCGACCCCGTTTCCCAACCGACCCTTTCCACCCTTGAGTTTTTTTTTTTTTTGCTTTTTCTTAAAGAAAATTTTTTGCTTTCGAATTTTCTTTCCGATTGAAGACTCTTATCTCTCTTCGCTCTCTCTCTCGCTTATGAATGACTAGCTGAAAACTGAACACAGCTACCTATCCGTATTACTATACTTGCGCATACGCAGTGTGCGGATCTAGCTGCATCCATCTAATAACTTAAACATGCCTTAAAATATATCATAAAATATCATAAAGGGAAGGATAAATCAGGAAGGGGTAGGGGGGGCCGGGGCTGCGCAGGGGGGCGCCCTTTTTTGGCCGCGAATCAGGGCAGCAGTATAAGGGGGCTGGGCCTGAATGAATGAAATGATGAGTGCTCTGATTCACCACCCGGTTACCGCCCCCCCGCACACCCCAATATGTAATATATGTAAAAATTTAGACAACGCACAACCAAACACAACATGTTTAAGCTACTAAAAAAAAAAAAAATATAATAATAAAAAAATATAAAAAAAAAAAATAATAATTTTAAAAAAAAAAAAAAAATATAATAATAAAAAAATTTTTTTTTTTTAACTTTTTTTTTTTACAATTTGTATGTGGGGGAGGGGGGGCGGCGCCCCAGCGCCCTCTATAGGCCGGCCGCCACTGGTACAGTGGGTTCTGATACCTTAATCGAGAAGCCTCTGCCTCACTGGAGCTCATTTGACTACAGCAATGTCTTGTTGTCTCTGCAGAGAGCTAGGATCGATGGACTGTTGATGACAAACAATCATGGTGGTTAATTAACATCCTATGAGTGTCGATAAGAATAAGGCTTCTCAATGCAAGCAGCTCTCCATCTCTCACTCTATCTCCCCCATCTCATGATTTTAATGTAAGTATAATGTAAGTATAATGTAAGTATAATGCAAGTATAATGTAAGTATAATGGGTATTTTCTGTTGGAAGTTAGCAGAGACATTCCTGAAACCCCAATACTAGCTACATAACGTATGAATAAATAATACCGGCTTTCTGGTGACAACTACTATACAGCTATTCACTCAGGTACACAACCTCAGTCAGATATGATTATCACAACAATTCAGAAACATAACATAGTTGGTAGCTCTGTGTAGTTAAATTGCACCACTTTGGTACATTTGTGATTTGTGCAGGTCAGGGGTATGTATAAAAATAAAATGATGCATCTCAAATCATTCCTGTGACACCTGCACTTGTGCATGGATACCTGGCTACACCTGAAACGCATACACCTCCAATGCATTCACCCAAGAGTAAGACCTTATGTCCCATACCAGTACACATGCAACACAGCAAAACAGCAATAGTGCCGATCAGAAGAGAAACATATATGACTGAATATATATGAGCCTGTGAGAAACATAATGTGCTATTGGGAGGAGCAAATGCAACAATATGCTTCACATTCTGGAGATCGCCCAGGACCAATATGTTTAGTAGCCTACCCTGGATGATGCACGGCTGTAAATTAAAATCAGGCACTCGTACCTCGTCATACAGATGGAATCTAAGAACAATTTTCACTCAAGTTCGCTCAAAGCAGGCGTGCACTTTTGCAACAACCAGTTCGGACTGGAGGTAGTACCTTTTAGCAAGTGAACATTGCGAAAGTGTCTGTACTGTGCCGGTAGTGTCTCCGTGGGGACTGCTGTTGACATAAGGCTAATTATCACGAGCATTGTATTTGGACGGTCATACTTCAGAACAGAAGCGAAGGAAGACGTCGATTGTGGTTAACAAATGTAGCCGCTCATCAACATCATGAGTGACATAGGTATGTTAACTGTTTGTATACCCTATAGTTGTTTTTCAAATTAAATTGTATCAACATCGTGGTTATGCTGTTCTTATGAAAGTGGTGGACACATAGCAGATCATTTGTTTACAGCTTTTTACTTGGAATTACTTGGATCCACACAATGAAAACAATCGCATTTTGTCTTTTGGCAGTTTTCGATTTATAACACTTCGCGCCAGTGGTTTCGTGATTTTGCTTGGTCAGATAAGAGAAAATAATGCAGCTTTAAGGCAGAAACATCTCATACCAGATGACTTCTCTAAAATCTGCATGTGAAGTTCAGTTTCTATCGGCACTTCGGTCAAAAGAAACGTCCTTTTCAGAGATGTATGTGACAATGAACCAAAACCCATTGTGAGTTGTATTCCTAGCAGTGTCCACCAATGGAATTGCGTTCCCTGTCCCTGCACAGCTCCGTTGCCCCTAGAGGAGGATGAAAGAACAGGGGGGTTGGTTGTACTAACCATCTCGATGTGTTCTATAAAGCCTATGGTGTAACATCGCTGGGCGATAAAAGGAAATGGTTGTTTTGATCACATATAAAGAGTCACTGCTGGCTTAACTGGACACAGGACGACAGTACTCCACGGAGCCCGGAATGGCGTAGAGGGCCATTTAGAACAGGAAAAACAGGACTGTTGACTGATGGTGCAGGTTTGACCGTAGCTGTTCAGGGGGGGAGTTTACTTCAGATCCGGAAACTGGTAGGAGGTAGCTCAGCTTGCTAGCTGCACTGTAACATTAATGCCAACATGGCAGCGAGCAGTCAAGGCCCAGGGAACGGGAACGGGAAAGGGGTCGTGGAAGACCAGACACCCGGACGTAGACAGGGTGAAGGTAAGTTAAGGCAGCTCGACAACAGTCTGTTAAACAAACTTTAACAGAAATCCATGATAGGGTTTTGTCATCGACTGTCTGATTTCGGCTAACATATGCATAGTTATCTAGCTGGCATGTACGGAATACCACAGCTTACCTGCTAGTTAGCTAGCTGTTGTTACTAAGCTAACGCTGGATGAGCACACTGTCTGCTTTCTGTGTGCGCTCTCAACGAAAATCCATAACATTACATTGCGTGATAGTTGAATGGTAAACCATACAATGAATTGCGAAAGCCTCGCTGCTTGTGGGGTCTTTCGATATAATTTGCGAACAATAGACGGACAACTGGTCCTCCGTACCAAGTGGAGTGTATACTGCCAGCAAGCTATGCTAGCTAGCCAATACCCACGAAGGAACCTTCTCTTTCCAACTTTATTTTACTCTAATTAAAGATGACAGTCATAATACTTAATTAAAATGTAATCTCATCGAGGCGAAATGTTTCAATGTAGTTAGCTAACGTATGTAGGTAAATTAACGTTAGGCCCGTGGTATAATTTGGATAACATTTCCCTGCTAGCGTAGGCTAAGTTGACGGCGTTATGTTGAGTAACGTTTATGCTCGTGGATGATGGAACATCAGTTGCATCCTTAACCAGAAGATTGTTGGTTCAAAAAGTTAATAATTAGTATAATGAAGCTGCCTGTGTACAGGATAGCTAGTGTCGCCTACTTGGAAACGGTCATCTCAGTGGAGATTGGCTTCTCGACAAGAAGTACTCTAAATTGGAAAAGCAAAGTTGCTATTGGTGGTTTTTAAAGGAGTTTAACTATTCCCTGGGGGGAATTCTTGCGACAACGATTTTGCTTCTGAGCTGGCAGTGGTGACGTGTACTGAAATGAAATTTTATACCCGGCCTTCGAAGGTCGCCAGGTATACTTACCTACGCTGAAGGCCAGGTGTCACTGCTATAACTCCTATTGCTTTAATTACCTTTCATTTATGGTTTATTTGCTCAGCGGAAGCTGAAATTGCAGCTTGTTCCCCCTGCAGCACCATCAACTGAATATATATCATTTATTTATTATTTTTTGCACTGTGAAAATTTGTGGTCAGTATAAAAAGGTGTGTGCATGAGTGAAAGACACAGGCTGAATTTAAAAAAGAATGCAAATCTTGACATTTTGTTTGAATTTTTTTTTCAATTTTAGTTTAGTATTCAAAACGTCAGCTCTACGTGCTGTGCTGAATGTGCCTCCAGTTATCCCTAAATCGGTAGCAGTGACACTGTCACTTCACTTGTTCGGACATTTTAGTATTAGCTGAGGAGAGAAGTAGCTCATCATGATAAATAATTATATGTGTCTTAATTGCACTATTGAACATGAAAAATGCATTCTCGAAGCAACCTTTTTTCCAAGTGAAGTCCTGGCAAAGGTTGCCTGATCTTCAAGCAGATACTGGAGTATGAAAAACCCCATCACACAGATCCATTTTTTAATTGATCCATGGTTGTTTGTACTCGTTCAGAATGCACACCCTTAATATGTAGAGGAATCTATTGTGTCCCTATTATTTTATGCATTCACTTATACAAGCGTTTAGGACAATAATTTAGTGATGTAGGACAATAATTGAGTGATGTAGGCTATATAATAAAAGAATAAAAGACAAGAGAAAGTTGCTGAAGGATAAGCATGTGTGTGAAATGTGATGTGAATCAGAGGGTATGGTGAGCTGAAAGCGCGTGTCCTTTTAGAGTACACATTGTTGCTCTTTTAAATAGCCTGTAGTTTTCAGTTCACCAAAAACATGGTAGGTTCATGTTAGTGTGCTTGACACCTAAACAGTATTAAATCTGTACAGGTGCCTTTGGGGTCAGTTCTTAAGCAATGTAAGAACGTTGTTGAGACGTTACAGAAGAAGAGATGTTGTATCATGTCTCTCGGCTACAGGAAACAAGAAGCTGAAATACATCAGTTTGGCTGTGCTGGTGGTCCAGAATGCATCTCTCATCCTCAGCATCCGTTATGTCCGCACGCTCCCTGGAGATCGCTTCTTCACCACGTCTGCAGTGGTCATGGCGGAGGTGCTTAAGGTTATCAGCTGCCTTGTCATCATTCTGCTTCAGCGGAAAGGTGTGTTGCGTAACCGTGTTTGAAACGTTACTGAAATGTTACTGAAATGTATTGCACACACACACACACACACACACACACACACACACACACACACCACCCATAACAATCCAAACGGTCTGGTTTTATTTTTATTTTTAATACATATTCATCACCCATCTTTTGAGTTTGTCGCAAAAAGTTTTGACATTGTAAGCAGTTCTATCATATAGGCTATCATATAGATCAGAGTAGTGAACTACTTTCTTAATGCATACCAGCAAACAAGTGGCTGCAGTTATTGTGACAGCATTCTCTGCTGGTTTATAATAATAATATAATCATTTTGCACATAGTTCTTCTCTCACACTCAAAGCACTTTACAGTGATGAGGGGTAAACTCTCCTCAACCAGCACCTATGTGTAGCGCCCACCTGAAGCTTTGTGTCCAGCTGTGGCTTTTATCGTGTAGTCAATGTTTTAGTTGCTGTAGCTGAAGTATGTAGCACTGTAAAAGTTGTGTAATTTAATGATTCAACAGGATCACATTCATCTAAGCGTTCACGTCAATGAGTGAGATATAGCAGGTTACACTGGGTATACACACCTACACATGCACACAATCACACGGTTGGACACACCCAAACTGAGGCTTCTTTTGACAATGTCAGTATTAATCCCCTGATTTTCTCCCCCTCCCTCCCTCTCTTTCTCTCCCTCTCGCCCTCCCTCCCTCTCTCTCTTTCTCTCCCTCTCGCCCTCCCTCTCTTTCTCTCCCTCTCTCTCTCTTTATTTCTCTCTCTCTCTCTCTCTTTCTCTCTTTCTCTCTCTCTCTCTCTCTCTCTCTCTCTCGCTTTTCCCCTCTCGATCTCGATCTCGATCTCTCACTCTCTTTCTCTCTCTCTCTCTCTCTCCCCCTCTCTCTTCCCCTCCCTCACTCTCTCTCCACCTGTGTGACTGAAGGGAGTGTGCCAGACTTTATTGGACTGCTGTATGATTCCATTGTAATTCAGTATTGGGACACCCTGAAATTAGCCGTCCCATCCCTCATCTACACCCTGCAGAATAATCTCCAGTATGTGGCCATCTCCAACCTGCCTGCAGCCACATTCCAGGTGGGTTGCTCTTACCTGTGTAGTTTAGTGATCTACCCTGTCATAGGCCTGTCTTCTCTCAGTTTGAGCAATTAAAACAGACAAAAGGAAAGAATATACAAAATACACTTTTTTTTTTAGGGAGGGGAAAAGTAAAGAATAATTGCAGATGAGAATGTTTAAATGTACTGTAAATATTTAGCCTAATTAATGGAAAAAACAAAAGAAACGCAAGAACTCAGCTTTGAAAAGGAGCATAAAATTCACTGGTTTCACAATGTTGTGTGTTTTCTGTTGAATGTTCTGAAGGTCTTTCCCCAAATATTTACTCAATTGTATTTTTAATATACTTGTAATTTTGAGAATCTTTGGCAAGTTTTTTTATTTTTTTGTATCATTACACTTTTAAGAATTATTTTTTTCATTTTTTAAAATAATTTTTACTTACCCCAAAAGGAGATAAATATTCTGTTGGATAAAAACTTGTTTAAAAAAACATAGTCTTTGCTGTATCACTTGGGGTGGGGTCCATGCAGCCATATATCTATGATCTAATAATCACTAACTGAAGAGCTTTTTCTTCTCCAGGTGACATACCAGCTGAAAATCCTGACCACAGCCCTGTTTTCCGTGCTTATGCTACGGAAGACCCTCTCTCGGGTGCAGTGGGTGTCTCTGGTACTGCTCTTTGCTGGAGTGGCCATCGTACAGGTGGAGCAGGAAGGGAAACGGAAAGAGACCACAGTTTTAAACTCGAGTCAGAACTACGCCAAGGGGCTGGTCGCCGTGGTGATCTCCTGCCTATCCTCCGGCTTCGCGGGGGTGTACTTTGAGAAGATCCTGAAAGGCAGCTCCGCCTCCGTATGGATGCGGAACGTGCAGCTGGGAATCTTCGGAATGCTGTTGGGAATGCTGGGTCTCTGGTGGAACGACGGCCCCGCCATCGCCGAGAAGGGCTTTACGTTCGGCTACACGCCCATGGTGTGGGGCGTGATCTTCAACCAGGCCTTCGGAGGTCTGCTGGTGGCGGTCGTGGTGAAGTACGCGGACAACATTCTCAAGGGCTTCGCCACATCCTTTTCCATCATCGTCTCCACAGTTACCTCCGTCTACCTCTTTGGGTTCCACGTGGACCTCCTCTTCACTCTGGGCGCGGGGATGGTGATCGGAGCCGTCTACATGTACAGTCTGCCCAAAGTAGCAGGCCCCTCCTCCGCTGCTTCCACCATCTCCTCCGCCTCCTCCTCCTCCTCTTCCTCCGCCCACATTAGGAGCCATTTGTCCAACGGCGATGGAGACTCGGAGACGGACGCTTTCCTCCCCAAGTCAGTCCTGGTGAAATGAACAAATCTTGTTGTCTTTTCTGTCTCCTGTCCCTTAAAGCCCACCTCCCCACCCCCCCAGTGAACTAATTCTAACCCCTTTCCTACTTTTTTTTTTTCATCTTTTTCTTTTTGAACATTTATTTTTTTATTTTCTGAACTGATCCAATTTTTTATTTAAAATATAAAAAAAGTGAATAGAAAGGGTACAGAATCCCTGTGTTTTTACTACTGTAGCCACAACCTCTGGACTACTGTTCCCAGAGTACCCCACCCCCTCAGTCACTGCACCTAGACCAGACCATAATGCAGTCTGCCACCAGATATTTAGGCCTGTAGGCCTTCTTTGTGTTAGGTCTATGAGGTTTGCACAAGATGTTTGGACTATTTAAAAAAATTTAAAAAAAAAAAAAAAAAAGAAGGAAAATAAAAAAGACAACTGAAAGCATTGCTCCAAGCCTGTAAAGTAAGTATAGGGGATATCAGATGCATAGATGAAGAACTCAATTAAATCTTAGAGCCATGTGGCTTTATAATGTCACCATAATCTGCTCAATGCCTTTTTGTTTTGTTTTATACATATTGCTCACGGGTGTCAATATTTTTTTAAATGCATGATCTTGTGCACATCTATACTTACCTTAAAGATTGCCTTAATAATTTGTTTGATGTTTTAGGTAGTAAGTCAAACAAATTTTTCCTACCGGTAACAGTAATGCTATGTGTTCCATATTCTGTTATTTTTGGAACGCCTTACCAACGCATACAGCAAGTCTCAAGAAACTAACATCATTTCAAATGGAATTTTTTGCATTAATGTTATTAATATCTGATTTAATTTTCATGAAACTTATCAAAGCTTATTAACTAAATTTAGATCTAAATTTCTCGCATGTCACCTGCAGTTCTGTGTCACTGATATAATCTCTCGTATCCGTTTTCATTTTCTTTTCATTTATATTTAAGAAATGTTATACACTAAGTTGCAACAATATTTTCGTTCCCAATTTAACTACTTCAGTGGAGCTGCTGTTATTGAGAAATGTAGGATATGTACATGGGGACTATTTGCTCAAGTCAGTAGTTGCGTGGATACAATAAGTCCTCAATATTGGAAGCTCAGATTTATTGTACGTTAGCCAGTGATTCAGAAACATCCTCTTTTATTTGTTGAATTGTTTAAGACGACAGGTGAGTACATATTCATTTCTAAACTGCAGATGGCAGCTCGGGGTAAAATTCCTAATTTAAATAACAAAAATATATCATTTCTAAATTCAGTGCTTTTAGTTTTTTGCATATTCAAATTGGTGTCTTAGACTTTATGCTAAAACATATTAGAAAGGGCATTCTTTTCGGTAGTGTAAGTAAAAAAAATAATGTGCTTCTTTATATTGGATGAAATAAATCAGACGTGAGGTGATCAAGGAGACATGAAAACATGACCATAAAATGTGCCACAAGTCTAAGTTTGAGTATACTCGGCTGTAAGGACCAAGTTTGAGTATACTCGGCTGTAAGGACCAAGTTTGAGTATACTCGGCTGTAAGGACCAAGTTTGAGTATACTTGGCTGTAAGGACCAAGTTTGAGTATACTCTGCTGTAAGGACTAAGTTTGAGTGATAGTGCTGATTGGCTGATTTTGCAGCTGAAACTCATAAAGATTTATGTACAAAATTCATAGTTATGTTAAAGTTAGTTGACTATTGGTTATGGATGTTTATCATCACAAATTAGACAATGGTTTTGAACACATTTAATGTCAAACAATTTTCAAGTTGAGTTGTTTCTTAAAGTACTGGTCATATCTTCCTTTTGTATCATGAGGAAGAGTTGTGTGTAGAGCTTTAAACAAACAGCAACACAACTGTGTGTAGAGCTTTAAACGAACAGCAACACAACTGCTCATTCATCTGAAGTCAACAATAAAAACGTTTTACAGCAGTCATTAATCATTTTGTAATTCAACCAAAATGGTAGTCCTTTCAAACACCCAAGAGATATTCTGGGACTCTTTTTGATAATCTGAGAATGAAGTCCGTTAGATTTACTGCGTTAGCAGTACAGCTAATTATAAGTTTAGCCACATCAATAGCTTATCTAGGAATAGATCAGCGTTGTTTTGGAAAGTTCAATTTGCTTTTGTAACCTTAGTAATGGATTCTGTGATGCCATTTCACATCCACCTTTGCCTGTATGCTTTTAACATTTGCCTTGTCATGGTCTGAGCTTAATCTGAATTGTTTCCACGGGATTAGATAAGAGCTCTGGATAAGAGTGTCTGCTAAATGCCTGTAATGTAATGATTAGATTACTCTTAAAGTACACGGGTATAAAAGTATAGGTATAAAAAGATTTTCTCTTTGTATGCGGTACCTATTTTAATCGTTTATTTACTTTCCTTTTTTAAAAAAATAGCCCCGGAAAAACGAAGAAGCCCAGAGGAGTGGATTAGTTAAATAGCAGATGAGTGTCATGTTCTGTAGAAATAGTAATAATATATGTATATATATAATATGTATTATAGTTTTACTCAAACCGTTCTAGAGCAGCCCATGAAAACTTTGGTCAAATTAACTCTCCAAATGATTCAGCCTGAACGGAGTGATAACATTGAGGCAGTTACCATGGGTCTCTCTGTCATTAGCAATAATGGCACGTGCTGTGTATTCCACACAGTTCTGCTTGGCTGTAGTAAAAGACTGCGGAGAGAATGTATGTTATAGTTTTTATTTGCCATCTTAACATTTCATCTTTTCCCTTTCCCGTGGGATGTGTATGAATTGAAGGCCTCCAATTAATTTCCGTTTTTGTTTCGTTTAATTATTTTTGTCTTACGATTGCTTGTATTTTATGTTAAGTTAGCGTGATAACATTGCAGTATATGCGGTATAAGAGAACTCGATCACGGTTTTTTTTTGTGATCAGATATCACAATCCTCAAGGATGGACAAATGGCTGGCTTGAGGTTGAGAGCAGTCTGAAGGAACGATAGCATACTTGATTTTCACCGTTTTTGTTTATTCAATTAAACTGAATGTGATTTGTTTCCCCCTCTGGCTTTTGCAGGCCTAAGTGCCCTAGATGGTTAGATAGCTGAGGGACAGGCATTTTAATAACGGCTCCAGCTATGAAATAAGTACATTGAGGTGGCTACTGTCTGGTAAATGCTTTACCCTTTAAGGTGTAAGGTCATAAATATGTGATTAGAGTGTTCTTAACTGAACATTCTAATGCTGATGTAACAATCACTACTGGTAATTGAAAACAATGGAGTTCTAGAACGCTGACTTATCAAAAAACCTACTCTACAAAGGGTTAGTGTCACATACCAAAGGCTGCTGTTACGCCGTCGTGGTTTTTGTTTGAATCTCACAAAGCCATTAGTCGTTTTGTACTTTTTTTAGGTGGAGAGGTTGGCGTCTCTAGGTTTACATGTTTCCTGGGTGAAAACACAAGCATTACTTATTTATCCGTTTGTGCCCAAAACTGTACAGAAGGGACGGTGTAAGGAATTGGCATTGAAGAAAGAAAAAAAATATATATATCATTGTAAATATTAAAAATGACATGCTACGTTAAATAATAATATCTTGGAAGGAGGAGAAAAAAGGTATTGGCCTGATTTGAAATTGAGAGGAGTCAGGAATTTTGTGTTTGGTGGTTTTCAGATCAGATCTACTTAAACAATGCGTTTCACTTCTGTCTCATTGTTTTAAAAAAAAAAAATTAAAAAAAAGGGAGAAAAAGTTTTAAAATAGCAACTGGAAACTCAAGTAAAGGCAAGTAAATTTTATGCATAACAAGTAATTGTCATATCAGTCAGCTGCTGTCTAAATAGACTCAGTTTGTCAGGAGAAGGTTCTTGATACATTTGATACGATTGGAATCGAATCAAGTGATAACTGAATGAATATAAAGGGTAATATAATATGTGTGTGTGTAATGACGAGTTGCTCCTATATACTCTAAACAACGAATGCACAGGAGCATTGAAGGAAATGTACCAGAGGTATCTGATAATGTGGCCCATGAGTGTGTAGCTACTGTACGGGTTAGGAGACTGTATTAAAACGTTGGGGGAACAGTTGATTTGTGGGCCCCGCGTTGGCAGCGCGGAGTGGGGTTTGACTTTAAAACTTTCCTTTATTTTTTTATTTTTTTAAGTCTTGGTAATTGGTAATGTTTTGTGTTTTCCTCTTTTTTAAAATTGTATGTGGGATTAACTGATTTCAGTGCACAAATTGAACAAAAATGAAGTGAACGAATTGTGCGGAAGTACTACAGAACAGCAGCTGCTGTGTGCTCGGCAGTGTGTGTGTGTGAAAGGTGCAGAAGTAATGAGATAAATGAATGTGACCCAATACTGGACTATTTGATGTGTGTTTAGTCAGATCTATATGAATGACATGATAGGACTATCTACTCGATTGAACCGAGGCTTTGAAAGAAGATCTGTTCCTTTTGATTTTGTGTAGCACACCATAATAAAGCCTTCAGATTTTTTTATATGGACTTCAAGGCAAATGCTTATTTTCTGTGGAAATACTGAATATAATGCAGTACAAATGTGTGAAGAGAATTGTAATTTAATTGCTTATAACCATATATTTTGTATCTATCAAAGAATGTTTTAGTATAAACTGAGTGAACTATGAGAGGGGCTTACAAGTTGTTGACTGGAAAATGATCACCCTTTCCAACTCTAAGTACTCATTTTTGTTTATTAGTGCTTACTAGCAGTACATTGGTTGGCTCTTTATTCTACTGCCCCGGGTCTTGATGGAGACACAACACTTTCTATTTACCTGTGAAGGGTCATTTACTTGGATTGTGCAAAGACATCAATTCTTTATATTTGCTGGCCATCAGCATTTGTTTTCTGGCCGGTTTATACTAATGTAAATATCACTGATGGTGTTAACCAGTATTTGCCACCAGTAAACTGAGTACACCCTTGGATTAAGCTGAAATGTCAATCAATTCCAGCACTGATACATCCGATTAGTGTGAATGAACAACGTTTGAGTTATGAAATGCTCAGAAGCTACTTGCAGTGAAGTCTTATAGTGACATGTAAATAGCTTTCGGACCTCAAACCTTATCTTCCTCAGCTTTCATTGAGGGTGGAGTTTAAAGTCACAGACAGCAGAGTGACTGGCAGAGGACTGATGAGTGCTTTCAGAGAGATGTCCAGGCCTGGTTTTTGCCCAGTTTTCCTTCTGTTTCTCTGTGCAGCGTCTTTGTGACAGTTCTCTGTAAAAAGCGCCATACAAATAAAATGTAATTGAATTGAATGGTAAAGAAGTAGATGTGACGCAACAAGATGCAGGACAGGGGAGCCATAGAAGCCATAGAATAATTTACTAATTCTGATTAGTAAATTAGGTTTTAGTAAATCTGATTTACTAAGATCTTTAGTGTGTGCAAAATGCAATGCAATAGCATAACCAATGATTGGTGCAAAAAAATAAAAATCTAATCATTGGTCATGTTATTGTTTTTGCGTGTGCTAAAAGGTTTTGCACACGCTAAAGGTCTTGGTAAATCAAGCCCCTTGTGTCTCCACGCCTAAAAACTGACTGATTGCATTTCTATTAAATATGTGATCATGAATATTTTGAAGACAACTGAGAATGTCCAGAGTAATACTTGGTAATTTTGTTTCAAAATGTATCTTTGTCAAACTTTCCTAGCATAAGCTGGATTACTGCTAGCCCTATTTACACTGTCCAAGAAGATTTATTGTCATACTTCATCTTGAATACATATGTTTATTGATGATTAATTTTGAATACATATGTTTATTGATGATTTGATAATTCCTGTGGTGTTATCCTTTGTGGTTTTTCATTTTTCTTTACTCATTTTCAACACTAAGGTTTCATTTGTACTCAATGGATTTTTAAATGACTTTTTAAAGTACTTTTTCTTCTATATATGTTTTATTTACAGAGAGAATGTTTTTTCTTTGGTATGTTTTTAAATTAAATATTTAATTTTTAATTTTAAGAAAATACATGTGTGTCTGGCTTTTAATAGTGGGATGGTATTATAGTTTGTTGTTAACCTACTAGGAAGAAAAGAAGATTTCTTGATTTTCTTTTGGTTGTGATGTTCACTTTGTACAACACTTTACCTGTGGTAATCACTTGACCTGTGTTAATAACTTGGGAAATTCATTCAACCAAACAAAGAGGGTGTGAAGCTCTGATTCCTTCCAGCTTCATGTTTCTCAGAACTAAATTGGCCAATTTGACTGATTGATTATGCAATTATCTCACCTGATATGGATTTTAAGGTGAAAACTAAAGCCCAGGTTTAGCGACCCCCCTGTTCTATTACTACTTTTAGCTGCAGTGTTTGCAAGTCAGGGGGAAAAAATTAGTCACGTTCTGGATCTAAAAAATAAAAATGATGATCAGAAGGCTTTAAGGACGGTTTTACCATCGACAGCACAGATCGTGAGTGCACCTGCTGTCTTATCACAGAAGTGGACCGTCTAGTTATCTAACTCTGAACGAACCGACACTAACAGCCGTTTTTCTACCCAGTCCAGTCAAACCTGTTTCAATCACACAGTCTACACGCTGAGCTTGGAATTTGACACACAGAAAAGTGAGTTTCACTGGTAACACGAGAAAATAACTTTACATGGTGTAAATGTTGCCTGACTTCATTTTGGCAGGTTGGTGACATCAGGTTTTTATTGTGGGCGAGTCACTTATGCATTGTTTGAAAACACCTGCTCATTGACTCTTTCCTCACACAATACAAAGATTTTCTTTCACTTGAGAGAACTGCTCATGTGCTGTGACATTTTGCTGAGGATATAATGACTGACTATTTTGTGTGTTGTTTTTTGTTCTGCCTTAGGCTCCAAGGGAAGGAGAAGGGGTGTTAACGCAGTCCTAGAGTTCTGAGTGTGGCTTTGACCCAAGATTCGTCACCGACCATTCCACTCCCATGCCAAAGAGTGAAATTAATTCATCTGACATTGCGTACCGCCTTCAAATAATTGTGAATCCAAATGTACACACACACACAAGGCTCATGCAGTGTTTCAAATGGACAATGTCCAAAAAAGGATTTGTCATTATGATGTATAACAGAAATAATCTGACCTCTTTCTAATGCACAGATGGACAGAAGTGGGCATTGAAAGCATTGATATGTGGTTGCCCGTTTTTTTTGTTTTCACTGCCAGAGATTGACACAGTTTACCTTGGATTTTGTTTTGTTTACCTATGAAAAAAAGAAACTCCGTTTATAACCTTTTTTGGTGTAGAAGTATTTGGGGTCTTATGCTGCCTTATTAACTTTGACACTGAACTGACACTTTAAGATATGTAATGGTAGTTGACTGTAATGTCTTTGTGTTATACAGAATTTCAAAACATTTTTTACAGCAAGTGCAATTGCTTTATATATGACGTATTTGTTAATTAACTAATACGGTATGTCTATTTGTAAACCATACAACTAAGTCAGTATTTAGCTATAAGTTTGTGTTTCGATTCATTGATCTCCTTTATATAGATATAGCTTTTTATAAACACAGTTTGCATGTAAGGTACAACAAGCCTAGGGAGGGTGCAACTTATTGAATTGTAAGCATGTACTTTTAAATTCGTTAGATAGCCTACTTAGGTTGCATTTGACATTTCTTCTCTCGTGTTACTTATTGTTTGATGTTTGCCCATTTTTTATCCTGAATTACACTGATCTTGATGCATTTCATACCTAAGGGAGCACGGCTGCTTCGGGCCACCTGCTGATAATGACCGCAAGACAAAGACCTTGCAAGATAAACACTCTCCTAAACACTATAAAACAAAGGTTAAACCAGCTATTGTAGGGTTGGATAAAGACGGTACTATTTTTAGTGCGTATTCAGTATTGCCAGGTCTCCCTGTACATTGAACTTGTCTAAGGGAATGACTCGATTAACAAGCATCCATGTTCATATGTTAAAGTTGAAGTCATTCAAATTTTAGAGATATTAAATGTGTGTTTTTATACTAATATCACATAAGCTCTGTGTAGGCTTTTATAAGGTCTTGTAGTTACAAAAATAGTTTCATTTCAAATGTATTTATTGGTAATGACACGGTAAAAAGTTTTTTTCTAATATGTCAATATATTTAGAGTTACATTTTTGGTACTTAAGGATGTAGACTGAATAGCCCATTTAATATAAAATTTATTGTAAATCAAAATTTCACAGCTTTACCCTTTACCAGCTTGTGAAGTTCATTGACGTGTGGGAGTGCCTTGCCTCGTTTTTAAATGAACTGTACACTTGTCCAAAGAACAAGTTTTAATTTTACACAGTAACATTTTTCAGGCTTCTACTTTACTCAGACAATATATATTTATTATATGTTACCTTTGTAATAATGTAATTAAATGTACTTTTCATTAAACATCACTCTTGTTTGTAAGTGGTCCTTAAGTTTAGGGTCATTTGTATTTTCTGACTTGTTAAAACCTGGGCTGCGTTCAAATCCAATTGAACACATTCCCTTCCCTTGCACTCTTCCCTCGAGGGAGCCATCTTGTGACGAAATTTGCGACGTGAAGGGAGGACACGAAAAATAAACCAAAATGTAACCGAGTTGAAATGTGACCGCCCACTTTTTCTGTGTGGAGCATTGCATTGTGGGATTCCCATCTTGCTGGAAGCTTGCATTTTATACCCTTGGTGGAAGGGAGGGAATATAATTACTCCCTCTCCTTTCTAAAATTGGAACCAAATCCCACTTGGGGCTGCCCTATTTTATCCTGCCATTTTGGGGATCCCCCCTTGAAGCAAGGGAAGGGAACGACAGGAAGAAAGCATAAAATTTGTATCTGAATGCAACATTGTAGTTCTATCTTGCAGCACCAAGGGGTTGATGGAACACTTTCTAAACTTATTTGTTAAACGATCAGCACACTGCTGTGGGTGATGGAAGAATGGTGTTATCATTACACCACAAATGGACAGCTGTCATTTGCTTTTCTCTTGAACTAGTCAAAGTGTTTTGCTCTTCAAAAGAGAATTATTGGTTCAACTCATTGAATTGCGGGCAGCATATGGAAGCTCCGCCCTTTTTTAGTGTCGCGATACTTCATTCTCCGTCACTGCAGTGCCTTTTTATCATCTCAATTAAACTTAATTACCACAGGGGTGTCCAATCACAGGAGGTAGAGCGGGTCGTCTGCTGATCGCAGGGTTGGCGGTTCGATCCCCGGCTCCTCCTGACCACATGTCGAAGTGTCCTTGGGCAAGACACTGAACCCCAAATTGCTCCCAATGAGCAGGCTAGTGCCTTGCATGGTGGCTGCCGCCATTGGTGTGTGAATGGGTGAGTGAGAGGCCATTGTAAAGCGCTTTGGATAAAGGCGCAATATAAGTGCAGTCCATTTACCATTTATCTAAAAAGGTTTCTGTTCCAGCACAGCTCTACAAAACCTGATTCAACTAATGAACTAATCCTTTTCAATCAGGACCTTGATTAGTTAAATCAGATGTTTTAATGCTCAGCTGGAAAGAGTCTCCAAAAATTGTTCTAGGTTTTTAAACAGTATTAAGCAAGTAAATGGTAAGGACATTAATCCAAGTGTACTTCACTACATATGTAGGCTATGTGTGGATGTATCTTTAATTTGTTGTGATGACAAATAAAATGATACCCTAACTATAACATTGTGTCCTATTATTCTGTATCTTTGAGCAAGAGATGACTCATTTGTCTTAGTAAAATTGTTGTAAAAATTGGCTGATCTCCTAAATAATAATGTTGTTCAAATTCAAATTGGATGTCTTGTAATTGGAATACATTTAAAAATATATAGATTCATAACATGTAGTATACAATAACTGTGATTTAAATCATCTTGATGGTATTATTCTTTAATTGGCCTAAAAATCTAATGCTGTAAATAAGGAGCCCGTGGCAACACTTGATGATAGTTATAATAGGACAGAACCAAAAATATTTAGGGCTAATCATATTTTAAAAATGCAGGCATATATGGGTCATATGAGCCAATGTGGTTATCGGGCACCACTAAACTCAGTCAGCTTAGCTGCAATAAGAAGCAAAGCTAACACCACTGTAAGAGAACCAGCACTGTTACAGAGGGAACAATTCACAAACATCCATCATTGGTAATGAGTGAGGGAGCGCAATTGCTCGCAGAATTTCAGGACTATGAACATAACTTATTTTTTTACTGAAATTCCCAGTGCAAAGAAGGTAGTAACAAGGTCAGAGGGGCCACAACCATGCCTCTATTATGCAGAAATATGTTGAAAGTTTTGATTCCTGTTGTGTGTCTGTGTGTGCATACCTGTGATTTAAAATAGATTTTACTTTAATTTACTGCTTGGAACATCTTGTGAGTTCCATGAATCATTGCTACAGCTCTCCTATTGAGCTAATTTGCACAGGAGATGGAAACTAAGATCCAGTCAAGTAAATCACAGTTGATAGATATCATGTTCCTAGCAATCTGTTACACAACACACAGCAGAATAGTAATGGATAGTTTATATCATATGCATAATGCAGATATAATGTATAGAAAATTCAGTTCTATAAAACATAGGAAGCAGATGGTAATGAGAATTGTAAGGTATGAGCTAAATT
The DNA here is from genome assembly GCA_022702515.1 of Ilyophis sp. 1 JC-2022. Lineage (NCBI taxonomy): Eukaryota > Metazoa > Chordata > Actinopteri > Anguilliformes > Synaphobranchidae > Ilyophis > Ilyophis sp. 1 JC-2022. Next base: position 53,565,678 of record CM040402.1, read on the forward strand.
TGCTGTACTATAAAAAAAATGTAAACAATTTATGAGAGTTGATCTTGAGCAAGAAGAATCCCCCATAGAACACAATCATGATAAAAAATATTCCCACTTTTTCACGATATCAACCAAACCTTTAATGACTATTCCTTCTATGGTAGAATTCAGATGCAAACTGATTTTGGCAGAAACTGGGATATATCATAGAGGGATATATAAATAATTATTTCAGTGCACAATTTTGAGGTTTAATGCTGGCACCTCCTGGCCACTTGCATGCAGCACCTTATTTGTTTTTCCTTGTGCAACACGGAACAGGCTCCGGGTACCACCAGAGCCGAGTGCCACTGACTACAGAATGGCTGATTTGCTCTGTCAACGGACCTAGGATCAGTTTGCCCATCCCGGATGTTAGCTATCACCAACACCAACGATTTGACATACAATTTTATTCTGTTCCAGGATCAGCCATTAGATTTCCTAAACTGGGTTGAGACTACGGGGACAACTATGACGAACTACAACAAAAAAACTATGACGAACTACATTTCCAATTGTATTATCTCTTTGCTGCTATTCGAAGATTAGCTACGGTTCATACGACCGAATAGTTATTATATAGTTCTGTGGTTCATACAGGTTAAGCGCAAAGGTTTAGGTACGTACGTAATTTACTGTGATATCAATAGTAGTAGACACCATCGAGTTCAGTTGTAGAGCTAGTTTGTTCATATCTACGGTAATTTGAGTCTCTGTGGTTGGAGTTGTTTTTCAGAGTTGAAAGTTCAGACAGCGATGAGTTGGCCTATGCAAACAGGAAGTAACATAGTGTAGAGAAGAAAGGTTTTGGATTATCTTCTGTGTGCAACGAAAGTAAGTGGTAGTTGATTTTATTGAAATCGTGAATAATTTCATTGCAAATTTTGTTTGAGCTAATATTAGCAAAGTAGCTCAAGCTAAAATAGCCTAGCGTTATTGGTGTTGTTTCAAGGGGGTGTGTTAGCTGACTTGTGTAGCTTGTACCTCAAAGGCTTAGAGCCCGCGACACAAGCCAATATGTATTAACGATACAGGACTTGGTCGTTACCAGATTGTTTTAGAAATGGCTAGATACTGTACAAGCATGTTAGCTTGTGACTAGCTAGCTAAAACGTTTAGATTTTTATCATAGGTGTCTATGCTGATATATACTGTAAGAAGTTAGTCTTAGCCATTCTTGAGCAGCTAAAGCATACAAGAACAGCTTATCCAGTCTGGCAGGCTAGCTAGCGAACGCCATTTATTATTATCTGGTTTAACGGTATTAACGTTAAACCGGAGATTTTATAGTATCGTACTCTTATGTGTTCAGTGGTGTAACGTTAGGTAGAAAACCAAAATAAATCAACGACAATTGTCTGGACACTTCTTGAATTAAGTAGCGTTTTCGTTAGAAGCTAGATAACAGCAAACATTTTCAGCTGTGGCAGTCATCAGGACATTCATTGCGTATTAATTTAGCATTTTGGTAGTTGACTGGCTTAGCTCGTGCTGCTAGTTGGAAGTTTCTGGAACGGTATGATTGAAGCCAGCTGGCTGTATGCTCGAGCATGGACATTGTTGCCTATACATGCGCATGCAGCATTTTCGTAAATGTTCTTCTCAACTATTTTAATTTAGCAAATAAGACAGAAAAAAAAGTCGAAACATTGGTTTATGATGTTATTTTATGCCGAATAAGTAATTTACAATCGAAGGTATGGGGACTGACCGCTATCACATTTTTGGGTATCGATCTGTATGGCAGGATATATTTCCCTGCAATGGCTGTGAATATTGCTTCTCATATCGCTATCGCAGTAAATTATAGTCCGCATTTGACTTTGATTTTTGCCTATTGGGGTCATCCAGGAATGGTTGAGTGGCATGATCTCATTCTATGTCTTATCTGTGACCGAGGGCTCTCTCTGTTCTGCTGAGAGAGGACTAGAGAAAAAAATCTGATAACCGGTGGTTCGGGTGCTGGTCAGCAAGATTACATTTGGAATGTTTACTGATTGGTAGTTTAAAAGTTATTCCTGATTCAGCACCACTGTATAATTGTTGTCAGGCACAGGCTGTTGAGCCCTGCAATATATCAAGAAGGTGTCCAGTATATTGATTGCTCTAAGGCAGGAGTTTTCAACCTTTTTTTGATCCAGTGACCCTGTGATCCCGTGGCCATAGGAGTCACTGGTGAATGATGAGGTGGAAGTTGCTCTGCCAATCATCAGTTACTGTACAGATCTCCACATAGAATAGAATAGAATAGAATAGGCTTTATTGTCATTGCACAGTTCCCCATACAACGAAATTAACAGTGCTTCAGCTGACAGTGTGCAAAAAAAAAAAACGTAATAAAAAAAAAAAAAAAAAAAAAAAAAAAAAAACAACAAACACAACAAGAAGATATACACACATGACGAGGAACAAAAACATAAAATAAAATACAAATAAAATACTGCTGAGGTAGTAAAAAAAATATTGCACGTTGATATTTTGTATTGCACAGTTAATGTATTGCACTATCGGAGAAATTAACGGCTGCTGCTGAGATTGTTTAGAGCTGCAGCCGTTTGAAGGGTTTGATGTTTACATCTGGAATGAAAGGTTTTACGAGTTATAGTACAGATCTACACATCTGACATGAAAGGTTGAGAAATGGCACTTTAAAAAAAAGAAAAAAAGAATTGAGTACACAGTCATCTGATGATATGTTTTTCATATGCAATGAAACCGATGCCATTAGCAAACAATCTGAAACTCAATTTGGAAAAGAAGCATATAAATCAATGTTTGCTTTTCACAAAGTCAAAGACCCGACAGGAAAAAAACTGGCTACTCTCATTGCAGCAAATGACCCTGACCAAACCCAACAAGGGACTGCTTAAAAACAAACCACCCTACCTTGAATTAATTAATACTTTTTTTTGTTGTATTTTTAATACCTGTTCTTGTTCATAGGATTATAAAAACAGCCTAGTTTTACTTAATTTAAGCTGAGTCTTAACTTTACTTTTAATGGTCCTGCAATCTTCAATGTTTTCTCCTACTCCACCCTGAACCCCGGATGCGCATGGTTTTGACCATTTTCTTTTCTTGCGGGGTAAATGGGAAGTTCCATTTTAAAGTAAGCCATGTCTGATTAGCATGACCATACAGGACTGTATGTTGGCTGGGCGAGTGGAGAGTGCAAGAGGTCTCTGCTCCACTCGCATGTTAAGCTTGATGGTCTGAGATGGGTGGATTTTATTTTATTTTTTTTAAATAAAGAATAAATAAAAATTCCCCTCTTCCACCTGGTGTAAGATGCAATGAAATCTTTCAGTTTATATTAGGGCTTGATACATACTTATACCCCTCAGTGCCAGAAGGTGGCACTGTTGCATCACTGTGCCCTGAGCGCCGATGAGGTGCATTCAGAGACAGTTTTAGCAGACTGGTCAGGTGCTATCATTAGCCGCAACGCCCATAGAAATGCGTGGTAGCGACAATTGACAAATCTTCCATTCATTGCGAACGCCCGCGCTATGGATTGTGGGTAGTTTTGCTGCAAAGGATTGCTCAGCCTGTTGCCTTACTATGGAAGTCAATTGGGAACATCATTAAGGGCTCTATTTAAACCCTGATAACAACGATTGGACATCTTTTATTACCATTTTTCTTCTTTTTGCATGAATAAACTTCAATGCCTCAATGTATGGTGAATCATGAGGCGTGACAAATAATATTTATCCAGCTAAAAAAAAAGAGTTTTTGCCACTGAAACATTTTTGCAACAGAAGACCACGACAACTCCCCACAGAAAAGAGTGTCACATCCCGAATTCCAGTGCATTATAGATATGATTGAGCATGGTTACTTTATAATATTTTCAGGGTAAAAATCCTGCAAAGTATGTTTTTAAATGCAAATGAAAAAGATGTAAAGTGTAAATATGGAAAGCTAATGGTGCCAAATCTTCTTTAAAAATACGTCTCCACGTTTATTTATTTTTTTACCTATTCAGTGTCAATGAAATGCGGTTAAATCTTATCTGGATAAAATCTAGATACATGTCGTGTGAATCGACCAGCTGTTCATGTGGTCTTTGGCGTGGTTTTGAGCGCAACAGTTATACTTTGGTTTGGATGTGCTCCCCGTAGGTTTCTATTGGTGTCGCTGTTGCTACGAAGAACATACTCTAAGGTTTGAGTGGCCTATTAACAGCAGGAAGAATACAGACCTTGCACGCCATTCTCACTCATCTAGAGCGTGCCGTACTACACTGTGATTGGTGAGCCGAGGTAATGCATGCATCTAGAACAGGGGTTCCCAAACCTTTTTCTGTGTATGCCGGCCCCCCTGTGTATGTTGGTTTTCGTTCCAACCACCGTTGCCATCCCAGAATTTTTATAACTTGTAAATGTTTCCTAATTGGGTGCTTTTCATGTTTAGAGGAATTATTATGCCACATTATGTCAGAAATAGCTATGCATGCCATGTAGAATAAACTCCCCATGTTCACGTTGTGCTTATTGTGCTATATTGCAACAATTACATAAAACATAATAACTGATCAAATTAAAGAGTGAAATGAATCAATAGGCTCCTAATTAGGTTGTTGAACACGTGTTTAACTCATCATTTTTTTTAAGCTTATTAACTCAATGCAGGTTTGGCTCGATCATTTGCTTTGTGTTTTAATTATTTTATATCTACCAAATGGTTAGTTTTAGTGGCCATGTGTTCACACTTTCACCAATTAGGAGCCTATTGATTCAAATCAGTCTTTAAATGGATCTGTTAAATAATTTTCTTATCTTTTTAAAATATTATAATATTTATATTATAATATAATATAATGTGGCTTAAGAGGGTAAATAATTCCTCTAAATATGACAAGCACCTAATTAAGAAATTGACAGCTTGTTAAAACTCTGGGATTGCAACTGTGGTTGCAAGGAAAACCAGCATACACAGGAGGGCCCCAGGACAGGTTTGGGAACCCCTGATCTAGAGCATGACGTACTACACTGTGATTGGTGAGCCGAGGTAATGCATGCATCTCGTTTAGTGTAGAGCGTACTGTGTGCTTCTTTGAACATTAACTGAAAAAATCAGGCCTGAACCTCCTCTCTTTTTGGGGGCTCAGGCATGGTTTTCACCAAATTATGGCAAATTGTCCCTTGTCACACTGTCTCTGTGTAAGGACCAGATTTTTGCACTGCGAAATATCATAGAGCAGTGCTTAGAATGGAATACACCCCTCTACGTTAGCTTTGTAGACTTCAGGAAGGCCTTTGACAGTGTCCATCGAAACACTCTTTGGAAGATACTGCACTCTTATGGAATTCCATCAAAGATCATCACAATCATACAAACATTTTATGAACACTTTGCAGCGGCATCATGGGTAACACCCTCTCTGAGTGGTTTTCCGTCCAGTCTGGGGAGAGGCATGGGAGCATCATCTTCCCTATCCTCTTCCTCGTTACCATTGACTGGATCACAACTAACACCATAGCAGACAAACCCAGAGGCATCCAGTGGACTCTGTTCTCCCAGCTGGAAGATCTTGACTTTGCTGACTTCGCCAGGCAGGTTGGACTCAGCATCAACATCTCCAAAACACAAGTGATGTATGTAAATTCCACCCCTACAGCACCCATTCTTGTGACTGGGGAACCACCCAGTGGTTGTGTAAGACCTCACCTACCTGGGCAGCCTCATTAGTAAGGACAGCGGGGCCCAAAAAGACATCAAAGCAAGGCTGGGAAAGGCTCAGGATGCCTTCTCCCAACTCCGCTCCATCTGGTGGTCCAAACAGTACAGCCTCAAAACGAAACTGCGCCTGTACAACAGCAACGTCAAGTCTGTTCTGCTGTATGGTTCAGAGAGCTGGCGCGTGGTCAAAACAGACATGAGAAGGATGGAAGTTTTCCACAATGGATGCCTCAGACGAATATGCCATATCTTTTGAGAGAGGGCACGCCAGAGGGCACGCCAGAGGGCACGCCAGAGGGCACGCCAGAGGGCACGCCAGAGGGCACGCCAGAGGGCACGCCAGAGGGCACGCCAGAGGGCACGCCAGAGGGCACGCCAGAGGGCACGCCAGAGGGCACGCCAGAGGGCACGCCAGAGGGCACGCCAGAGGGCACGCCAGAGGGCACGCCAGAGGGCACGCCAGAGGGCACGCCAGAGGGCACGCCAGAGGGCACGCCAGAGGGCACGCCAGAGGGCACGCCAGAGGGCACGCCGAGATGACTGGGCCAGGTGCTAAGAATGGAGCAGAACCGGATCCTGAGAGTTGCCTAAGATGGACGCCTCCAGATAAAAGATCCTGGGAGGCCCAAAACCTCCTGGCGCAGAACTGTGACAGAGGAGCTGAACAAGATGAACCTGTCATAGGGAGAGGCGTAACGTGTTGCCAAGGACAAAATGCGATTGAGAGAGATCACTGCAGCCTTATGTCCCATAGGGGTTGAAAAGGTGTAAGTAAGTGCAGTGTCTCTGTACAAAGTGCTATACAGATTACATTTAATTGAATAAGGTGAATTGATCGCATTCTGCTGGTAACTATCCGTGTTCCGTAATGTACCACAGATGCATATCCTCTGTCTTGGGGTGGTGGGAAAATAAAATTAGCATTTGATTATTATGTATTGCCATAGGTAGCATATTTATTTATAATATTTGCCATTCATGCAGCCCGATTATTAGTTACTGAAGCAGTTCCAGGTCACAGGTCATGTACTTTGTTCAAGGTGCGAATGTCCCACCTCTACCTGTGTAATCATGGTTACAGACCCAGTTCTAATTCTGTGCTTCTAAAGCAGATAAACTATCATGCTTAAGAGATTGAAGCCCTTACCCCCCACACGACCTTACTTCAGAGGTTATTGTGCAATAAGTGTGAAATGTCTTCACTTTTGGTTACTCATCTTTCAACCTTGGGTTACTGGATGGAGGCCCTCTGTCAATCAATAACTTGCATACAGTGGTTCCCAAAGTGGGGGGCCATGCCCTCTAGGTGGGGCACAGAGAGACAACGGTGGGTGTGGTGACGATCGAGCGAGGGGGGGGAGGCGGAGGGGTGTAATATCAAAATCTAATTTAGAGACTTTCATAAAAGGTTACTCTACATTGAAACTCATTTTTCTTCATGGTAGCAAGGGTCTGGCCTGTATCTTTTGGTATGGACTGTAAATACATTTTGCATCACAGTGTCTGTGCAGCTAATGGCTAGCTCTAGTGCTCATGAAAAGTTGAAGTCTCAATTTCAGTGGTGTCAATGTTTTTTTTAAATAACCTTTTAAGAGTACAGAATATGTTTTTGCAGTGTCGCGCGGTCATTTTTAGGAATACCAGTTTTGTGTTTTGCGTAGTGCAGGGGCGCACAACAAGGGCCGATCTGTTTCAGGATTTTGTTCGAACTTCTGCTCTTAATTATTTAATTCGCTCAATCGTATCTTGATCTGATATTTGCATAAACGCCAGCTACAGCCGCTGACTGCAAGTGTATCCTAAAGATTTTACTGTGCTTAAGTACAGGAGTGAACCAGTGTAGTTTATAGAGCCGTCAGAAAACTACAACTAAGGGAATTGGTTGGAACAAAAACCAGCGTGCAGACCGGCCCTCCAGAATCGGAGTTGTGCACCTCTGACGCAGTGACACACAGAACTGTGTAGGTACATGGGAGGCCTCTCTGGCTGTGGCCAGGTATGTGAGACTGAGAGCGGGAGACAGTGAGCCCTGTATGACGCTGTTATGCCTTTCCCTCACAGAGCTCCCTGTGGTCAGAATGAGTCTTCAGTGGACGGCTGTGGCCACCTTCCTGTACGCTGAGGTGTTCGCCGTGTTGCTGCTCTGCGTGCCCTTCATCTCCCCCAAGAGGTAAGGACACGCCCCCCGACACACCGCAGTCCCTCCCAGTTCGTGGGCAGGCCGCTCAGTTCACCCCCCCCCCCCCAGCCTACTCTCCCACACGGCACGCCATTACAAAGTTAATGATAATTGATTGATTGGATTAAATTGCCATTATCGTAGATTTATATATTTATTTTTTGGAGGCAGGTAGGGCGTTAAGAATAGAAGCTGGGACGCGGAACACGTTGCTCCGTTTCTGCGGGGAAAGTGGGCGGGGCCAGCTGCGAGTAACGATTGGGGTGTAAGGCGATTTAAATCAGCAGGGGCGAGGCTGCTCAAAATACGGCTGCATCTATCGTCATGGATACTCGCATTCTCGCAATCAGCAATGCGCTATCCAGCTTCGGCAGGGATGTTTATAAACGAAGCACAGCTGCAGACATTATTTAAAGTGTTGTAACCATGCTCCCTTGCAACCTTATTTTTACTCTGGTGAGTCTTTCAGCTGCACTCTTCTTTGCAGAACCAGGGTTTTAAAAAAAAAAAAAAAGTTTTTTTTTTGGGCTATGTGGGTTGTCACGGCAATGGAACCATTTCCCTATTTCTTTTGTCAGATGGAGCAAGTTCTTCAAGTCTCGTTTGGTGAGGGCCATCATGACATACGGAAACACCTTCTTCATGGTTGTCATGGGGATCCTGGTGTTCCTGCTAATTGGTGAGAGTGGCTCCTGTTCGCGTGGCTCCTGTTTGCGTGGCCTCGAGTTGTTCCGTTAGTGGCGCGCATCGTCTCCATGTCGTCGCTGACAGGTTCACTGCTGTTTGTGTTGTGCACTCAAAGATGTGTTAATAAATCTACTGTAATGTCTTGCAAGTCAGGACATGCCAGCACCTTTAGGCCCAAATCAAACAGTGGTGCGATACTACTGGTGTACAGGTAGGACTGCCCCCCACACACACACCTACCTTTCTCTGGGGCCACATGTATAAACAGTGCTGAGCAGAAAAATGCCCTCAGAAAGCCGCGTAAGCGAGTTTCCACACAGAAATTCAGATGTATAGAATAACACGTGCTGTGAGAATCTGCATACGATGGACACCATACGTACACAATGTTTGGAGTCTGTGTGATATGGCGACACTGTGACCGAAAGGCAGAGGTAGAAAATGCGAAACTTTTTTTAAGCAGATTTCTGACTTTCAACCTGAGCATTCTTTTACGCATTTTATACGTGTGCGTGTGCGTGTGTGCGTCTCTCTCTGCAGACGCGGTCCGGGAGGTGAGGAAGTACAGCGTGACAGACGTGGTGGACCTGAACAACAACCCCACAGCTCTGGAGCACATTCACATGAAGCTCTTCAGAGCGCAGAGGAACGAGTACATCGCCGGCTTTGCCCTGCTCCTCTGCCTGTGAGTGGCTCCTCTCTCCTCTCTCCTCTCTCCTCCCCCCGTCAGCGTTCCTCAGGCCTGATGGCCTGTTGTGGGCGGTTATATAACAGCAGGGTGGACGAGGCCTTGATTCCCGACACCGTTCTTGCGTGCCGCGACATGTTTGGAATGCCCAACTGCGTTTTTTAGGTTATTGTGATTGCTCAAACTTCTTCTGCCGCTTCAGGGGGGAACAGGCTACCTAACATGGGCGCCCTCCAGAATGGCGGTCGCCAACTGCCACTTCAGCTGTGCGATCAGTGTAGCCGCTACGCTACACGCACAGCTGGCGCTAGCAGATTGCAGGCACCTGTTGACCACGCCGACCTTTCTGGGGATCTCATCCGAAAATGACCAGCGTTTGTTTAAGCCCGGCACTAAGACACCTGATTTAACTAATTAACTTTGATCGTGGTCTTCAATCAAGACCTTGATGAGTTGAATCGAGTGTCGTAGCGCTGGGCTAAAACAAAAGCCTGCACCCTTTTTGGATAAGTTTGGACACCCCTGTTCCACTGTGTGATGAGCTGAGAAGTATCCTACCGAGTGGAATCTTCTGTCCCTGGGCTATACTTGGCTCTGTTAGCTAAGTTTGCTTTACCCTGCAGATGGGCTCAGTTAGCTAATTTAGCTTCACACTGTAGGTGGGCTCAGTTAGCTAATTTAGCTTCACCCCTTAGAGGGGCTCAGTTAGCTAATTTAGCTTCACCCTGTAGAGGGGCTCAGTTAGCTAATTTAGCTTCACCCCTTAGAGGGGCTCAGTTAGCTAATTTAGCTTCACCCTGTAGAGGGGCTCAGTTAGCTAATTTAGTTTCACCCTGTAGAGGAGCTCAGTTGGCTAATTTAGCTTCACCCTGTAGAGGGGCTTGGTTCGCTAATTAAGCTTCACCCTGTACATTACATTACATTAATTTAGCAGATGCTTTTATCCAAAGCGACGTACAGGAAGTGCATACAGAAGGTCATCGAAGTAACTACAGAACTCTATTCTAAATATTATAAACTTGAATACCTTGAATACACAGTTCAACAAGAACACATACCATGAGGTCCTAGATAAGTATTAGTCCAGGTGGAGTCTGAAAATGTGCATTTTCAGGCCACGACGGAAAGTAGGCAGCGTTGGCATGGAACGTAGGGGAATGGGAAGTTCGTTCCACCACTGGGGAGCTAGGGTGGAAAAGCTCCGCAGTCGGGACGAGCAAGTGCCATTTACACGGAGGGGGGGGGAGTGCAAGTCGCCCTGCAGTAGATGAGCGAAGTGGTCGAGCAGGAACATAGTTCTGGATGAAGTCCTGCAGGTAGACAGGGCCTGCCCTATTGGCTGCAGTGTAGGCCAGGGTCAGAACTTTGAACCTGATCCTGGTTGCAACTGGCAGCCAGTGGAGTGACCTCAACAGGGGGGTGACGTGAAAATTTCGGGAGGTTGAACACAAGCCGGGCAGCTGCGTTCTGGATCAGTTGAAGAGGCAGGATGGCGCAGGCTGGTAGGCTTGCGAGCAGGGAGTTACAGTAGTCCAGGCGTGAGGTGACCATGGTCTGGACCAAAAGCTGGGTGGAATAGGTGGTCGGGTACGGTCGAATCCTCCTGATGTTGTACAGGAGGAACCTGCAGGACCGTGCCGTCACCCTGATATGGTCTTTGAAGTTCAGCTGGTCGTCCAGGACCACCCCCAGGTTCTTTGCAGAGCGGTGGTCCCGTCAACGGTGATGGAGAGGTCAAGTAGTGGGGAGGTTTTGTGTGGCATGAAGAGGAGCTCTGTCTTGTCGAGGTTGAGCTTCAGGTGATGGGTAGTCTTCCACTCAGAGATGTCAGCCAGACAAGCAGATATCCTCTCCTTCACCTGTTGGGTAGAGGGAGGGTAAGAGAGGAAGAGTTGAGTATCGTCAGCATAAATATGGTATGAGAAGCCATGTGAATTGATTACTGAACCAAGAGATTTTGTATAAATGGAGAACAGCAGAGGACCCAGTACAGATCCCTGCGGGACTCCTGTAGACAGGGGATGGGGTGCAGAGACAGAACCCTTCCAAGAGACTTGGTAGGATCTATCAGTGAGGTACGATACAAGCTAACCCTGTAGGGGGCTCAGTTAGCTAATTTAGCTTCACCCTGTAGAGGGACTCAGTTAGCTAATTTAGCTTCACCCTGTAGAGGGGCTCAGTAAGCTAAGTTAGCTTCACCCTGCAGTGGCCGTAGATAGTATTGGTCCAGTTAGTATTAGCCCATATTGGTCCAGGATTTTGTTTTGGATCAAGGGGTGGACAGGGAGGACCGTATATGTTTTTGGATTTAATTATTTAATTAGCCCAGTCATTTAGTTCTAGATATTTTATAGCTACATTTCTTGAAGTTCATGAATGACAGCTGTGTCCCGACATGAAACCTCCTATTGTGGTCTAGTCCACGGTTAAACCAGCATGTGTATTCAGCTAATTTGGCAAGTATCATTTGTGACAACGGAAACCTGCATATACATCAGCCCTGCAGGAATGGAATTGCCCGCTCAGTTTTGGATGATGGGTGGATGATCACCACAATTGGGATGAGGGCTTTTAGATGGATATGCCACCCAATGGCGCTGTTTTTTGTTTGTTTTGTTTTTCCCCACCTCTGTTGCATTTGTCATCTTCACTATCAAAGGTGTCCATGTCTATGCAGTAGAATTTTTTGAATACTTCAATTTCCTGACAGCCACAATGCTAGCCTCCCCAGTCTAGTGATAAAGTTGCATTTATCATTGAATCCTCATCTTTATCAATTTATGATCTCTTACTGTGACTCGGAAACTGATCTTTTTTTCCCCCTCTGTATTACTGAAACAACTCCTTGTGATCGGCATGATCTAGGCTGTAACATCGTAAAAAGGGTTTTTACGCCCAAAATCGTGCTGGAGCTCTCCGTTAATCTAACGTGAGATTTAGCATAGTCTGCGTGGAAGGCATGCAGGCGGGCAGCTATACATTTTTCATTCACAAGTCCCGTCGCGATTGCGACACGGCCGCCACTTGATTTGTAGTGGCTCCCGGCTAGCGTAAGCATATCGTGTGCTTTAAATATTTTGCGGTGTGTATCCAAGCCCCGCATGTTTTCTCCTTACAGGGTCCCCTGGCGTATTCTTCCTGAATGGCCGTTTATTAATAACCCCCCAGGGTGTCTACTACAGCTACGATGTGTGCTACTACTTCTGCTGCCACCGCGATTGGGGGGTGGGGCTGCCAATCATCCGGACAGCTGCATGCTAGAGGACCCGGCTGACATGTGATCAGGCAGCTGGTAATGGAAGGCTATTTATAACTCCGGGGATGCCATGCCTGTGGTCCTATTGCCCGGGGCTCGTATTACGCCATCATCCGTCCTGATATATTGCCTCATGGTCTCTGCAGATCTGTGCCGCATGGCTCCAGAGCAGTTAGTTACATAGCTTTACTCTTTCTGGCACCGCGCCCGAAAACCTTGTAATTTCGGCCGTAGCAGAACGATTCCGAGGTAGCGTACGGAACCGGGAGACCAGTCCTAGCGGTTCTGATCACGTCCCACACGTGCTGCTTCCCTTAAATGACCTTGTGAGTCATTGCATAGGAGTGTGTGAGCCATTTTGTCTGGTGTTCCTCACAGCTGGGAACAGGGACGCCCTTTGCTTCAGCCGGCCTCCTAGTTCACCAAGCGTATCGTTTCCCGTGACCTGACATTCATATGTTCCCATTCTTTGAATAGGACTGAATATTTGTAAAAATGTATCTTGAATATTCTTTTATGAATGACTGACATTCTTGTGACCGATCAACATTTTTTCTGTAGTTCATTTTCTTTTTCTTTGTGAGGTAAGTACAGTGCTGCTAGAAAGTTTGTGAACCCTTTAAAATTTTTTGTATATCTGCATAAATTCGATCACATCTTTATCAAAGTCCTAAAACTTGATAACGTGAACCCAGCTCAACAAAAAACATTATTCTTTTATAATTTATTTATTGAGCAAAATTATCCAACATTAAATGCTTTGTTGGAAAAAGTATGTGAACCCTTGGATCATCCGTATTTTTAAAGTATCATATTTTATATTTGGTCGCATATCCTTTGCATGCTGTTACTTCCTGAAGTCTGTGTCCCAACAATATCAAAAGACTATCTTATTTTCAGGTACTGTTACAAGCGATACTATAACCTCTCTGCATTTGAATGGATCTCTATGGGAATTGAGATTCAGCTGTAAATTACGCTGGTACAGTATGGAACACATGACTAGCTAAATGGCTTTATGTCATCCAGGGTGTAAGGTATCAAACAAGCCCCAAACCATTGCTCTGTGGCCAGATATGCAGTAGATGTCGATGGATCACTTTAAGGGTTTCTTCTCCTGACTTTTTCCCCCGTAGAGTTCTATAGGAAAATGAGTCGGGAGAAATAACCCTTGCAGTGATCCAGTGCTCCATATCTGGGCGCAGAGTGATGGTTTGGGGCTTGTTTGATACCTTAGACCCTGGATGACTTGCAGCCATTTAGCCAGCCATGTGTTCCATACTGTACCAGTGTAATTTACAGCTGAATCTAGTCTCACCCCCCAATTCCCATAGAGATCCATTCAAATGCAGAGAGGTTATAGTATCGCTTGTAACAGTACCTGAAAATAAGATATCGAGAGACTTTTGATGTTGATGGGTCACAGACTTCAGGAAGTAACAGCATGCATAGGATATGCGACCAAATATTAAATATGATACTTTAAAAATACATATAATTCAAGGGTTCACATACTTTTTCCAACAAAGCATTTAATGTTGGATAATTTTGCTCAATAAATAAATTATGAAAGAATAACGTTATTTGTGTTTTTTGTTGAGCTGGGTTCACTTTATCAAGTTTTAGGACTTCGATAAAGATGTGATCACATTTTAGATCGAATTTATGCAGATATACAGAAAATTCTAAAGGGTTCACAAACTTTCTAGCAGCACTGTATATGTACACGTCCTCGTCTGCATATACTTACCTCACAAAAAAAAATTGAAGCGAAATGTGTTTGGTGTTGGAACACCCGAATGTTTCTAAATGACCTGTAGTTTCCAGCAGTCGGTCGGCTGTTGTTAATGGTATAGCAAACATAAGAGGATGATTGTTTCTGGCTGAGAACTGTGTACAGCACACAGAAGCATGTGAGCTCTCCAGTAGCAAATTGATTTCAGTATTCTGTTTAATTACCTCTTTTTACAATACAGATTAGTAGTAGATGTTTGGGTTGAGAAATGTGATCTGTGGTTAATATACATATTTAAGTATATTTATTTATACTTAGTTATGGATTCAGCCAATAGAAGAGTCTACTTGAGTTCCTGATTAAGCTTGGCAGACAGATGAGCATTAATACTAGAATTGCACCAATATTGGGCAATGCATTGTGGGTCACTGTAAAAACAAACATTATCCCTCTAAAAGGGACTTTGCAAACGTGTGCGTGCCAGTATCAAGTATGACCACCTCATTCCATAAGAAAGTAAAACCTGTTCTCTTATTTCCTTTTTGTCTTTTTGCTCATGGCCCATAGGAGTCGGAACATGCCGGCCAGTAAGATATTTGTATCTGGCTGATGTGATATTTGTATATTAATGATGAAAACATGTTAACCCTTCAATATCCTGACATACACTGACCTGCATCATCGTTGTATCGGATGCATTCCGCTAAACGACGGGCTTTTACTGGGATTGTTTATGCGTCACGTACCTCTCCCTCTACGGTTTGGTACGTCTGAAACGTGAATCTGTTTTGAAAAGTAAATGTGATTCCAGTGTAAACAGATGCGTGATTTATCTTTTTGGCGTCCACTCCTGACACAATCATAGCCTGCGAGCTAGCGGGGGCACGTGTTGAGTCCGTGGAAGAGGAATGTTCGCTCACTTGGAGCGCCTCACTGTAACTGTAGCTCTCCCTCCTTGACCTTCTCGGGCCTTTGGCTGGTGTACAGGAGCCTGAGGGGCTCTGCTTCTCTGAGATAACAGTCCCAACCCTGGTAGTGAGCAGGTTTCTCAAGCCCCTGCCGAGGTCTTTTGGTAAACACAGGAACAGCGCTGTGCTACGGCCAGTACAGGTCTGCCGTCCGTTATTGCCAAGAATCTTTGGCGTGCAGGCGATGTAATTGGAACCCCTCATGCTAATTAAGACATTTTTGTTGCATGTTGTAACCAAGAATGGTTGTTCAGTGCTTTAACCAGTGAATACATACAAAATGGCAATCGATACGGGTCGTCTGTAATTGAGTTTGTAGACTGCATGATGTCTGTTGTAAGTTGTATGGACAGAAAGTGGCATTGATTCGTTCTAATAACTGCTAGGGTGGCCTTTAGGTTGGGTTTAAAGAGTAAGTGGGGAGGGGGAAAGAGGCGGTTGGTGTGGGAGTCCTAACCAGGCGTTTCCGCTCTTTTCTTCTAGGTTGTTGAGGCGCCTTGCCACCCTCCTGTCTCAGCAGGCCACGATGATGGCCTCCAACGAGGCCTTCAAGAAGCAGGCGGAGGGAGCCAGCGACGCAGCCAAGAGGTACATGGAGGAGAACGAAAAACTCCAGGAGGTGAGACGGAGGGTGGAGGTCATGCTCCTCTGCAACTGCTGCCTTCAGAACAACGTTTACTTACTTCACCGTCAGGATTTCGGGTTTCAAACGATGGTTTTACCAGTAATGAGGAAAACAAAAGTACACTTAGGCTGTTGCTGTCGAACAAGGCTCAGCATTTTTACGTCTAGCCTTAAAAACAAGCAAGCAAGCAAACAAACAAGTATGGTTGCTGGCTGGCCTCTTGTGTTGTGAAAAACAGTGGTGGCTAGCTCTACATGATTTTCTGCTCTGTCCCGCATTGGCAGGGGACATTGCAGTGGTCATGAAGGGCCTGTGGGTACTGTCGGGCTTTCCAAATTGAGAGAAACATGATCTGGGATGAATTTATACTTAGTTATTTGTACCCATTCAGCCAATAGAAGAGTCTACTTCAGTTCCTGATTAAGCCTGGCTGAAAGATGAGCATTAATACTAGAATTACACCAATATTGAGCAATGCATTGTGGGTCACTGTAAAAACAAACATTATTAAGACCATCAGCATTCTGTTTATTTACCTCTTTTACAATGCTGAGTGTATTGTTGGGTTGAGAAGGAAAATTCCACTCTTGTCTTATATATAAAGACCTATACTGTATATGTATAAGGACTGTAAGCCTACTCCCTACCCTACAGCACTGCAAGCCTTCTCCCTACCCTACAGGACTGTTACTGTACTCGAGCGATGACTGTCCGTATCGGTATTGATTCCCCGCACTATCTGACCTGGATGACCATTGATCTGCAGCAACACAAATTAGCTCCATTTTCAGAGGAAGATGGAGTTTGTTGCTACTCTTGAAGGAGCCTCTGCTTTAGAATGAGGAATTTCAGAGGTTGTGTGAAAATCAATGTCTGGCAGGATTCTTCTGTGGGTAGGAAAACTTCTAATGTTTTTTTGTTTTTTTTGTTCAAACTCATCACCACAGTGATTTTCCAACCATACAGCAAAATATTTATAAATTCTTCATCCAGTGGCAGATGTTGGTCATGAGGTCTGATCTGTGAGTGACTGTACGAAGTGCACGCGGTTGATTTGGATTATACTACATTGTGAGAGGCAATGTCTGTCGAACAATATTACTTTTTGTATTTTCTGTTCTTTCTGGGTGGAAAAATACAAGATCTGTGCCTTATAGAAAGTTGCAGGGAAGCATATCTCAGTGTCTACCTGGTCCTTGGATCAGGCTGATCATTCTCTTCCTAACAGTTGCTATATAAACTTCTTTGTTTCATAAGTAGGCCAAGATATTTCACTGGTAACGAATGCTCCCTCTGGAAAATCAAACACCAACTGTCCCAGATACAAAGACTGCGTTAATTCCTGTAGGAAAACCTGAATCCTGTTCTTCTCTCAGAGGCAGACACTTGGATGTTCTCCTTTTAAGCGCCATTCTGCTGACTGCATCTTTACTCTGTGCTTTTGCTATAGTCCATGTTGAATTCTTCAGGAAGTCTTAAGTTCTAAAACAGTTTTAGCGCATTCTGAATGACTCCAGTCGCCCAGGGATGATTATGAGTCCTATGGATACGACCCAGACATGACACTGCAGTGTAATGTCTGGTAGTCATCAGGGTTGCCAGACAGAGATGACCCCTCCAAATGTTGAGTTTTGTAAAAGAAACCACGTCTTCTCATTTTCAGGGGGGAAAATTTGTTTGAATCGATGGTAGACCGGCGATTGTAAAAGGGGTATTGGTTGCGTTTCAGTATATTTGATTTCAGTAATTTCAATCAATTGTGTATATACAGTAATAAGGTCAGGTTTGCCCAGGGTTTGTTCCCATGTTTGGAATACAGGAATTCCCTCATACTGTATTTTATTTGTCCCAAGGCACTGGGAGCTTGCCAAGCTCACATTAGTTTTCTAGTTGTATGTCTTGAATGCAACTCCTGAGAAGGAAATACCATGACAGGCCCACAGAATATGAATGTCTTCTTTTAAGAACTTTTTTGTGTGTTTAAAAAAAAAAAACTATTTTGGAAACAGATTTTGTTGATTTAAGTACATGGCGTTAATTCAGTAAGTTTCCTTGAAATTAGGCACTCCCTGTTCCTGGCAAAACAAAGTGAGTTCATACATTTTATAGACAACCACTGTCATCTTCCAGAAAAACATTTTTGTATCCCAAGCTCTCTGCACATCTGGCTGTCAGTAGGCAATGATCCAGCTATCAAATAATGACTATGGCCATTAGTTCCCTAACTGACTAGGCCAACACTTTAAACATGCCAGAATGCCGCAATGAAGCCTCTTTACTTTTCATTGAGTGTTGCGTGCGTGCGTGTGTGTCTAATTTGTCTGGGAAGAAAGAAGTATTTGAAGTTGAAACTGATAATAATTGTCATCTGAGTTGTCATACTGGCTGTAAATGGCTGTGATTAAGAGTGCTTTCGCTGCTTCTGTTAAAGACATGGATAAGGCATGTGTCGGGGCAGATAAAACACATCTGGCGCCTGTATGTACTTACAGTTGATAGGCTGATAGCTTTGTCACGTATAGCTGCCTCATGCGTTTGCTTGTTCAGCGATGTCTATTATACTTATAAGTGTATAAAAGTCACGGAGAGCGTTTGCTTGCAGTATTTGCCAGACCTCACACGATCACCTGATTTGGGAGTTTATGGCCTTGATGAGAGTTGCGCGGTCATCATTTTAAAGTGTGACTGTAGTCATTTGGTTAAGCGGCAAATGTTTCTTTCCAATTGTTTCTCATGATGGTTTCCAATAAAAAAAGAGAATTTACACGCACATACTTGCACGTGTGTACACGCACACACACTAGCATGATGGATTTGGTTTGAGAGACTAAAAACCAACTCCCAAATGCAGCATGTATTGCGAACAGCACTGTATGTGCATATACCTCCCGAATGAGCACCATACCATCGATTATTTTCCATAATTTAGACAGATGGCACTACAGTGCTGAGCAGATGCCAACTGTAGGGGAGGACTGGCCCTCGGTGGCTAGCCTGGTAGCCTGGATGTGCTGCCATGAAGAGGGGGAAAGGGTGGGATTCAGAATCCTGCTCGATTTAAAAACCCCCCTCCCCTGCTGGGACAAGGCCAGTCATGTCACCTACTTAGCTCATGACACAACCGAGGCTCAATTTTCTGACAGCGGGGCCCAACCTTGTGCTTGTGGCGAGATTACTGAGCCGCTCTGAAACAGAGAAGCAGTTTATCAGAAATTGCATCCGGGTTTGATATTCTGGCTGTCCAGCCCTTCTCATAGGCCTATATAAGAAAAACAAATGAGCGAGGAAAAACACGAGCATTTTTCTGTTTTTCTTAGTCAGAATAACATATTTCACAACCTTTTTGCAACCACTAACGTAGACCTGAAATAGCACTTTTCCACCATGTGCTTTCAGACTGGGGAAAATGAGGTGGCCTAAGGGCCATATATTAATAATAATAATAATAATAACCATATGCATAATAACAGTAATAGTAATCATAATAATATTTATAGTTTTTAATAATTGTTTTAAGTCACATGCAGTTCTAGAACATGCAGTTCTAGTTGTGAGACCGCTCTGTTATACACTTGGTGTCACGAAGCAGTATGTAGGCGTAACGTGCAGCTGGCACCAGATCCGGGAACAATGCAAACATAAAGCACACCATACCGCACGGTTGCCACAGTTAACTGTATAGATAGGTGTAATGCACTGAGCTCAGAGTTCAGTCCATGATAAGAACAAGGTGATATCAGGTGAAGTTTACAGGTTGCGATGCTGGCAGTGATTCCAAAAGTACAAGACTTGGTGTGCGACGGGATGGGATCCTGCACCCGTCTTGTGTATATGACATTGTGATTCAACAGATCTACCTTTAGACTTTAGTCTCGGTGACGTAGCCTGTAAGAGCACCGTCCACATGCTCAAAGCGAGCCGCGACGTCGGTGGTTCAAATCCGGCCATGCAAGCTTTCTCGCATCTCTCTCTCTCTCTCTCTCGCATCTCTCTCTCTCTCGCACTCTCGCACTCTCGCACTCTCGCACGCACGCGCTCACGCACTCACGCACTCACTCACGCACTCCCGCCACCGCTGCACAATGTCAGCGAGCTGGCACCACGTAGTAAAGTTCAGGAGGTAGCTATGCCCGAGTGGGGTGAGCTACCATGCCTGTGGGAAGCCCCACATAGCCCCTCCAAAACAATAAAATTATTTTTGGTCTTCCTCACTGCACTTGTATGGGAGGTATAAGACCGTAGAGCCCAGGCGGGGCACAGTGAGTGCAGCCTGGCCTCTTCAGGGGTCTCTGTATGAGGGGCCTCTTCAGGGGACGAGGGTGAAATGCCTCCAACCCAATAACCAGAGATGTATGACTGCGAAAGGGCTTTAGGCCAAAACGCGGGGTTAAGAAGCAGAGAGACCGATGAGCTACTGTCACCCCACCGCATACAGGAAGGGCGTACTGCCAGTGCGTGCAGCTCGCTCACACACCTCACGGAGGCGATAGCGAGCAGAAAGGCAGTCTTCAAGGTTAGACTGAGTCCGGCCCGCTCGAAGAGCGGCTCAGTGAGGGGATTCAAAGCTAGTTGTAAGCCCCACGAAGGGACTGAGTTCGATCTAGGCGGGCGAAGCCACCTGGCTCCTCAGGGAAACTGGCTGGTGAGGGGGTGCAATCCCACAGTCAGGCCCTCAGTACACTCATGGCAGTCTGATATGGCTGCCAGATAACCCTATAGCATGGACTCCACTAGCCCCTCTACAAAGAGGAATTGGAGGAACGCCAAAACAACTGAATTGTCACAAAAGTGGGTATACCCATATTGTGGCACCAGCGGCTGACCTCTGCCCACTTCCCAGCGTAGAGCGCCCTCGTGGAGGGGTCTTCAATGCCTGAAGTGTTACCAGTACTGCTGGCCCTAGGCCCTGCGGCCAGTCCCATCTAGGGGCTAAGCAGGTCGTAAAGCTGTGAATTTTGTTGCCATAGCAGGCCCTGGCCTGCGGCAGCATATCCGCTCTGGTCGGGAGGCGCGACGGGGTGTCTACTAGCAACTCCCTAGGTTCACTATCCATGTCTGCTGGGGTCAGTTAGAGGCATCCGGCAGAACTCGTACTTTTGAATCCCTGATTCTCACCAGAACCATAGGTAGGAGAGAGAAAGAGGGGGGGGGTGGGGCATAGAGCAGGGCTGGAGGCCACTGGAGCACTAAGGCGTCCACGCCCAAGGTCTCCCTCCGGGCCCACTATGGGATATCATAGGGGACAAAGCATTTAACAGAGCGGTCAGAGAGCCTCTTTTCTCTTATTCAAGGTCAGGCCCAGGCTGGCTAAGTGGGCCAGTACTGACCTTGTATCCCTTCTGGCTTGCTCCTCTGAAGGAGCGCAGATTAGCCAGTTGTCCAGGTAGTTCGCAGTGTGAATCCCTTGGTGACAGAGTGGGATCAGCATGGCCTCCCTGCACTTCATAAAAAGTGTGTTGGGCCAGGGCTAAGCCAAGGGGGAGGACCGAGTGGTCATACCCTTTGCTTTGGAAGGAAAAGCGGAGGTACTTCCGGTGATCCCGGTGTATGGGGATATGGAAGTATATGTATAGTATATAAAGGCGGAGCATGTGGAAGGGCAGGCGCTTTAGGAAGCGGTTGAGCCTTCTCCGGCCTAGGATGGGGCGGAAGCCTCCATCCATCTCAGGTGCCGAGATATGTAATTGCAGGGGTGTAATTGCTCCCTTTTCAGAAACACCAGAATCTCATGTGGGAGAGTTTGCGCAGTAGCCACGTTTCTCCTGAGTTGGGATAACTCCGATGTGGGGGGGGGGGGGGGGGGTCATAACACAAGATCACTGGGGGTAGCGGAAGACGTATCCTGCGGCAATCCCTCCAACACACTATGGAATGGCTAGCTAAGACAACAAGGCAGAGGCCTAGTAGGCCGGCTCAGGTGACTAGCAGTAGGCCGGGGTATCAAAAGCTGGGAATCCCGCTGGCAACCCTGCTTGAAGCACTGGGAGTCGTGATTGGGAAAAATGAAAAAAGGAGGGGGAGCGCACGCTCAGCCGCCATGACCGGCTGAAGAGGAACATCCCTAATCAGACGCTGACCCCTCCTCAGTCTCCGACTGTTGGGGTTCAAGCGGATAATTCAAGCTGTCCAACCCTGTGGGCAACCTATCGGGGTGACACTGGGGTATCTAGCCACAGGCTCCCATGAGTTACGGGGTCTACGTGGCTACCACTGAAGTGTGCACAGCACTGAGCCAAGGGCCCGAATCAGTACAACTGAGGGGCCACAAGGGGGTGAAGAGCCTCAGGTAGTGTATGCTTTCACAGCAATCTGCCTATAACAATAATTACTGACCAAGTGTGTCCAGCGGCAAGTCAAGAGCCCGAAACAGTGTTACTGAATAAATAAAATTCCGCTAGAGGGCACGGAAAGCCATAGGTAGCGTGTGTGTACTGACCGAGGCAACTTCTGTCTTAATTATTTATTTATTCTTACTCATTTCATTTGTTGTTGTTACTGTTGCTGTGCAACTAACAAGGGAACCAACGCACTGCCTAATACGGCTAGTATGAACAGAAAGGTATTAGTATTTAACTAATATAACTTCTGTACAAAAACGGCAGTCATCTGCCTACTGCACAATACAAGCTTATTCAGCGCCAAGCCAAGAGCCCGAATCAGTAGCACTGAAGGGCGCTGAAACCTCAAGTAGCGTGTGTCTACAGACACAGAGGCTACCTCCGGCTTGTCCCTTTCTTTCTCTTAGTAACAACGAGTAGAAAGACAATTCAATGCTTCAACATGGCTAAATACAATCAGAATATATTGGCATGACCCAATCTAGTTCTGCAAGGAAAACTGGCAGTGAACTGCCTAATACAAGGTAACAACTTTACCGAGAAACGTTTAGCCAAACAAACAGCAACAAACCGCGATTCCGCAGTATACTCCGTTTCAGGATGTAGCTCCGGGCAATCGGGAGAGGCAAGAAAAGTCGCCCGCGGATTCCAAAGGGAACCATAAAAAACAGTCTCAGCTCACTCTCGAGGAGGCAAAAAGAGGTCGGGCAGCATACAAGCGTCATATTTATAGCGTGACGTGGTCTGCCCGTCGTGGTGGTTAATTTGCTATTCAGTCTCCTAGCAGCTCGTCCTCTCGACGAGGATGACCCATACCGTGGCGTGTTGACCGATATGAAATAGAACTAAATTTCTGAATTATTAGCAGTGGTTTATCTCATGCAAATGGAATTTATTTTTTGGAAAGTAATTGTTACAAAGTCATAGGGTGAATCGAAAGTGAGCCGGGTGGTGTCATTATGTATTCCTGCCATCCAGCCTAAATACATCTTTAAAACATCATTAAAATACCATAAAACAAGTGAATGCTTGTCGTGGTCTTGGTTTGCAAACCTGGCAGCAGATGAATTTTGGTCTTGTTTATTTGTTGTTGTCGTTGGTGAATTGCATTGCAGATTAATTAAATTACAAATAGCATTTAAGAGGCATTCAAGGCTCTACAGTGTCCAGCGGTATATTGAGAAAACAAATGACCAATTCCTCTCCCTAAACCACAGAAAGCTGGACAGTCTTTTGACTGCTGATTCAGAAACTCATGGAAGGTGAGTCATTTGTGAGTATCTTCAGTGGAATGCTGCTTTCTTTTCAGAAACTGCGGGAGGCTGGAATTTACATTCCTGAGGTTGGGAAGAAAGTTGGAGTAGGACTGGAAGAGGAGAACAAGTCGCTGAAGACGGAGGTGAAGAAACTGAGGGATGAGCTGGACGCCACAAAGAAAGGTGAACATTAGCCTTCTGTGAGGCCTGGCTGTTTTTAGAGCAGGGGGTGTTCAATCCTATCCAGTGTGGGTGCAGGTTTTTGTTTTAGCCCAGCACTACGACTCCTGGGGCCTGTACCATGAAGCAGGATTACGGAGTTAGCTGGATAAATGCACTGAGTAAAACCAGGAACTTCTCCTTTTACTTCAGTCCATGTTACAGATTTGAGAGCTGTTCCGGGTTTTAATCAGTGCAGTTATCCAGCTAACTGAGTAATCCTGCTTTGTGATACAGGCCCCTGATTAAATTAATTAACTAATCATGGTCTTCAATCAGGGCCTTGGTAAGTAGAATCGGGTGTTTATGGTTGGGCTAAAACAAAAACCTGCACCCACGCCAGCCCTTTTCAGATAAGATTGGTCACCCCTTGTTTGGATCCACAGTGCTGCAGTTCCACATTGGCCCTTTTCGGATATGATTGGACACGCCTGGTAAAGAGACGCTACAGTTTTTACAGTAGTCTCTAGAGAATAACTGACTATGCATCTGCTTGCAGGAAGGGAGAATACATGTAATGGCACACTGATTTAGATGATATTAAATTTATGTTCATTAAAGAACAATAAAAATCAAGCTAGTCTAGGTATCAAACTATCAAAAGGCAATACCTTTCTACCTCTCGTCAGGTAGAACGAACGGTAATGTGCTCAATTTGCTAACATGCTACTTAGCTGTGGTAAAATTACCCCTCTGACCCCCCCCCCACCAGCAACAAAACTTTAACTTTAAGACAAAAGCAGAAGCTAAAATACCTGGGCTGTGTCCGAATACAACACCTTAACTTCTTTGAGGGCACATATTTGAGTCAACTTCGTCAAAAAGCTTTTGAGTGGGCGACTTTTTCTCACAAATGGGGGCACCAGGATGAAAAACTATTTCCAGCGTTTTGTTGAGGGAATTCAGGAGCACAATGTGCACTCATCTGACAATTTCAGTAAGTAACCCGGAAGTAAAAACGGACAAGACATAGAGCGTATAGAGTATATGCATATCTGTGGTACAAGAGCGGGTCATATTACAAACTACTCTTTTTATTTTTGTTAATTGTATCTTCATTCATAATCTACACTTTTTACACTTTTTTTGTCATATGTAAACTTTGTCATATGTAAAAAGATTGATATTTTCTTAATAAAAAAATACAAAAAATATCACTCACTAGTTTGGAAACAGTTTTGGAGGATTTCTTTCGCACACTGCTTGCAAAGGGAGGGGACAGGGCACATAGTAGACAGGGGTCTGAGTGGACAGGGGACAGGGGACAGGGGTCGTATTCGGATACAGCCCTGGACTAACGAGCTTTTGTTTCTGCTGTGAAATTCACAACACAGACAAGCAGGAAATGGCAGCAAGAGCAATAAAAAAAATCAGCCATTTTGATAAAAAATTTAACTGAATTTAATTCTGCATATACTCTGAAAAATTACTGCTTTGTGGTCTGGATGGATATGGTGGCAATTATTAAGATTTAGTGAGAAAAAGGAATTATAGTAAAGCACACATGGACATGCTTTGGCAAGCATGCTGCCTTCAACTCGAGAAGGTGTGCATGCCAAAATGCATCCATGCAACGTATATATGACTGCATGACTATTAGTGGTCACCTACGACTAGATGACAACTTTATTGCAGAAGTGAGCAGTGACTCACTCTTGTATGAAATGCTAGAACTGGCATGCATCTGAGACTACAATCAAACGCAGAAGACCAAGAGTCATATGAGGACATCTGGAGCCCATATGAAAAGATTTAGGCTCTTTAAAAAAACCGAACTAAAGCAGAAGCGATCTTGGTGAGGACCAGATTGCTTATTAGTCCCATGCTAGTCTCAATGCTGCTGCATTTATGCTCTCTCAACAATGATGTAGCAGAACTGCAGCTGTAAATCTACCCCTGTCCTGGTTTACAACTTCCATGGGAGAAATTTATCACACAAATAGACATTTTATATCCGTAATTAATAAGCCATGCAGTGTTAACAGAGCTATTTATGGCAACCTGCGTGCTACTGTTTCTCCTAACTGTGAACACTGTGTGTGTGCGCGTGTGTGTGTGTGTTTGTGTTTGTGCGCGTGTGTGTTCACGCGTGTAGTCCTGCAGAAGTCTGACAGCGATGTGAAGGCCATGAAGAAGCAGGCAGAGAACCTGACCGTGGAGTATGACCGCCTGTTGGATGAGCATGCCAAACTGCAGGTAAGTGCTCACTACAGCCCGACAAACACCTTACCACTTACACTGCACTTATGCAGCTGCTTAACAAACCAAACACATTGTTTATTTCATTTAGTCGCCATTTTGACCATCACCAA
The DNA here is from genome assembly GCA_022702515.1 of Ilyophis sp. 1 JC-2022. NCBI lineage: Eukaryota > Metazoa > Chordata > Actinopteri > Anguilliformes > Synaphobranchidae > Ilyophis > Ilyophis sp. 1 JC-2022. The sequence goes on from CM040402.1 coordinate 53,591,650, forward strand.
CACAGCCTACTGTTACAAACATAACAATAATTTGTACAATCTTTTGCCAATCTTTATCGATATGCAATCTGAGAAATTCAGTTCAATTCATATTCAGATTTGCCTTTGTCCAGGTAGATTCTATTGTTCTGTAGCAGGTGTATTGCTCATTCACTTTACTAATTCCATAACGGTAGGAAATATTTAACAGCCGTTTAATTCCAGACATTATTTGACAAAAAAAAGGGAACACTGCAATGGAAAGTATGTTTATTGAGGTTTATACTACTTGCAATGAATCTAGAAAAACGTTTTAAAATTTCAACCGGATATTTGCCTGTATGAATGTATATATGTCAGCCTAAACGCTTAAGACCATTCAGCGTTCGCATGTACAAATAAGGTGAAATAGTGTTTTGTTAGGGGGTTCAATAGGTTTGTTTACAGTGTAGAGTGTCTGAGCAGAGCGACTGATGGTGGGTTTGAACTTGGAACTTAAGCTGATTACCTGTGATTATGCGTGGTGCATTTGCTGGGTATCTCCGTGATTCCGCTATCTGGCAGCTCAAAAGGTGGTGGCGAATAGGGACTATCAGGTGAGCTATTCTTTCCCATGGTGCAATGCAAGGCAAATGCCACCTCACGCGGTCCATCACAAGCAGTCCCACGCTGACGTGGATTTTAATGCTGAGTTCAGTCTGCTAACTCAGTGGTTCCCAACCCTGGTCCTGGAGGTACCCCTGTGTATGCAGGTTTTCGTTCCAACCACAATTGCAATATCAGAATTTTAACAAGCTGTTAATTTTTCTTAATTAGATGTTTTTAATGTTTAGATAGATTATTTACCCTCTTAAGCCACATTTTGTTAGCAAAAGCTATGCATAGCATGAAGAATTAAAGTCCAATATTCACATTGTGCTGTATTGCAAACAATTAAAAATAGGTAAAACATTTTTTTAACTGATCAAATTAAAGACTGAGGTGAATCAATAGGCTCCTAATTGATGATATTGTGGACACATGGCCACTAAAACTAACCGTTTAAACGAGCCAAACCTGAATTGTGTTAAATTTAAGGAAACATTATGAAGGAACACTTGTTCAATGACCTAATTAAGAGCCCATTCACCTCAGTCTTTACCTCTTTTTTGTAATTGTTTGCAATATAACACAATAAGCATAATGTGAACCTGGAAAATGTATTATTCATGGCATGTATAGCCATGTCTTTTATAATGTGATTTTTAGAGGGTAAATAATCCCTCTAAACATGATAAATTAACAGCTTAAAATATTGGGATTGCAATTGTGGTTGGAACAAAACCTGCATACACAGGGGTACTCCAGGACCAGGGTTGGGAACCACTGTGCTAACTGGTGGGTTTTTCCCCATACTCTAGTTGTTGGTGTAGTTTTGCTTTTCACTTTGAGTATGTCTTTAGTTATTTGTTTACTTGTATGCTAGGATACCCATTATCTGTGCATTAATGTCTTTAGATTTCTTATTGCCAATGTGACTTTTTTTCAGATTTTTAAAATTATTTTTTATCTGAATCTTTTTTTTTTTTTTTTAATTCAAATTTTAAAAAAATAATTATTTTCGGATTTTTTAAATTAATTTTATTTAAAAAAAAAATTTGACTTGATTATTTTGACTGGCGAGTCAAACCCTAACCCAGAATGTTTTTCAGAAGTCGGTTCTCCATTTAACTACACTCGCCGAACATGCAAAGACACTAAGAGGTTATTTGTTGGAAAATGGACTTTCTAAAAGCATAGGGATCAAAGGTGCACGGTGTCCTTTTTAGTCAGGTTACAATTAGAATTAAAAAAAAAAAAAAAAACTTTCAAAATATTCTGTGCCTTTTGAAAGAGAATATTGTCCTGGACCCCGTGTCCCAAAAGCATCTTAGAGTAAAGATCATCTTAAGAGTGTTTTGTGTTTGTGCTGTCTGCATTTTATGATTCAAATGATTTACTGATATTACATAAAACAAATAATAAAAATAGAGGGAGAAAGACAAAAAACAAATGACAAAAAAACAAACAAACAATGAAACTAATATAAAAACAAAATAGCCTAAGATGGTCTTTATCTAGGATCCTTTTGGGAAACGGGGCCCTGTAACGGTTTCTCAGAACAGCGGGTGTAGCATTTCTCACACTCTGCATTCTCCTGTGGCAGGTTGTGTGATGCGCTTGTGTGCACTGTATCAGGCCTGAGCTGAGGCACAAGACATACTGTCAGCAGGTGGCTGAGGCATGTTGCTCTTGCTCGTATGTTCACGTGTTTGAGATCCTCTGCTTAAGTCCCACTCTGCTCCTTGAACCCCATCTACCTGATTATTACAGATGACTGGTGTGCTATTGGGCCTTTATTGCTCTGCCGGTAAATGTGGGAGGTTTCTTCATTTGTTTGTGCAGTACAGGGCCCTGCTTGAGAGCACTCTGGGGGGTGTCATGCTTTTACAGCCGATGGACATTTTCTAGTTTTAGGATTCTGTTGCTCTTTCCGTGGAATCAAATGCAGGCAGAAGAACACACTGACAACTTATCTTAAGAGAACTGAGGTTTATTTGCGATGCACAAGAGAGAGACAAACTCAGATATTCTGTGCTGAGAATATCTCTGAAAACTGAAGTGTGTGTGTGGTTTACATGCAGTACCTAGCATTCAATTTCAAAAGGTTGATGCAGTGAATACACACGGATGTCTGGAGACAACTGGTTCCGGCCCACCCAACCAGAAATGTGCCATTAGCAGAGCTATGCTACAGACACTATAGAAATGCAAATGGTTGGTTGATTGTTGGAGCTGGCCAAGGTGGGGAGACATACAGAGACATGCAATGTACAAAGTATTATTGGCAGTTACAGCTAACACAGTACAATATACCTTGGTGGTAATGATGAAAACCTGGGAAACTATCATTAGTGCAAGATTAGATGACAACAATGTGTCCTGCTGCAGATCACAGAATGTCATGGGTAGCTCTATTTAGCATTTTAAAAACCCCCTAAGGGTGAGGAAGTAATGCATGTTACCTTACAGTGTCCTTGGACTGGCAAACTCCCCATGGAGAAAACCGAGACACATCTTTAAATACCTTCTGCGATTTAAAAAAGAAAAAAAGGGCCTGTGGGCTGCTGGGTGGCTCAGTTGCATAAGGCACCATGTTGTGGTGCAGGGACGAATCCGGGCCGTGGCAGTGCCCACTGGGGCTCAGTAGCTCCATAGGGCGATAGTGCAATTGGTGATTACGTGGCCCAGGGCCCCAGGCTATGGGAGGGTTCAGTTGGTTAGGGGTCGACGGGGCGCACGTGGTCTTGGCGTGTTAAAGACACGTATGAAAGTTCTTCCTTTGACTCCACTCAAATCACATCTTTTGTGTTATTCTCTGTTTTGCTCTGGCCAGCAGCTTTCAGTAGGGAGGTGAGAATGGCATTCAAAAAGACATGGACCAATGAAAATGCCTTTTACTCCTCATGTTCCTCTCTTTATTACAGGCGAGTGTGGATGATAGGCCACGTGAGAAGAAAACGGACTGAGGCGGAAGCACAGTGTTCAATGGCCCCCCCCCAGCGTTGTCCCTAGCGACGGCCCGCCTGATCCCTGCACCTCAATATGTCCGGATTCCCAATGTACAAGCCCATTCCACAGCAGTGCCTTATGGGAGAAGCCCACTTCCTATTGGCTCTAACCATATGCATATTTTCCAGTGGAATTTCAGGAGTGTCGGGAAAACCACTTCCTCCATTCCCCCTCGGCTTACAAGTGTGTAATCGGCACAAAATGCAGCCAAGTTTATTTCCAAAGTAGTAAAACCTGCAAAATATTCAAAAAGAATTCTAGAAATACATTTGTCTCTTGACTCCTCTTTTTGTTTGATTAACAAGAGAAAATGGGAAAAGTTCTCCTTCGGTATCTTGACCATGATCTGTATAATTATTATAATTTTTTGTTCTGTTTGTGAATGTAATCAGCGGTTATTGTTTTTAAGTGTGACCACACAGGGACCATGGTTGACCCCTCCCCTCCTCTCATGACCACATTTGTTTTGTTTTTTTGTTTTGGCTTTTAGCGTTTACACATGCTGCTACTATGCCATCTGATATCATGTAGTCCTGTACGTACAGAACCCTGCACTGTTTATTCTGTTTATTCTGGCTAAGAGCACTCTGTGAATACTACATTTCTCTTGTGGTTTGTTTGCGATGCCTGAACAGCTGAAAATATATACATAAGATGTTATTTTGCCACAATCATGGCGTCCATAAATAAAATAAAAAAGTGCAATATTCCAGGTTCAGAACTGTAATGTACTGTAGAATGTTATTCTCTTACGGGGGGTTAGCTGCTTGTAGACATTACAAGTATTTATTTTCCCTATTGGGATAGTTGAATGCTTATTTCTTAATGCTTATTTTTTCCACACTGAAAGCCACACTTTTTTTTAAAGGTTCTTTTTCCTTATATATTGTAAAAAAAATAATAATAATAATTGGGATGTGACATGCAATCGTCTTGTTACATTAATTACCAGAAAATTGAGTATGAAATGAATTGCTCCTTCAATGATTGATTTACTTTTTAATTAACTAGTTATAAACAGTTGCCAGTGTGTAACAGTGTTTAAGCGGTTGATATCAGTACATCATTAGTGAAGTAATGGATACACCTCTTGTTACACCTGGGTCTAATGCTACAGGAAGCCCCTGTTTACCGTACTGAAATGCGTGTGCATACTGTTCCCTTGTGTGAGGGCCGGACTGTACTCTGAAACCAAAGCCTGTTTCGTGCGTTTTTTTTTGATCCGAGTTGTACCGGTTGCCTCTGGTTTGAAATCCCTTGAGGCTGCATAACCCAATATATAGCGCGCTGTAAATCACAATTTAATCACGCGGCCTGGATACGGAAACCCAACACGTATCCAAGCCTCTGAGACTGACATTCCATTTCAAAACGGTGACGGGTCCAGCTGGTACTCTGGTTCTGAAATGTAACCGATCCAAACTAATGTTTATTTTCTACGGAAAAGCTCTATTACATTTTGAGAATCGTTGCGTGTCAAATAAAAAAATAAATTCCACTTCCAATATTTAAAGTGGGATCATAAAAGGCATTCTTCTGAAACATACATATTCCGTGTTAATTGAATTCCTTTATTTACATAACGTTACAGTAACCGCTTCCTTCGATGGACGCGTGGGCTTGTCGGCGCTTACAGACGCCCCGAAATGGAAGTACGCTTCCAAGCAGACACAACTAACAGAGGGTGGCTCCGAAATCCGATAGTCCATTAGTTTCCCGCAGAGGCTTTTAGGTACGCTGCTGAATGGAGAGGCTTTCAGAGTGGACAGCAGGCTGTGTGTTACTGTGCAGCCAGAGAGACGGACACCATGAAGTAGAGACGGGTACAGACAACACTCCTGGAGTTACAGAGTGAAGTTGAGGAGTTAGGGCACGGATACTCAAATCTGGCCCTTCTGGTATTCATTCTTCCCCTCTAATCAGGGCTGATTTAATGAATTTGAGTTAAATCTTTGGCCAATCAGTGGCATTAATCAATCAATGAAATATCAGGTAGAAATGAAAACCTGCACTACTACTGGGCTCGAGGGCCGGATTTGAGTATCTCTGGGTTAGGGTGCTCCTCCTCCTAGATCCCGTCTGAACACTGGGTAACTGTGAGGAAATACGCCAATACCGTTACATTAGGGAATTCCATTGGGATTTGGGAAGGGAATACGCCTCCATTGGGATTAGGAAAGCTGTCTTTAAGAAGGTCTCCCACGTCTGATTTTGAATTCTGTGGTTTTCGTGAAGTAACTTCTCATTCCATTCTTTCATATTAGAATGGAGCAATACACCAAAACTGGGAATTAGCCAACACCAATTTTTCTAAACCAATGAGTCAAGATGTGACCTCTTTCAGTTAAAGAATCGCTGACTGGCTAAATGAGGACTCTTAAGACTGTTTGCGAGCATTGCTTTGGTATACTGTACGGTTATTTTTAGTGCCCCTATATAGACGTAATTATATTGACTTTTGCCCCTGGCCTTGCGCCACTGTTTATGCTAATTATATCTGGTGGATGGAGTTGAAGGTCCTGTCATAGTTCATGGTCAGATAGGACCATTGATTTGTCCCTTGGGTTCATTCACATCATCATTTTCATAAAAATGTATATTCCAGTAATGCAGTGTTTTTTTGTTTTTTTTTGTGGTAAAGGTAAAATTCCAACGTGGGAAGTTTCTCCTGTATTTTATATTTGCTTTTGACATCTGGGTTTGACTCTGTCTCTGCTCTCTGGTTGCATGCACTGTTAGTGGGCTATCTTCTCACGCAAGTTTGTAATGGGTAATAAATAAGCAAACAATATAATGTCTTTTAATCATTTTTTCCCCACCTCCTCCAGTTTAGTTCATTCCACAGCTGTTTAAAGTGATTCTTTAAACTTTCCTTCAGTAATTTATCAAATGTTTCCATCAGATGGTTTCTGACCGATCCAAAACCATTTAGTAAGTTGGACGAATCTTCTGGCACTTATGCAGTACTTTAAGAAACAAAATGGACGAATATTCTGGCACGATGCAGTGCTTTAAGAAACAAAATGGACGAATCTTCTGGCACTTATGCAGTACTTTAAGAAACAAAATGGACGAATATTCTGGCACTATGCAGTGCTTTAAGAAACAAAATGGACGAATCTTCTCGCACTTATGCAGTACTTTAAGAAACAAAATGGACGAATTATGCAGTGCTTTAAGAAACAAAATGGACGAATCTTCTGGCACTTACGCAGTACTTTAAGAACCAAAATGGACGAATATTCTGGCACTATGCAGTACTTTATGAAACAAAATGGACGAATATTCTGGCACTATGCAGTGCAGTACTTTAAGAAACAAAATGGACGAATCTTCTGGCACTATGCAGTACTTTAAGAAACAAAATGGGTCCGTTATGCATTTAATTCACCTCACCTCACCTAGTCTCTTTGGCGTAAAGTGGATGAAAACAAGACCAGCGTACCCTGTGGCATTCATGGACCAATGGTGGCCGCCCCTGATATAGATCTGCTGTTAGTGGGTGGACGTGTGTTTGGATTGGGAGGCCGCCTGGCCTTGACCAAGTGGGCATGTTCTGTACTGGTTTTGCACAAAGAGGCATCGTAATGCACAGTCCTCATGACTGCATGAATGTTTTCTCTCTTACTGGACCTCGCCCATTTCACAATTGGTCTCAACCTTCGGGCCTGGGGCCCATGTTTACAGGGATTATTTACCTTCTTAAACCACATTATGTCAGAAATATGAAATATTCCATGTTCACATTGCACTTATTGTGCTTAATTGCAAACAATGACAAAAAAAAGAGGTAAAAGAATTTTAACTGATCAAATTAAAGACTGAGGTGAATCAATAGGCTCCTATGTAAGTTGTTGAGCAAATGTTTCATTTTATTCATAATTTTTTCCTTAAACTTATTAACACAATGCCGGTTTGGCTTGTTGTGATTTGCATGGTCTTTGTTCTTTTCCTGACTTATTTTTCCGTAGAGTTCAATAGGAAAACTATTGAGTGATGGTTTGAGGCTCGTTTGATACCTCAGACCCTTGATGACTTACAGCCATTTCGCCAACCATGTATTCCACACTGTTCCAGCATAATTTACAGCTAAATCCAGTCCCACCCCCCAATTCCCATAGAGATCCATTCAAATGCAGAGACGTTATAGTATCGCTTGTAAGAGTACCAGAAAATAAGATATCAAGAGACTTTTGATGCTATTGGGTCACAGACATCAGGAAGTCATGGCATGCAAAGGATATTCGACAAAATATAAAAAATGATGACATATGTTGTTTAAATACAACTGGCAATGCTGGGATTGTAACCACGAGGGGATGGTGCCTGTCTGTCTATTCTAAGCTGTCCAAAGCTGAAGCGTTTTGTGCCTCTCTGGAAAATTCAGTTCAGTTGCCATGTTTGGCCAATGCCTTGTATGCTCCTGGTGGTACTGAAGTTGTAATTGAGTCATATGACAAGAATGCACACGTAAAACCCCTTGAATTTAAAACGTAAAACCTCTTGAATTTAAAATCAACACAAAAAGAAACTCCCAATACAACAAACTTGTGTTTTCCTATAACTTTGAAAGTTTACATGTAAAAACATGAAAATACCACATAAAATTGAAATTGATACATCTTACCCAAACATGACATTGATGCTAAATGGAAACCAGTCCCTAAAGTAAAAAATAAATCAGTAATCCGTTAGAATTGATGCAAACGTAAAGCTTTTTTGGAACAGAACCAAATCTGCTATTATTGCTATAATGTGTGTACTCAGATGTGTACTTTGAAATATCTTTTTGGATAGACATTTATTTGTATATTCAGTATGAAGCGGTGTTGTAAGATAACACACCTACAGTACCTATTTTTCTTGATTGCCTCAAAATATGTGTTATTTCCCTTTATTTCATTGTTACTAAGGGCCAATTTTTTTCTGTTACTTTAGAAATTATTTCCCAATTGAAAATTCAATCCACATTCCAGTCACAAATGTAAAATATCTTTCCAAAGTTTACAAAGCTGTTATCTGTAAATCAAAGAACACGCTGGAGACATACATTTTTAGATTATTTGGTCATTTTTCTTTGTGAACACTGGGTCATATTACATATTACAACCTGAATGAAGTCTCTCTCTCCCTGGCCCAATCTCAATGTCTGCCATCACTCCCTCACAAACTTTTAGGCGTGTTCCCTATGAGTCCACGAGGGATCAGGGCTGTCCCACTATAAAATCGGCAAGCACTTGAGGGCTCTCGAGGACTTTTTGAGCCCTTTATGCAGTCTTTCCGCAAGTCTGTCGACTTCGGTAAGGGAATTACCCACAGTTCATAGCGTTTGTGATGATAAAAACGGAAATGCAGCCGGAAGTGTCTCAGAAATTATAAACAAACGACACGCATGGTGGGCGGAGTTCTTACAGCGGGTACAAACCTAAAATTAAAATTCAAAAGCGACGATTGTCATAAATATCTTGTATGCGAGACAGGCGTTGTCCACATTGCAAAGTGCTGTCCCATTTTTTTTATTTGTACCATTTCGACCCCTTGCACTCTCACGCACTCGCACATTTATGCTGGGCACATGTGACGTCAACCAAAGTGTGTGGAGACTCGGTCCTTTGGGCTCAGGGCGGACATTGAGATTGGGTCTCTCTCTCTCTCCCTCTCTGACCGTGACCGAATACAATCCCTTCACCCCTTTGAAGCTCTTAAGTAGGTGACTTTTTTTCACCAATAAGGGCACTTAAACTCCCAGGATGAAACCCTTATTTGTTTTGTTGAGGAGATTCAGGAGCACACTCGTCCACAGGACTGTGCACTCGTACGACAAATTTTCGGGAAGTAAACTGGAAGTAAAAACTACAATTTGTTGTACAAGAGCGGGACATATTACGAACTACCCTCTTTTTATTTTTGTGAATTCTATCTTCATTCATAATTTACACTTTGTAACCATTGTCATATGTAAACTCATTGATATTCTCAATAAAAATTAAAAAATTATTTTGAAATACTTCCACACTAGTTTGGAAAGAGGATTTACTTCACACACTGCTTGCAAAGTGAGGGGACAGGGCACATAGTAGACAGGGGTCTGAGTGGACAGGGGACAGGGGGCAGGGAACAGGGATCATATTTGGTCGCTGCCTCTGTCTCTCTCAAATTCAAAATACTTTATTGGCATGAAACACATTTTTAAATATTGCCAATGCATATATACAGTGCCCTACACTATTATTGTCACCCCTGGTAAAGATGAGTAAAAAGGCTTGTAAAAAATTTACCGTTTGTTGAATTAGCTTAATCTCAAACTGAAAAAAATAAAAATAATCCAATCTTCAATTGAAGTAAATTTATTATGAGAAAAAAAAATCCCTCATGAAGAAATAATTATTTTTAACAAAACCACGTGTGCCACAATTATTGGCACCCCTGCATTTATATATAGAATAAAGTCAATTTTTAATATTTGGTCGCATATCTTTTGCATGCCATGACTTCTTGATGTCCGTGACCCAACAACATCAAAAGACTCTTGATATCTTATTTTCTGGTACTCTTACAAGCAATACTATAACGTCTCTGCATTTGAATGGATCTCTATGGGAATTGTGTGGTGGGACTAGATTTAGCTGTAAATTACACTGGAACAGTATGGAACACATGGTTTGCTAAGTGGCTCTAAGTCCTCAAGGGTCTGACGTATTAAACAAGCTTTAAAACATCACTCTGCTGCCAGATATGCAGTAGATATGGATGTATATGCAGTAGATATGGATGGAAATACAGTAGATATGGATGGAAATACAGTAGATATGGATGGAAATACAGTAGATATGGATGGAAATACAGTAGATATGGACGGATAACTTGAAGGGTTTCTTCTTCTGTGTCATGGGGTTTGGCAGTCTTTCCTCTTTATTTTTCATTCGCTGTCTGAGCAGCGCGAGTCCGCTGGTGTTTCTTTGTTTTTTTCCACTCCGTTCCGGTTTTTCTTTTTTCTCAGGTGCTCATCCATCTCACCTGTGCTGAGTTACCTGCTCTCTATTTAAGCCCCGCGTTTCCTGTTTCCGGCTCTTCTGTATTCCTTATTCTAACAGATAGCCGGTACTAGAAGGTCATGTGACCACTTCGCTTTTATTGCTTAAAAGCGACGCGGGACTTGCATAGGTCACAGACACAGTCATGGCATGCAAAGGATATTTGACCAAATATTTAAAATTATTACTTTATTCTATATATAAATGCAGAGGTGCCAATAATTGTTAAAAATAATTATTTCTTGATGAGGGATTTGTTTTTTCATAATAAATTTACTTTAATTAAAGGTTGGATTTTTCAAATTTTTTCAGTGTGAGATTAAGCTAATTCACCAAACTGTGAATTTTTTATAAGCCTTTTTACTCATCTTTACCAGGGGTGCCAATAATAGTGGAGGGCACTGTACATACAGAAATATTGAAAGATATATATATATATATAAATTCATATTTAACTTCCTGAACACATTATGGAGAGTAAGCCCACAAACCTCTGAGGGAAAAGTAACATTAATTAGCATTAGCTAAATCTAAAAAAGGAAAATAAATAAATGCCTTATTGCTTTTCTGTGTTCACATGGCTGTGATGTGGCCTGGCTTCACCTCACGTCCCTCAGCCCGCTCGCCTCGGCCACTGTCATTAACGGTGATGATTTCGTACACACCAACCCTACTTGTCACATGGTGCTGCGAGCCTCCGTGTGGCCCGAGCCAGTAGAGCCGAGTATTTTGGGAGGCGTCCAGAAGGAGTTGCGGCAGCTGTTCGGCGGAGATACAGTACAGGATTCAGACTACTGACAGAAATAGACATGATCTGCTCGGAGGGAACTGGCTAAACATAGCCGACAAACATTCGCCTGCCGGAGTGCTGGCTTAATATGGCAGCTGCACTTCACTGACAAACCATGCGTTTGTCATTAAAACCGGTTTGAGCCGGAACTGCGACCTAATGAGCACCTGGAAATTCCCACTATTTCTGGAAAGCACTGCTCATCTATGATGTTTCCCACAAGACAATGTGCAAATATGAAAATAACGCGTACGTACAATAATCATGTTGTATGCTTTAATTACATCTCATGGAGAAGGCACGGTAACATATCAAGCCTTGTTTGTAAACACTGGCTTGTATTGGTCTCTGTACGTATTGATATCAGGTTGGAATATAATGTCTTATGAAATAGTTCTTATAAATGCATTTTATTTTGTAAAAATACATTTAGAAGGTTTTGGAATGTATTTGATAATACATTCAAATGCTTTTTTAAGGAGGGATAAATTAAATTTAGCTTGTGCAGCATCCAAAATGCGGGACACATTCACACTTATTACTATTACGTGTAGCTATATCAATTTTAATTTGCCGCCGTAAATGTGAACAGTGATTGGGGTGGAGTGACAATATTGATTATTTACTGGCACAGCACACAGGACAGAACAAATAGTTATTGTTTGAGAGTTTTTATTGCCATTTGTTACTCTCATCTGAATGGATCTTTAGCACACAGACACAGTGGATTAAGCATGAAGCCCTTGGTGCATAATGATGGATGCGATACAATGGAAAATCATGTCATCAACAAAATTGCTGTTATCATTGTTATTCTTAAATACTACCTAATAGCATGAATGGAAGACTGAAGTTATTATAGTCTCACAAGGTAGATGTATTGAAGCACAAGGATGAATGTTTTAATTATGAGTTAAGTAGCCTATGAGGTCAACAGTGTTAATGTGTCTGTTCTCAACAGTATCTTTGTCTCAAGTGCTTTGGCTATTGGATCAACAACTGTTTTTGATTTCGTAATATGCATATTCTTTTTTTTTTTTTTTACTTTCCGGGCAATGGAACTGTCATGTGTTGCAATAGGTTTCAATGACACTGTATATATTTATGCACAAAATTATATTGACCGAGTGATTACTATTAAAACTGTGTTTTAATAGTAATGCCTTGCATAGTTTATTTATCTGATTATTTTTTTGAATATGTATGCAGTATTTTTATGAATAATTGTATAATTTATGTGCATAAGCATGTTAGTCTGGCAATAAATGGGTGTAAACAAATTCTTTGTTGATTCTGGATAGGAGAGGCATTGTCTTTTGTAGTAGCATTAACCAATTAAAATAATTTTCATGCAGTAACCATTAATGAAAGAACAGAACTAAACCTACCTAAAACAAGTTTCAAAAAGTATAAACAGCTATGCACACATCAAAATATTTCTGTAAATATGTTTTCTATTCATACATATATTGCAAAACTCCATTTATGAGTGAAAAATTAATACTATATTGAAATTTTCAGTAACATTTCAGAACCTTCTAAAGCTTTAAAACGATCAGTTACAATTTCTATGTTGATTGAACTCAGGTATGTCTGTGAACATATGATTATATACCATTTCAGTTTTTCAATGTAGATTACAAAGTGTATTATTTCTTGTTTGGACCAAGCCTTTGGAAGAAAGATACTGTTTAGAAGTTTTTGTCAGGACACCCACAGAATGACACGATACATATGCTTTTAGTTATGTACATTACAACTATATATATTTTTAACATAAAAATATCATGATATTAATACACCTGCTGACCGACCCAGGCTATTATGTAATTGAACTACAAGGGCAATGTATGTAAAATATATATACAAAAAATATAAACAAGAAACAAAATAGCATTTTTTCAAACACGTTTTTTTTGGTAAAACTTGTCTCACAATGGTGATTAGGGCTCATAATCAAACTCATGAATGGCACTTAAGTTGTGAATCGCATGACTACAACAATAACTAAGGAAGACAAAATCTACCCTAAGGTCTAAGGTACTTGCGAGGGAATGTATGCGTTGCCCTTTTTTTTGTCATAATAAAGAGCCAACAATTTCAAAATTACTAAATGTCTAAACCATTTTACTTTGTTATTTATTGTCTAATATAATAAAGGGAAGAATATCTTTCAGAAATATAAAATTTCTGTCACGTGTTACTCTGTAAACTGATGAACTGTAAAGAACCTTTTCATGACAAATAATAATAATAGAAAAATGAGCTCTGGGCGGTCTGAGGTATTACACATTAATAATCTAATATCCATAAAATATTAGCACTTGTTATTTGAAAAATTCCAAGGTTTCTAGTGTGCTATTGATCACTCCCTTCCCTTCTTAGGAAACTGCACTGAAATAACTGCATCTTCATCAAAATAGCATACTGCATCTTTTACAATCGAACACAGACATTTATATATAATATATATGTGTATAATTCAAATAAAAACCATCACAAAATAAATCTCTGATTTCCTCTTTTTTTTTTTTTTTTTTACAAATAAAAGAAAAGTAAAAGAAAAGTAATTCTAACACGGTTTAGGTGCTAGCGCAATTATTTTACAACAATGTGCAAATGTAGTCTGTAGCATTATGTTATTCCGATCTATTACATTCTAACTGTATTTTTGTACTATGTTACACGGGTGGATGATCGTTTTCTATGTTAATGTGAATGGCAGAATTCCCACAGGCTATATTGAGAGCAATCTCCCTGCAGTACGTGTAAAGGATTTATTTGGCAGTTCATCTTTTTGACAAATGGGCTCCATTTAAGACAAAGCAACAAAAAGGCAAAGTGTGGCGTCTACCTCTCATGTTGATGTAAAATAACATAGAGTCTTCTATTAAAGGAAAATCAATGACCTTGCTGTGCACTTCAGGAGCAGAACACTTCAGCAGTGCTCCTCAATCAGACCCTGGTAGTGTCCCAGCATGCAATAGATTGTGACCTTTTTCTTATTTACCTTAGCAGATCACACGTCCTCTTTTTCCCCTGGACAATTGTTCTTTTTGGGACTGAAAATATCAGTCCAGGCGCGATTTCTAAGTTCCTAAAAGATTTTGCTCATTCCGTAGACTGTATACAAACAAATAATGTCCATAATGCCCGCATTCCCCAGCCATTTTATTTTTTCCAAATCCAATGTTTGGTCACCCTAATTGACCAACTTGGTGCAAAGTTGGCGCCTACCTAATTTATGTATTTATGTACGTATGTATTTTATGTATGTTTTTATTGATCTGACCACCGGTGCATTATGAGAGCAGTCCAGTGGGAAATGGGTAATGTCAGAAGTATGTGTCATGGATCTTGCCTTTCTTCCCTTATCTCCGCGTCTCTTTATTCCTTTTTGTCGTTTACCGGTAATCTATCGGATTTTCCTGTGTTCCGCTACGGGTTTTGCTTTCGCCTCGTCATTAGTGAGTTCACCTGTCATTTATTTCCGCTCACTATTTATACCCCGCTTCCTGCCTCTCTTGTTGCTTCCATGTAATTTCACATAACATTCAAGCCGGTAAAAAGGGTATAGAAAGTTGTGCTGCTATCGACCGCTTTGCTTATCAATGCGGGACTTGTTAGCAGTACGATCTTAGAAAGAAAGCAAGTTCTCTTTTACGCTCTTATTTCAGAGCAGAGGTTTTTCGTTTCTTTTGTTTTCCACTCATACCTACGAGTGCTCTCACCCAAAGTCTTTGGGGTCTTTTGAGTTCTCTGTTCTTTCTTTTGTTTCGCTCCACAAAGGGGAGTTCGATAAGCGTTACTGCTTATTTCTTTGTTTTGCTCGGAGATCGAGTTCCTCGTTTTTATCGCGAGGTTTGTGTTCTTTTTATTTTATTTTCTCCACTACGGATCATTGTCCGTCTCAGTGGTGTTCTTTGGAACACTTTAAGATTTCACAGCTATCGCATCTGGACCTCCAATATTTCCTCCGTGTCTCTGACATAGAGATCCCTTACAGTATGGGTGTAATTAATGGGGGGAAAATTATTTCTTATGCATTCCCCATGAGAACAAGCCAAAACAACACACAGTGTGTTCTTAAATGAAACTTATTTCTTTCAATCTCAGTTCAGAACCACGGACTCAACCAATGCCAGAACTTGCTTGTTTTTGAAAAACACTGGTATTCATTTGTAATACACTGGAGATACTAAACTAGGCAGATTATAAGTATATATTGTTTTTATGGCAACAAAATACCATTCTCTCTTATAGATCATAGCCAGAGATGGAATGTTCCATTTGGCACGTAAAATTAACTGTCATCATGTCGACAAGAGTGTTAAGATCTGTCGTATTTGGACATACCAAACAATACTCAGATAAATTCATAAAATAAGTGCCTGAAACAGAAGTTTGGCAACTGAGATTCAAGGTTCAACAAAAACCAGCAGACACTACATCAAATTACATATTGTACACCTCAAAAAGGAAGAGGTAAATCAAGGAGAGCTATATCTAAATCAAAATGGCGTATGATTAGTAGACTACATTACCCATACTATGTCTTCCTTTGTATTTGCTGGTACATGTAATGCCATGCTAATGAATCATCCAAATATTTGTTTTTTGCAATTATCGCTTAATTTAAAAAACATGTCGACCTGTGAAAATTATTCTGCGTTCTTGTGATGCATGATAAATGGTACATTTTATTCTTTTTGGGAACTGAAAATATCAGTCCAGGTGCATGATAAATAGTACGTCTAAAGGCATAATTTACTCCATGTCCTTGCTAATTATGTTAATTTGTGGTAGTAATATACCAAAAATAACTGTTTTCATGAGCTTTTGCATTGATTGATTGATTTTACAATTCTGTCATACTGACCAAAACTGGTATTCTGATTTGGTATTATTCCAATCATGCATTTCTCATATGAATAATAGACAAAGTGTTGTTACTTATGGGAGCTTGAAATTGTTGCATACACCATCTTTCAAGTTTAAAAGATAGTAACGTATTGACACACTGAATGCTGAACTGACGCAAGTCAAATACCAGCACCCACATACACATACGTGTGTATGTATATATATATATATATATATATATATATATATATATATATATATGGTATGACTGATTTTGAAATTGCTAAGATTGTTCCAAAAATGTCGAGAAGTCACTGAGAGCAAGCTGTATCATATACCTTTTTTAAAACAAAATTTATTAAACAGGAGTTCTTCTGAACTATGTCATCAGAACAAATTTTTAGGAGTGCTATCCTATACAACAGTGCATCACTGAGAACTTGTATTATTGTCTGCAGGTCATAAAAATATATAATTAAAATGTTTAGTAAAATCTTCTTTCCTTTAAACAGTTGTGAGTAGTACGGCAATGTGTGAGTGTTTAAGGAGGACCGCAGGATATGCAGGGGTAGCCTGAGGGAATTCTGCAATGACCGAGTTCGGCTCCGGTCTGATGAAGTCTCGGAGCCCCGAGCGAATGACGGCCAACTCACAACGTGACCTTCCGACCTCCGGAGACAAGCTGGCAATGTGTCCAAGGACCCACTCACCTGGATGTCAGGGTGCTACCAGGCAGACGTTATACTCTGGGCTTCATTGCTATTCATTATATATTTGTTATACTTCATGGGCACCTGCTTCCATAAACATGATTAATGTTCTGGTTTCAGAACCATTTTGTTTCAGTTGTTATTATTGGGCTAGGGGGGGGGGGGTGGAAGGTGGGAAAATACCACGTGTTGCTCTTTACATGACACTTAAATGGTAGCGCACACTGACTGTTATTCATTATGCTGTTTGTGATTACAGAGAGGGGATAGGCCTGCTGGAAGGCCAGGGAACAGGGAGACGGCCAGCTTGTCTGGGGAGGGGTGAGGGTGGACGTTGACTTTCACGTAGACCTTTTTGCCTACATGACACTCTCGAAGATGATGACCTTGTTGTCCTCTGTACCCGGAGTGAGAGAGGCCAGGCTCTTGATCTCGGCGTCGGGGGCCATGTACTCAAGATGATGAGCCCCCCACACCGGCTTGGTCAGGTGGTCCCAGCGCTGTGGAGGAGAAACAGTGCAAAATCCTGGAATCACACTACATTGCAACCAGAAATTGGCAAACGAACCACACTTATAAGCAAATTAATAATTTATCATGGCGCCAAGTAACATAGCTTTAAATAGTTCACGGAAAAATCATTGCATATATAGATACTATAATAGCAGTAAAAAAATTAATTGTTACAACGAACTGTTCATAATAGTTTTGATAACCTAGTTATACTATTGGTTTGTGTGGTAGCTACTATATGGAAAAGCACAGTTTATAGCAACTTAAGTATTCAGTACACTGTTCTGTCCAATATGGCTGAAAAAGTGAAGTATATATATTTTTTTTAAAGAGCAGTATATGTTCAATGGGCTGATGCTGTCTGAGTTTACACACCTCCTTGAAGGTCCCCTTGGCCCTGAAGAGCTTGTAGACCAGGCTCACAGGGATGCACAGCATGGAAGATAGAGCCAAACACCAGCCAATCACCTCTCCCCACCATGGGTACACATACTCATTGTTGTAGGTGAGAGGCTTGTAGTTCATGAGGTGAAATAGGAAGATTCCCTTTGGAAGAAAAAAAAAGAAAAAAAAGAACGTTCAATTTCCTTTGTGAAACCTCAAATAAAACTTTATTGAAAATGCAAATATCAGAACAGCGTATATTAAGAAAACGGGATCTTTCAGGGACTTTTTAGCATGTCAATTAAAACAACTAGTCTAAATCAATGGGGTTGTTGTTTTAATTTGAATGTTAACCTTTTTCAGGCAACAACAAATATGAAAAACGGGTTTTAATGCAAAACCAAAGAATGATTCGTTATATACGGCCCTGCTTGTGTTTGTGGTGAATGACGTTATCAAATGGGAGACTTATGGGCAAAAAACTTTAAAAACGTAGCTGGCCTCGTGGACCAAAATGGTTGACAGTTTGTCCTTGTCTTCCCAGTGGCATGAGCTAAGTTTTGATTTAAAGATCAAAGGCTTCAAATAAACTTGAAACAAGAAACTACCTGATCAAGGTGTAAGAAATGACACGTGGTGATCAGGGCCGGATTAAATGGATAGATTGCACTTGGCAGACAATTTTTTCAGGGCCCCCCCAGTATCTCCATATTTTCTCAGTGATGTGGAAAAATCATCAATATTTTGACCGTGTTTGTTTGATGCGGAGTAGCCGTGCATTTTGTTGTCAATTTTATCCCACTATCCGCATTATGCAGGGTCGGGTGAATAGTCTGGGTCGATAGGTTTTGTGAAAAAAAACATTTGGTTCACGTTTCTCTGGCCTGTTCCGTTTCCGTGGATGTCTTCTCCTCCTGCTCTCCTGCTGCTAACTCAGGACCAATGTCACTGGGCAGGCTCACCTGCCTCGGGTGCCGATCGTGCAGTTGTTTATAGCATATAGGCTATCGTGTAATGTAAGTTTGACGAGCTCATTCACGTGAGGGGGAATTGAAATCTGCAGGGGGAAAAACTGCACCGGACGAGTGCCGAACTTTTGAAAAACTATTGTAGTTTTTTTGTTCTTCCATTAGGCCTATCTTTGCAGCAATGCTTTCAGGCGCAGCAAAACGCAAAAAAAAAAAAAATTAAGCAGTAGCACTGGTAACATAGCGAGAATGACCTGCACCGAACCCGAAAGACTTTTTCAATGTGCGCTAGACAAGAGACCCTCCCCCTATAGGATAAAACCTCTGACTAGGCTATGTTGTGCATGATTTAAATTTAAAAAATCTAAAGATTTTTTTATTTTTACAGGCCTAAAGTTGATGTTTTTATACCTGTCTGTCTGGGCCCCCTCTGGCAATTAGACCCTAGGCAGCTGCCTAGTTTGCCTATGCCTCGACCCATGATCCAATACTGCTTAGCTTACCAGGCAAACAGCTGGGGTGATAAAAGACCAGCACCACTTCATCCAAGGGAAAGGCCTGTAACCGATCATACGAGCAACATCATCCATGAATCTGTCAGCACCTGGTAAAAAGATAATTGTGTCATTTGAAGTGCCCCGGATATGGCTTCAGTCACAACCGGTAGCACATTATTGTCAATCCTTATCAGTTAATCCTTTTAGTAGTTTTTTTTTTCTTCTAAATTCTAAGTCAGTGTTCTAGAACTCCACTGCTTTTGTTACATCAACATTAGAATGTTCAGCTAAGAACATTCCAATCACATATGATCTTATATCAATCAATGGCTTCTCAAACACTGGAATGTTATATATCTTATATTGAGGGGCGGTGACAGATATTTAAGATCAAACACCTTGTTGATATCCATCTTAATGATGGGTCTATTAAAATACTATAATATTATCTGTGTGTTTGGAAGCCGACATAACAGACATTTTTATTGGGTACTAGTAATTGCTTCCTGTTTCAGGTAAATAGACTGGTGGTGATAAAGTATGTTAGCCATAAAACTGTGATTAAGTATAAAGCTATATTAAATTGAATTTCAATGTCATAGAGGCCCTGTGCCTCTCATAAACTGCCTTTTGCAGTTTATGAGATAATGGAGAACCTGCTATGATTTAAATACATCTATAATTTTTTTTTGAAAACACCTAAACCAAACAATGTCCTTCATGTCGTTCGCAATAAAATTATTTTCAGGGGAAACCGGCAATGTGATTTGGCTGCTGGACATAATAATGAGAAGAACTTAACCCACCATAAACCCAGGCAACTACCACGCACTCCCAGAAGGCTTGCCATAGTAGGGTCATACCACTGGCTGAATAGTAGTCAAAGAGCTGGAAGACATACATCCCTCCCTGTGGAAACACATAATAGTCTGTCAGACAATACTTCAATCAATTTAATGAAACAAGGGACAGTACTGGCCACACAGGAGATGTATTCTGTGAACAGACACCGAGGTTTGACGGAAATATATAAGGGTGTACAAGAAAAGTTTCAGAGCATGCAAAAGATTATGTCACCCTTCAAAGTTGCTAAACAATGTAGGCTAGTATTTAATTTAACGACGATTTAAAGTAATTTGTGGTGATGACCCATTTTTTGCATTGTGTTGTGTACATGTCTTACCTGTGTAACCATGGAAATATCAATAATGAAGCACATTGAACAGCAGATTGCCACGGCGATTTCACGCCGATAACGCATGTAATGCTTTCCAGGAAAAAGATCCAGGATCCCTGTTACGAAACCTTCAACTCCAACAAACTGAGAATGAGAAAAGGAAGAGGGGGTGCAGAAAGGAGAGGTTAACCATAGAGTGTAGAAACAATACAGGCAAAGTGACTGGGACTTCACCCATTGACTGTTCATGGGCTTGTGAAAAGCGTTTTGAAGCGGCGGAAGTGCAGTTATGTGCAGTCACGTTGGAGAGTGACTGCCCTTATATGGTCCAGGCTGGGTTTGGGTCTTCTACTAAGCACGTAAGATACTATTGACTGGACTAGAATGCGCCGTAAACTGTTCCAGATTGGTCCAGAAAATATAGAAATATTGTCCAAGGGACACAAAAACTTGGGAAAACATTAGACGAAAAGAAGGCAGCATATTATGACTAAATGTTCTTATGGGAAAAATCTATTGACCTTGTATTTTGACTACATTAGTAACATTGACAAAGGGGTCTGAAAGACCTATACTGGAGCCAACTGCACTGGCGCTAGTGAGCAACGTCTCAACAAGACCGGAAAGCTAGCTTCAACAGCGAAGCCTGGTCTTGGGCCCATTGGGTTAAAAACCTACATATGCCTGCTGAAGGTCTAAGGAGCAGAAAGAGGAAGGGGGCATCATTCAGGGGTCGATTTGAGGGGGGATGCAAGGGGATGCCATCCCCCATGTTAAAAAAAAACCACCGCCCCTTTCCATCCCCTTTGGGTCAACGGTGCTTTGTGATGTCACAGAACCCCGCCCTCCTTGAGAACGTTTTCACTAATCGACCACTGGCGCGACATTTGAAATGTAACAGATACTGGAAAAAACAAAATGGCTGCCCGTACCTGACTGTCGAGCCCCAGAAGGAGTAGCATGAAGAAAAAGAGAGCTGCCCAGAGCGGAGCCACAGGCATCAGAGACACGGCTTTGGGATAAGCGATGAACGCCAAGCCAGGGCCTGCGGAACAGAGAGCCGGGGGTGAGAGAGAAGCAACACCAGAGCCCGCACGGGGCGCGGGGGTGGGGGGAGGGGCGGCGGGGGGATGGGAGAGGGAGGGGGGGGGGGGGCCTCGACACAGACACACATACACACATACGCACTGCACAGAAAGAAAGAGAGAGAGAGAGAGAAGGAAAGAGAGAGAGAAACACAGGGAACGCACCTGGGTGAGGTGCTATCGTGCTATCGTGCGGACGCTGAGGTAACGGGCGAGAGAGGGCTCTGCGCTTTTTAGGCTCTATTCTTTGTCTCCCTTTGCACATTTGGGTGACCAGGCTGTTTATTCTGTGCATCTCATCCACACGGGAGTCAGGCAGGTTAGTTAGTTATAGTTAAAGGCTCGTGTGACCCTCCCTGTACACTGGTGAGCTACTCTCACTTCAGTCTCAGTGGTCGGGTGGGTGTTGTACGCAATGTTGGAATTCAAAACATGTTTCTGCTCAGTCTGCCCATTTGCTATTGTTTGTATTTTAAGTTTTAAGTTTGAAATCTAAAATGGATGCCCAGACAACCATCAGTGAAACGTCAACCTTATTGAGTAGCACAGAATATAAAATATATATATATATTTGCATAACCATTTTGAGTTTTCAAGATACAAAAAGTAAAAAAATCTACTAAATGACACAACATAGCAGTTCTACCCTTATTGTATTTTGTTATGTGCTTTATCTTGTTATGTAGTTTGAGGAAGACCAAGTTTAAACGGTACTGGTTTAAACTTGTATCAATATTACACTGAAACCACTACAGCTTGCCAGGAGAAGAGAGATTACCATATTTTTTTACTTTCTCACAAATCAATCAGAATTTACATTTTCTGGATATTAGCAAAATTGCAATTGGGAACAGGTCCAAGGTTTGATTTCATGTTTAAATACTTTTACACTGATGGAAAAAAATCACTGGCCTCTTTATGTGGCTGACAGATATGGCTTTTCCAGTTTAACTGCAATAACCCTTGAACATATGGTGTTACTTTCTTTCTCACTAATTTACATGTTTGGCGGTTTCTGAAAAGGACAAAATATATTTGTTTTCTACTCACTGAACAGTGAGGCCTTGGATGATTGAGATTATTATCATTATTATTATTAATAATAATACACTTCAGATGTAATTTATGGATTTACTGCCAGTGTAGTTTTAGGCTAGTCTGTCACTGCAAAGTTCAAACTTAAATTCAAATGGAAATAAAACAAAAAAAAGTTGTGTACATTAAAACAAAAAATAAATCTCTCAAATTCATAATTATTTATGCATCTACTGTATCCATCTAAATGCTTCACAATTTCCGTATATGGGTAAGAGTGAACACGCAATAGATTTATTATCAGTGACCTTTGTTACGGGTGTAAAAAGACCACACTCAAATCAGCAAAGACATTACCTACAGCTATAGGTATGGGACGGTTAGTTGGGTATGGGGGATGTCAGAATTTTGAGTGAGGAGGCTTTAAAAAAATAAAAATAAAAACTGTTCAGAAATCACTGTACTTAACACACTGATCAAAAATGGGCGATTGGTACAGGGAAATACGAGACCTCACAGGTATTTTAAAAACAATTATGTTTTAGGATATTACCTGTATCCTCATTCATCCTCATAATCAGCTCACGGGCACTAAATCGGTTCGATACTGTAGCCTACTTCACCACACTTCTGCTGTGTGCATGCAATATTGATACGTGTTGTTAGTTCTACATACTACTTGTTTGTTTTGTTTTCCTATGTTCTTGGTGATTTAGTACTGTTAGACTTAAACGTTTGAGTCTGTTCCTGGCCGACCCTAATTTCGCCCATGAATGTTTGTAAAGGTCTATCCCCCGGCCTCTCTGTGGATCCATAAACGCTGGGTTCTCGAGCTGTATTATGGTGTGAATGCCGTCATTAGATAACAGAAGTTTACCTGCTGCAGCAGTCTGTCCAGGACCCCTCTTGAAAGCGAGATGTGCACATCTCAAGAGGCAAAATCCCTGGTTAAATAATTCTTAAATTAATATTTAAATAAATTAAAAATATAGATATATAGAGATATAAATAAATGAATAGATATGAATCACAAGTCAGGTATAAAATAGGACTGAAGAAAATAAATGAAAAGCCTGTTAAAAGGATAAGAAAATGTATGCAGTCATAGGGGGACTTTTTTTCTTTGTCATTGACTTTCCAACTTTGAGAAAAACAAAACAAAAGGCTTTCTACTTAAATAATACAAAATAAACTTGGCCTTAAACAATGCTACTGTGATATCAAAAAGTCAAAAACCAATACTCTGCTATAGAAGCCTACTAAAAATGAAATAAAATGAATGACCAGACCAGGTTTTTGATTCCACTATATTCACACATACACCTGAACATCCATGTACACTTCATGTCTTTCAATACAGACACATACCTTGTATACACCTATGCCACAGACACATTCACATGATTCAAGCACACACAGACACTCATACACACAGACACACACACACACACACACACACACACACACTCACACACACACACACACACACATAAGTGTGCATGAACGCACACACTTGCATGCGTGACACATGCAGATGCACAAACACCCTTCACAAAATACACACGCTCTTGCACACACACAAATGCACACACACATACACACGCACACACGCACGCACACATGCACACACGCACACATGCACGCGCACGCACACAACCATCAATTTCCCAGAAATAATCATTGCACTTCAACAAACATCTGTGCTTCATATGTTCAATCCCAATAATAAAAACGAATTAAAAAAAATGTACACACTGGAATGATTTCTGAAAACAGTGTCTGTATGAAAGAGCAATCTGTCCCAATACTCTAAACTCACAAATCTTCTTTGCTGCTATTTTCCTTTCTGGCACCAGTCAGTGAAATGCTGACAAAATAATGCCTTTGAAACCCCTAACCTAAACAACAATAGGATTCAGATAAATAAAGTGATAATAATAATAATAATAATAATAATGGAAGCGCTCAAGCATAAATGTCATGTTCCCTCAAGGTTCCCTCAAGGTTTGACTGGTGTCGCTACACAATGATATTATTTACAGTATGTACCATGTTTTATCCCTGATGGCGCTATAGTCAAGATCCCTTTTTATACTGTTGTTCTGCTTTTCCATTTGATAATGCCTTTTGGCTCTATAATATATCTGAAATGGCAATAATCTGTTTTTAACATTTGTTTTCCAAGGCTTAAATATATTAAATAACGGAGAATGTATCGCTCTCCTACAAAACTATTGGAATTGAACTGATATTGGTGTTATTTGCTACAAGGGATCCTCAGAATTCCCTCACGTGAAAAATATTCCAGAACAATAGAAAACATGACGGTGAACTGTTTGGGATGGAAAAATATACACACACATGGGTATACAGGGTGAGCAATATTGTGTGCATATAATAATAAAGTCATTTCAGAGAAATAGATTCTGATCATAATCCTTATATTTTGAAAAATATTGATATGTTCTATATCTAAGACTCCATAATAATTTAGAAAAGAATAATATAATATAATACATAAAACCATTAATAGAGTACAGAAGGTTCAGGCTGATAACTCTCTCTATGATGTTAGAGGTAACTATAGCAACATTGTCAACTGATTCTCAGGCTGCAAACCACCTAAAATGGCGGTTGTAGATGCAGAAAGCATGTATTGCTTTACACAGATTTCTGTGTTTAACTGAATGGACAAATACAGACCAAAAATTGATGTCTGTTTTTGCATGAGACTGTACAAAACATGCAAGTTTCATCAAATAAATTCAGCTGCTGGCATGTAATCATCCAGGTAGGCAATGCAGAGGTCACTCTGACATAATTCTCCATTTATAGCCTCAGATGAAAACATGATGACTTCATTTGTGACGCATGGCATCTTACCAATTCATATTCATATAATTTAATGTAAATGAGTGATTAGTTTGCTATAAATCTGATATGGTTTGATAATTTGTCAGAGATTATTGGAGACTACTACAGTTCACGTTAACATACAAACCATCACCACTCACTCATTAATTCAACCTGGATGCTAACACAGACACGTTTTCTCATTTTTGCTTAGCAGCATTAGTTGTGAAAATAAGGATGAACTGAAATGTTATTGAGAAGACTGAACAGAGGTTAACTTTATACTTCACAGTGCACGGCCGGTGTGGACAGACGAAAGGCATTTGCAAACGTTGGCCATGGGAGTTGCAATGACATCGGGAACATCCCTGCT